>VZSE01003438.1:106661-169445 GCA_013398275.1 Promerops cafer | reverse complement strand
TGATCTCTTCTCCCAGGATACAACTGACAGATCAAGAGGACAGTCTTAAGCTACGCCATGGGAAGATAAGATTAGACATTAGGAAAAGATTATTCACTGAAAGAGTGATTGGGCACTGGAATTGTCTGCCCAGGGAGGTGATGAAGCTACCATCCCTGGAGGTGTTTAAAGAAAGACAGGATGTGGCACTCAGTGCCATGGTTTAGTTGATAAGGTGGTGTCAGGTCATAGGTTGGACTTGATGATCTCAAAGTTCTTTTCCAACCTAGTTCATTCTGTGATTCTGTGATTCTTGACTCCGGGTGTGTTCAAGCCTATACCAAAAAAGGTACTTCTTAGTTAATAGCACATCAGATGAGGAGTTGTGTTCAAATCCCTGTTATTCTGGAGATACCTGAATGTGCAACCTGCCCTGTCCAAGGAGAGTATTTTCACAACACAGAATCATGAAGGTTGGAAAGGACCTCCCTGACTGAGTCCTACCTTTGACTGAACAGCATGATGTCAACTAAACTCTAGTTCTAAGTGCCACATCCAACTGTTTCTTGAATACTTCCAGGGATGGTGATTTCTCTACTTTTCTGGGCAGCACATTCCAATGCTTAGCCACCTTTCAGTGAAGAAATTCACCGACATTCTGATGTCCAACCTGAACCTCTCCTAGTGCAGCTTGAGGCCATTACCTCTTGTCCCATCACTGGGAGAAGAGACTGACCCCTACCCGGCTACAATCTATATTCAGGTAGTTGTAGAGAATTATAAGTCTCCCTTTTCTCCAGGCTAAACAACCCCAGCTCCTTCAGCTATTCCTCAAATGACTTACATCATGACTTAGCATCTTCTGTCTGCCTATCTTCATGCAGTAGGTTTAAATTGTGAGTGATATAGGAAGACAGTGTTCTAACCAGTGAGAAAGTGAACAGAAGATGGTATACCATGCCTAATCTCCCTCCTTCTTACTATGCAATGTCCTCATTCCCACAGTCATCCCTTTTCTTCTGAAGGAAAGGGCTCACCTAATTGCAAGGTGAGCAAGAACATTCTTGCAAGGGTAGCAAAAGAACAACATGTATGACTCCTCTGGAGCACTGCACCTTCCTTGAAGACTTCATGGCATCTCTTTCCAACTATCTCAGCACTCTGTATTCAAGTGTCTGGATTTCATTAATAATAATCTCAATTACCTACCTATCCTTATGCATCAGAGGCAGTTTGACAGTAAGACATCCAAAGGAGAGATAAGTTCCCCCCATTTTCCTCTCTCCTACTACTATGTAGCAGCTACTATAATGGCCATTTCTCTGCTCTGTACAAAAAGGCGAATTTTCAGACTTCTGAAGTCATCAGCCCCAAGGAATTCTCCTGGCTTGCAGAATTCCCATTCTCACCACATGTGCTTCAAAAAGAGCTGCCTTGAATTTGTCCTGAACATTCACTCCAATGGAAAGATACATTGCAGATATGTATAACATATATTATACATAATAGCTTTATCTGTAGATAGATGGATAGATGGATATGTATATTTGCATTATGTAGAATTATATAGATAAATATACATTTTTCAGTATCCTCTTGCCCTTGCACTGAAAGCTGATGGTTATTTTCTGGCAAGCCTCTGATTATATTTTTTCTCATCTAAATTTTGTCTTCCTAGCTGAAATCTGCATCAATCTCCAAAGATTAATAAAACAAAGAGGCACTACTGGAGGCTGCTGGAGGACATTTTTCTTTTAAATTCTGATAAACTTAAGTGCTGGTCATTAATTTTTGTGTCCCAAAGGAGTGCCTGGAGCCTCTAGAATAATTTCATTCCAACAACTTGCATAAAATTTTGCACTGCACTTTGGATCCAAGCCAGGTTGTCAGGATTGTTATTTATTGCAACTAGTAAAAATGATTCTCAGCTGTTGTAATTTGGAGACATTCGAATGACTTTGGTGGAGCAGTGCACATTTGGCTTGGCAGCCGAGCAAATACCCTGTAATAAGAACTAACAATGCTGACATATCAGCTACCGTCACAGCAGTTACCAGTGGATTTCTAATTACTCAGGGGAGGAAGGGCAAAAAGGAGAAGGCAGCCTTCTTACAAAGATACTGTGAGTTAACTGCCTGCCTCAAGGCTCCAACTTTGTAAATCTGCACTTTCATGCTCACATACTCCCTTTTTCTTTCAGTTTTTCATGTAATCCATTAAGCAACCCATGACCACCTGTACTGATTAAATTCATCTTCCTTCACTATGGGGAGCTAAGGCCCTCCTTACTCCTGGAAAACAAGACTTAAAGCAAACCCAAGAGACAGTTATCCAAGAGAGAAGGTGCAGTCAATGAAGGGGAAAAGGGCACGGTTAAGGTGGTGATGCTAACAAGCCCCATCTGTCACCACTGTTAAGAATGGTCAGTGGTTTGAGGCTAAGAAGAAACCTGCAGGGGCAGGCAATCATGTCCTGCTGTGCAAATGTTTCAGACCACCTTAGACTGTCATCTGGCATGAGAATTCATGGAAATTGAATCTCTTCAGGCAGAAGGTATCTGCTCTATTATAAAACTGCCAAAGAGAAGCAGAAACCTCTGAAAAATGTTGAAAATGTGGCCAGGTTCTTCCCAAGGCAATTGATTCTTCATCTCAGCCACTGTCTGCTTGTAGAAGCAGAACTCAATATTTGCTCAGTGGCTGGTGAAACACGAGCTAAGGGTTGACCTAAGCTACAACCTTCATCTCCTTGCTTCATGGAGCATTTGCTTTTAGGATTGTCAGCTGGCTGGCAGACCCTGAGCCCTACCAGTCAAACTACATCTGAGCTGCATGAGCATGGGAGATCGAACTTGTCTTCTTCCTGTGTGTGCTTAACTCCTGGTCTAAGTGAAGAAAAGCTGACAACTGTGTCTTTCTAACTGATACGGACTACGTGGCTGACTCCATGATTTTTCTGTAATGATCTCTCCTCACATAAAACCTTTCTAGCTGACATAGCTAGACAATGGTGTCATTCTTCCCCTCAAATAAACAGAGTTCCAAGCTCTTAAAATCAAAGGCAATATCTCCTACTATTCCTTCTGTGCTAGATCCAAATGTATTTGCAGACTGCGTATTTGTGCCCCCTGTAATTTTTGCTTGATTTTTAATGTGTTGCACTTGATTTTATGTTTCCCTATTTACCCTGGCCACCTGATCAATGTGTGAAATAATCACACAGAATCACAGAATATGCTGAGTTGGAAGGGATCCACAAGGATCAGCAACTTCAGCTCCTGGCCCTGCACAGCACCATCTTCAAGACCCACACCATGTGCCTGAGTGTATTTTCCAAACACTTCTTGATCTCTGTCAGGCAGGTGCTGTGACCACTTCCCTGAGGAGCCTGTTCCAGTGCCCAACCACCCTCTGAGGGAAGAACCTTTTTCTAATACCTAACCTAAACCTTCCCAGACACAAGTTCAGGCCACTCCTTCAGTTCCTGTCACTGGTCACCACAGAGAAGAGATCAGTGCCTGCCCCTCCTCTCCCACTCATGAGGAAGTTGTTGACTGCAATGAGGTCTCCACTCAGTCTCCTCTTCTCCAGGCTGAACAGACCAAGGGACCTCAGCTGCTCCTCATGCAGCTTCCCCTCAAGACCCTTCACTTCCCCTGAAGACCCTTCACCATCTTGGTTGCCCTCCTTTGGACACTCTCAAAGAGCTTAATATCTTTCTTAGATTGAGGAGGCCAAAATTTCACACAACGTTGAAGGTGAGATCGTTCCAGTGCAGAGCAGTAGAAAACTTGAGGTGACACACCCCTGCAGAAGGTCAGACCTGTTAATATGATGAACTTTTTTGTGCTCTGTGGTTTCTAACACCAAGATTCTTTGCAGTGGCTGTAAGTTATGGCATTAAATTAGGCTATTTATTGCTTTTGAGGTCTCTGCAGCCATTATGGATGAAAGCTTAACTGCGGAAGTAGCTCAGTGCAGCTCCATGGACTTCAGTTAAGCAACACAGATTTCTGCCTACTGAAATTCTGGTCCCACATCTTTTTCCCCTTCGCTTTTGCCTTCTCCTCAAAATCTCTGTAAGGATGAAGGAGGATGAGATTTGCAAACCTGCTGAAGTGCACAGGGTGATGAGCTCTCACCAACATTCATGGGAGCAAGACAGAAAAATGTCTTATTTTTTTTTGCAGATTTAAACTTTAATGTTTAGTAAGTGAAATTGATTCATTCCCATGGTACAGTGTTACAGAGTGATCCAAGACCATCTGAAGTCAAGATGATTGGGCAAGTTCATGACTATGATGATAAGCCCATCCCAGCTTAATGACTTCTGCAGGTCTTTATGCAACACGTATAGAACTGCCTGGCTTCTCACTTACTCTCTTTTTAGTATAAATCTGACCTACTGGGTGCTATAGACCTGACTCAGCAGCTATCAAGTGTTTTATTCTCTTCCCATTTTTTTTTAATGTTAAAAAAGTAAACAATTGATTGTAGCTCATGTTTCCACCTTTTATTTCACTCATTGTGGTCAATACCACTCTTACTGGAAGAGCACATTGCCGAGCCTGCATTTCTCTTCTGGTGTTATTTTTACATACCACTTTTGATCTCAGGGAATCTTTTCATCCTTGCTTCACTGATGTTTAGTAACATTTTAACTGAATATACTTCAGTGAATACGTCCCCACTTTATGCTTAAGCACATGCTGTCCTTGTGGAAAGAGGGGAGCATAGTGAGGATGGGAGGAAACACAGGTCATGGCAGAAATCAGGATTTGAGGTGAATCTCACATGCGCATTGGCAGAACCATAGGCAGATGAGGAGAAACATAAAAAAATAGAGCATAAAACCATTAGGTTTACAGAGCTTCAGAGGGGTAGCAAGTAAATTAACTCCCAAAACCTTCTAGCTGAAGTTTACCTCTGCTGGCTGAACAGGTACTGACAGAGTGGACCCAGAGATTCCTGTACCAGCTTGTGCTTGTGATTACACATGAGATTATGTCCCATGTGCTTTCCATGTTACTACGTAAGTTCAGAACTATGCACCTTCTTTCCATATCCTTAGGATTTAAGCAGGCTAATAATAAGAAGGGAAATAAAGTGACAGACCCAGAAAAATGTGAAAAATGGGCTTAGAAATACCTACTGTCACTATATTTCTGGTAGAGAAAAATTATCCATTCTTCACCAGACTCAAGAGCTCTCAGACCTCTGCTGATGTCTCCTGTCTACTGGGCAATGGTGACAATAACCCTAAAGGGAGAGAAATGTTCCGTTAAAGGGCCATGGTCAGGTTTACTACTCATATGAAGCAAAATAGATGACACTGCTGTTGGGCTCCAAAAGCAATGCCCTGCTTCCTGGGGCATCTCCAAGCAGCACAACTGTCAGGCAGGTGGGCCTGCCAAACACAGGCATAAAATGTGCCACCTGTGGCTGGAAGTATGGATGCAATGTGGTTGGATGTGCACTGGGAGAGGGACAAAGGACCTCTCGATTTCCACTCCAGCAGCCTCAGGGAGGGGCAGCAATTTCTTACTCGTACCCGGTGATGGTGAGGGGATGCAAAAGGCTGTATGACATCAGGCAGCCAGCCAGCCTGCCGAGGGGATGTTCATCTTGTGAAGCTTGGCTCAGCTTTGAGCAGCAAGAAGAAACAGTGTCACCATTTCCCAGAAGTTTAGCTGACAATAGCGGTGATTGCAAATGCTAAGCAAAGTGCCTTTTGTCACATTTTGCTAACAAAGCAGGGGTCAGGTCCTTTCTGCCTGTTGAGATATAAATATCTTAATTAGATCTTTGAAAAAGAAGAAAATCTAAAAGCCTGGAAGATATTTTATTATTTCTTTTTTATTTTTAGTATTAAAAGTATAGCTCAAGTAGTGCTGGCACCAGGATGCATAATCCACTTACCAGGGCAGAAAGGGCTCTGAAGCTGCACCACAAATGCATCATTTGATAACAGTAATGAAAAAGACACCAATCTATATCTGCAAATAGCATTAGAGCTGACTTGGTTTGAGGACCAAAGGAAGCTGATGCTGAATTTATGAGACTGACATCTCAAACATTTGAGACCAGTGCTTTCTTTCCTCCTCTGTTTTGTTTCATCCACCCTTACTTTTTTTTTTTTTTTTTAATAACTTGACCCTCTTTTTGGGTCAGCTCTTAGCCCCATAATGAAAGCGATTTAGTCAGGAAAGGTCACAGAGTAAAGTGGGCCTGCCTTGTCCCAGGGGCTGAGTGGGACCAGCCGGCGCGTGCTCATGCACCCTGCCCTGCAGGCCTTGTTCCAGTGCTGCATGGTGCACATGCTTTGGGATGCCCACACCACATCCATCCATGTCTGCAGTGCAGTGCAGGGCTGGAAAAGCTACAGAACCACATGGAAGGCACCTCATCCAGCTAGGGACCAGATAGGATCTTGTCCAATATAGGTGTCTCTCTCCATCCCATCTGACACTGTCCATCACACAGCTTCTTGAAGGAGCCTCCTAAAGGAGGAGTGAGCTGTTGGAGAAAATATGTGGGATCAGGAGTGAGCAGACACGGTTAATAGAAAAAAAAATACACTACTGCTGCTGCACAGTAGTTCTTTTGGCTAACACCATGTCTCCAGCTGTGGCAGCAGGAAATGTTGCACTAGCAAAAGGCACAAGCCCATTCCCTTACATGGGTTTCTACAGTTCTTTGTGAGAAAGTCTGCTGTCATAACCTCCTATGCCAGAAAGTTCCAAAAATTCCCTTCCCCTCTGTATACCCCTCTGTACTGAAGCAGTTTCTTTCTTTTCTGTTTTAAACCACTCCCTTGGATGCAGTGTTGCAGGATTTGATGAGCTATGGTTCCACTTTAAGCCTGTGCTCCTCTTAACTGATTTTGCATGTGCCTGTCTCATATCCTTCAGTTCAGCCCCAGACTAATAGCTCCTACCTTTTTTAGTGTCCTTTGAAAGTAACTTTTTCATCTCCACAGACATTTTAATTGCTCTTTTCTTTCCATTCTCTGTATCCAGCATGCTTTCTTGGAGACAAGAGACGAGACCTGCATTCTCTGCTCCAAATGCATTAAATTTTCTCATTCATATAATTTTCCAGCATTTTGATGGACATGCTGTATAAACTGGTGCCAACACTTTTCTCTGGAGATGTTCCACAAAGACCCATGAGGCAAATGGGGCAGCACACAATTTTACAAAACCATGCCTTTTTTTCTAAATATACTGTGTTTATCCATGTGCTCTGTAATTTTATTCTTGACCGTCATCTTTTATCATCTTCTCAGGAGTGTAATCACTTACTGTTTGGTGGTTCCAGCAGCGACCTGACACCCTTGCTGTTTGCAATGACAGTTTATGCACCTCAGGCAGCAGATCAGTGGGTTCACACCTGAGCTCCCACTCAGTTCTCCAGTGAATGCCATCTGGTCATAGGAACTTGTTAATATCTTATTAAGCATGGAGCCAAACTACTTTCAAGCTTTCAGGCTCCTGGCATTGATGTAGACTGGCACTTGTAAAATTTGCCCTTGATCTGTCTCCTGGCACACATCAAGCAGCTGGAATTGGAGGTGACCCATTTTTCAGTGTGACCGTGCTCTCTATTTCTTTATCAACACTTAGACACACAAAGTGTTAGTCAAATCCTCCTTGTAGGCCAGTCTGAACAAAGTGCTTGCTCCCAGCTCAGAGATGACGTACTTCTCTACAACTTTTCTCATTTCCTGTGCCAGCAGAAAATTTCCATTATGATGAGCCATCCTTTCTGCATGGGTTCCTCTTCTCCAGAAAGGTGTTTTGGATTCTTACCATCTACTTTGAGGGTCTAAATTTCTCTGCTGGCTCCTCAGCCTCACACAAGACAAGATTTCAGACAGTGCTAACAGAGAGGTCACAGCCTCCAGTCTCCAGTTTCAGCACTGAAGCAGTAAAGTTCACCTCCCAAGGCAGAAGTAGCTTAAAGAAACTATGCTTCACAGGTGAGGCCCACTGCAGTGCTCCAAAGGGGTCTGCCTTATGATCAGTGGGTGTTAGTGATGGCCCAGTAACCCAAGAACCTCCTGATTATTCTTCATCTGACCCATATCTTGATCTGGCCTCAAAGACAATCTTTCCATTCAGTGCTTTGCATGTCCAAGCAGATTTCTTCAAGCATGCTGTAAGACGTGGTGTCTGACATCTTTGTGACAGCAGCTTGAAGGCACTTTGAGATTTTCGCACTGTGTGAAGGCTCCCAGAAAAATGACTACTGGCCTCTTTAGCTCCATAGCTCTTAACATCATGGATCATTTTAATGGGATTTATAACAAACCTTAGGAAAACACTGTGATCTGAATGGGGTCAGACAGTGGAGCAGGGCCTAGCTCAATTTGTCTGTTTTAAAGAACACAGGGTGCTGGCAGGACCCTCAAGGCTCTTGAAAAATATGGGGACTGAGTGGAGATATTTTTAAAAAAACACATCTAAATATCAAGCCTGTCACTTGCGCTTATTTCTGTGAGTTCTTCCTTATACTCTCACAATAAGCTACAGGAGGGAATGGCATCTCCAGAAAGCTGGCTGAGCTGCACATGCTGCACAGTGTAGCTAAGGAACCTCAGGGGTTCCGGAGGAAAAGTCATTCAGCAGGTTAGTGCTGTAGGGACTCAGGACAGCTGGCAGAAAAAGGGGCAAAAAAGATAAACAGCGAAAAACACTACTCTCAGGAAAGCAAGGCAACTGCAACAGAATTTCTGATCTGCTGATGAAACTGATCTGCTTTATCCTCGGACTCTGTAAGGTACTGGCACAGGAGAGGAGTAGAGACTTTTCTGCTTAATATAGTCTAAAGCTAGGTTGCTTTTTCTTGATTTCTGCTGGTTTGTTTTTTTTCTGGTTTGTTGATGGAGAGCGTACTTAGTCCTTTTCTTTTACTAAATTTAAGCCAGGTTTTCATGCTAAGCAGCTGCTGACTCTCTTACATGGAGGAGGGCTGCCTGTGGTTCTACACTGTCTTGCAAAAGGCACAAGCTCACCCAGCGCTGACTGTGGAGTTACAGAGCAACAAGCTTAAAGTCATCAGAGAGGTAGAGGACAGGTGGAGCTCCTAAAAGGAACAGCTAGACAAGTACAAATCAGCTAGAAAAAACAGCAGCATTTACTTGCAAGTCCTAAGGTGTTACTGTTGAGAAAGAAGTGATCTGGTACTTTATTGGTTCTGCTAAAAACGTGTCCACGCACCCTGGAAAACGAATTATTAGTGTCTACAGTACCAGGTTTTCAGAAGTTTACTCAGTTACTCTAATGTGTCAAGAGCTCCAGCTGGTGTCCATTGCTGTATTGGGAGGAGCTCATAATGGTGTCCACTCTTCTGTGGTCGTGAAAAAGGATGTAGTGACCCAGACAGAGCTTGCTGAAAAACACACAGCTGTCCAGGTGTCAAGCTATAGGGAATGCCTAAACTTTCCACTGGATTGTAGCAGAGATAGCAGTTGGGTCAGATGTGATCAGGTGGATAACCTGCTCAGCCTGGTAGCAGAGCTGCAGGATGAAGCAGAAAGGTTAAGGAGTATTAGAGCACCAGAAAGTGCAATAGACTGGTGGAACCAAGCTCTGGCCTCTATGAGACAGGAGCAGCTACCAGAAATAATGCAAGATCAAGGGAATCTTCTGTCCATCCTCCAGCAAGGAGGTAGTTGTAAAGAAAGGAGCAAATGGAGTGTAGTCCATGCTTGGGGTGCAAGCAAAATCATTCTTCACCTACCTCGCTCCCCCACTGAGGTGTGTCTGCACAAAAATTATGAGCCTTTGTACACGCAAGACCAGCCAAAGGATGAAGAGGATGAAAGTCTGGTAACACCAGAGGTGTCACCTCAATTAGAAATGTGCATTTCCTCATATTACAACAACTTCCAAGAGGAATAAAACAAGGGTTATAGTTGTGATTCCCTTCCAAGGGGAACAGAGGACCCAATATGCTGACTGGGCCCAACCCCTAGAGAGTGTCTGATGATTCTCTGGGGCCTGGGTTAAGGACATCAGCAGGAAACGTCCTAGCCTGGTGAGGCCCCCCAGACTACTACCGGAGCAGGGCATCTCACCTCCCACAAGAGCTTATCTGTTGTTTGTTTACCGGTCAGATAACTCAAACAGGACAAGCTGTCTTGTAGTGAGTTATTTAGGTGCCATGGGGTTAACACTGGTCTGGCATCTCCCAGCTGTCAATAAACATCGCACTGCTAAAGTGAGATCTGCAAAGATAAGCTGGATTTCCAACTAATAGACACCTTCCTTTACGATTATAAAAGCGACACCAAACTTTCACAAAGCAGAAATCTTCTACACATTTCCCTGGAAATGTGTGGAGTTTCTCCCGTGAGTAGGGATGCTTATTCCAAATTACTTCCCAGTGGTTAAGTGAAAGGAATCTGTGTACATTATTGCCATTACAGTGGTAAGTTACATTTGACTCCTAATCCATACTATTTCTTTTGCTGGCTTTAATATAGGTGCCTTGATATAGTGCACTGTTTTATTTTATGCTGTAATCTACTAGTAGTTCTTTTTCGTTTTCTATTGTGTAGTAAGTCTGATTAAGTTCTCTCATCTGTTCTCTCTTGTCTATTTAATAAATAATTCATTTTTTAAACAGATGTGATCTGCCAGTCTTAAAACTTGTGGGCCAGAGTAATTTCTTCCATTTAAAATGCTGCCAAAATCTGAGACTAAGGCAAGGCTTGTCTGAAGCTCACACTTGTCCCATGACAATTACTCAATACTGATCTTCCTCATTGGGGCTGATGAAGTGGCAACATAGAGTTTGAGGGCAATCAAAAAGATCTTCGGGATCTTGGGACATTTAGTAAGGAAATCTGAGACACAAGTTATATTATCTTCTATACTGACAGTTGAAGGCAGCAGCATTGGCTGAGTCTATTAATATAGGGCTTCGCAGGTGCTGTCACTGCCAAAATGTTGGTGCTATTGACAATCAGAGGCCTGTGCAGCACTAGGCATGCTGGCATCAAACAGAACTCACCCCCCACACTTTCTCAGTGAGGAGTCTCTGCTCAGGAACTAGTAGGGCTGATTTGTCCCTGGCAAGCTGTGGGATGAGATGCAAAGGTTAGAGGGACAGGGTGCTAATGAGAGGGGTCTGCCAGTGACTCTGAACTGTGACAACCACAAGAGCACACTTGCCATCTTACAGAAACAAGCCAGGGACCCCTGAGGCAACAGAAGCCAACAGGGAAACACCAAACAAATATTTCAAAGGAATTGAGAAGTGTTCCTCTAGGAAGGTGACATGGCTGGCAGCCCTGCCAAAGTGCCTGTACACCAATGCACACAGCACTGGCAACAAACAGGAGGAATTGGAAGCCACCAACTGGAGAGTTGGTGCTGGAAAGTTACAACCTTTTTGCCATCACTGAAACTTGGTGCTATGAATCCTGTGACTGGATTGCAGCTATCAATGGGTACAGACTGCTCAGAAGAGACAGGAAAGGAAGGAGAGGTGGAGGGATTTCTCTCAACACCAAGAGTTGGATTGAGTGTGTAGAGCTGTGTCTGAAGAACAGCCATGAGCAGGTTGAAAGCTGATCTCTCAGGATCAGAGACTGAGGCAACAAAGGGAACCTCATGGCTGGTGTCTACTATAGGCTGCCTGATCAAAGTGGTGCTTGCAGTCTCAAGGAATATGGGTAAAGTGAGGAGCAAAGTTATGCCCTTGAACTTCAGGAATGCAAACTTCCAACTCTTTAAGGATACAGTCAGTGGGACCACCTGGGAGACTGCCCCTCCCAGGAACAAGAGAGCAGAACAGAGCTGGCAGATCTTTGAAGACACCTTCCATAGAGTATGAGGAGGGGCAAGAAATCCAGCAAGGATGGCCAGAGACTGGGATGAGAAGGAACAGCTGATTAAACTAAAGGGAGAGAAGGCAATCTATAGACAATAGACACAAGGACAGGTAACCTTGGGTAAGTGCAGAGATGACGTTTGGTTGTATAGGGATGAGGTGATGAGGGCCAACGCAAAGCTGGAACTGAACCTGGCAAGGGATGCAAAAAATAACAGGAAGGGCTTCTACATGTATATTAACCAGAAAAGGAAGGTCAAAGAAGGTGTAGCCTCCCTGATGAATAATGCCTGGTATAGAATAAAACTGGTAATAAGGGATGAAGAGAAGGCTGAGGTAACTTTTTTGCCTCAGTCTTCAATGGCAACCTCTCTTCCCACATTTCTTAAGTCAATGAACTGCAAGAGGGTAACTGGGGAAATGCTCCCCACTGTATGTAAAGACCAGGCTTATGACTACCTGAGGAACCCGAATGTACCTAAGTCTGTGGGACCCAATGAGGTGCATCCCAGTGCCCTGAGGGAATTGGCTGATGTAGCTGTCAAGCCACTCTCCATGGTATTTGTAAAGCCCTGGCAGTCAGGGGATGTCCCAGCTGACAGGAAAAGGGAAAACATTGTGCCCATCTTTGAAAGGGGTAGAAAGGAAAACCCTGGCAACCAGGGGCCTCCCAGCTTCACCATGTGCCTGGGAATATCATGGCACAGATCCTCCTAGAAGCTGTGCTAAGGCACATGGAGAACAGGGAGGTGATTCAAGACAGCCAGCACAGCTTCTGGGCAAGTCTTGACTGACCAGCCCAGTGGCCTTGAATGATGGAGTGACCATGTTAGTGGACAAGGGAAGGGTTGAGATGTCATTTGTCTGAACTTCTGTAAAGCCTTTGACACTGTTCCCAACAACTTTAAACAGCAGAGAGATGCATGGATTGTTCAGTAGATGAGAAATTGGTTGGATAGTCACATCCAGAGGAAAGCAGTTAATGGCTCAGTGTCCTGATGGACATTGATGACAAGTGGCCCCTCAGAGGTAAATAGTGCTATTTAATATCTTCATTAATGACACAGAGGAAGGGATCGAGCACACCCTAAGCAAATTTGCAGATGACACCAAGCTGAGTGCTGTGGTTGACACACCTGAATGATGTAATGTCATACAGAGAGACCTGGACAAGATAGGAAAGGGGACCCATGGGAGCCTCATGATTTTGAACAAGTGCAAGGTACTGCATCTGGTCTATTACACTAGCAACCCCCAGTGCCAGCATAGGCTGAGGGATAAAGGGATGAAGAGCAATGCTGCAAGAAGGACCTGGGGGTGCTGGTGGGTGAGAGGCTGGACATGACCCAGCCATGGGCACTCCCAGCCCAGAAAGCCAAACGTGTCCTGGGCTGCATCCAAAGCAGCGTGGGCAGCAGGGGAGGGAGGGGATTCTGCCCCTCTGCTCTGCTCTGGTGAGACCCACCTGGAACCCTGCATCCAGCTCTGGGGTCCCAGCACAGGAAGGACATGGACCTGTTGGAGTGACTCCAGAGGAGGCCACAAAGATGATTAGAGAGATGGAGCACCTCTGCTATGTGGAAAGGCTGAGAGAATTGGGATTCAGCCTGGAAAAGAGAAAGTTTAGGGGTGAACTAATTGTGGCCTTCCAGCACCTGAAGGGAGCCTACAAGAAAGATGGAAAGAGACTTTTTACAAGGGCATGTTGTGACAGAACAATGGGGAATGGCTTTAAACTGAGAGTACATTTAGATTAGAGACTGGGATGAAATTCTCTAAGAGTGGTGATATACTGAAACAGGTTGCCCACAGAAGCTGTGGATGCCTCATCCTGGAAGTGTCTCAAGGCCAGGTTGGATGGGGCTCTGAGCAACCTGGTCTAGTGAAAGGTATCTGTGACCCCAGCAGGGGAGTTGGAACTAGATGGTCTTTAAGGTTAATTCCAACCCAAGTCATTCTATGATTCCCTGTACGATCTATCTCTTTCTTCTTTTCGATAAACTCATGTTTCATAATCCAAATTTTTAAAAGGGAAAAGTTAGGTCATTGGGCACCAGATAAACATTTTCTGTTTCAGTCTGACATTCTTTTAATATGACCATTAAAATTTAAATGCAGTTATTGCTTCAGCAGTGAAGTACTGGTGAAAAGTTTCCTATATGTTCTCTACACATGACCCTCAGCTGAAGTTAAGCCATATGTTTCTGTTAAAGGAAGTGGAGAAATTGCTTTTCTCAGCCTCAATTGCTGAAAATAACTCATTGCTTTTCTCAAAACGCAGTGTGTGTGTTTCCTCTGCCTGGGAGAAGGAAAGACCATACCACAAAGGAGGTCAGGTTTCCTCTCCAACTGGATGTTCTCAAAACCTTCACTTAAAAAGAAACAAAAGAAAACCTGCTATTCTACTCTTACCTTGTGACTGCAGGAGCTGGGACATTGGCTCACATCTTGTGGCAGTATTGAGTTGGATTATGAACTCCTCATCCATCAGCCCAGAAACAGGTCATGGTGGGCAGTCAGTATCACTTCCCATTCCACATTAAGGTTTCAGATTTTCATTGAAGTTTGAGCCAAGAAGGTGCAATCTCTGCCAGAAAAGCACGAGGAGGCATATTACTTGTGGGCAGTACAACAAATGCCTAGGCTTCAGAGGGCCATGGCCACTGTCCTTGCCATGCTGCTGTGGCTGTGTCTGCCACAGAAATCACCCGCCCTGCAGCAGTTCTCAAGTCCAGCACACACACAGTCAGAGCATTTTGATGACTTGGAGCATATTAGGTTTGCCTTTCATGGGGATTGCTTCACCTGAAGCATGTCCAGTGCTGTCAGGGGTGACAGCACAGAGGGCTGCTCACGGCCAAGCTGCCTCCACGTTAGATGCCACCGTCACCGCCTCAGGCTGCTGCCCTTCTGCCACGAGGACAGCAGCTAGTTATCGCTCAGGTCACACAAGGGCTCGAAGGAAAAATGTATCCGCCTCTCTGGGACAGCTCAGTTGCAGGAAACACTAGTCCTTCCTGCTCTTTACCAGAAGATAGAAAATATATTGACTTAGTTTTTTTTCATTTATGAACATGAAAAGATGCGTAATTTCTCTTTATATCAAATTAAGTCAGTCTAGTTTAAAAAACTAGAGATGATATTTGAAGAGAAAAGGGAATCGTGAGCCAGTGGAAATCCTTAACTGTGCCCCGGGGAAAGGGGTGTTTTGAAAAGGTGAAGTGAGTTTCAGAGAGCAATCACTTCCAAAAGCACAAAGAGAATATTTTCCTCATTTGGGATCACTTATTTGTCTATTCAGAGCTGAGAAATGGAAGGCAAAAGGAAGGGCAAAAAAGTTTAATTTTCCTCTTCTAATCTATGAGTGTAAACAAGACATAAAATGAGATTTATTACTGTTAAAATCTTGGAGGTCATTCTGACAGGAGCTAAATTCAAATAACTGGCTAAGGATCATATTACTTTTGTTTAACAAATCACTTAGCTTTAAATGTTGGACATGTTTTGATAAACCTTCCCTTTTGCATTATTCACTCTATGAAAATATGAAAGTAAAAATAAGAAATTAGGTACCATTCTTCACACATACAAAAACCCCAGCTAAAATGCTGTTTGGAGTCTAACT
This sequence comes from Promerops cafer, assembly GCA_013398275.1. Lineage (NCBI taxonomy): Eukaryota > Metazoa > Chordata > Aves > Passeriformes > Nectariniidae > Promerops > Promerops cafer. Next base: position 154,001 of record VZSE01003438.1, on the reverse strand, counting down.
ATATCCCAGTTCTCTTCCAGAAGTTTAATCAAGCTCACAAGAACAACTAACTAAGAAAAGCAAATGGGTCTTCATCAGCACCCAGAATCATAAAGAAAGTAAAAATTTTTCATCTGAATAAACATGTTAAACCTTGCAAATAAGTGAAGAATAACTGTGGGTCCTGAGTGTATCCCTAGCTCAGCCAAAAGATATGCTGGATTTTATCTGCAAATGAGAATCAGACTTTCTTTGAGAAAAAAATGAAAGCCCACACATAGCAAAAGGTAAGCAATAATTTAAACTCAAGCTTTCTGCTTTTTCATTTAAATCATAATTAAACATGATGCTTTAAATCTTCATGATAAATTAATTCCCCCTCTTAGCAGGACTCTCCTTGTTAAACTAACACAACTAAATTCTCCATCAGAAAGGAGTGGAGCTCAGCTATTAGGTCCTCAACAAAGGTCCCCTTGATGAAGGGGGGCAGAGTGGAAAGTTTAATTCTGCTTTCCCATCCGCCTTTTTTCCATTTAATTCCACTTCCTTCTATTTGTCCGGTTTTTATCACAATTCATAGCTTCTTTGTCATAAGTAGTGCCATCTGCAGTTAAAATCATGGCAAGCAGAATAGAGATTGCCAGAGCATGTGGTAAAGATGTTTATCAAGGAAATGCAGATGAAGGTCATATTTCCCCTGGTTTTCTTTTAGGATCTGTGTCCATGTGAAATGTCTTCCCCCTCAGCCTTGCTTTTCAGGTTTCTGTTTCATGGTGCTCAGACTAAACAAGACCCATTATATTTTTCCAGATAGACTTGTGGCAGAAGATTCCCTGTGCAGCCTCGTTCCTTCCAGAGTTACCCAGCAGGTCCCTGGTGTAGCAGGAGACAACAACTGCCTCTCAGCTCATGTCATCACCATTTTGCACGCCCTTTGCTTGAGCAAAGTGTGTCAGTTCCTTGTGAGCTGGGGAAAAAGCAGGCTTGCTTTCTCCAGTAGCCACTTCAGCAGTCAAGCGTATCTTGACCCTCTCTGCCTGATTTTGAGCACCACAACACCTGGACACAGAGAGTCAGCTTACAGCATAACACAGTCAATTTATCTGGGGAGCCAGGCTCAGCTGCATGGCAGCAACAGAACCTGCCTCTCCATGGAAATGGGAATGGCAGCAGAGGCTCTCCCATGCCCACACTGCCTATGTCTCTAGGCATGTTGCCAAACCTACAGGAATTTATCTTAATGCAAGGTTGCCCTGGGCCTTGAGGGGCCATTGCAGGAAGCCCTTCCCCTCCCCAACCCTGTTTATTTGAATAGAGTGCTCTCCTGAGAAGATGTTCATAAACACTGTAAAGTGTACTTCAGTCATCTTAGGTGAATTTCTTAATTTGTGTAAATAAACTGTATTATTATATACAGATTGATATTAATTTAGTATTCATAAGTAAAACTACTGATGGGGTATTACTAAAATGGTCAATAAACTGCAGATAACTACTGCTCCAGTGAGCCCAGATGTTTGGAAATATGGCCTCTCACAATGGGATGTGTTACTGCGTTGTATGGATTTCATGTTTTCATTTTCCTCCTTGTTGTGCTTCACGGCTGTCACTGATATTGTCATTTTGCACCTAGCTTATCATGCTTGCATCCCAAAGAACCTGCAGTGGACTGAAAGGGAATATTTCCATTACTTGCTATCTCTTGGAGCATAATGCTTTTTAGGATGGTAAGGGGAGGGCCACATTCATAGGACTTTGCATGCCACAAGTGCTGTTGAACTAAGTCCTCTGTTGTGTTAGGCAACCCAGAGTAGGTGTACATCACAGACAGAACTTGTCTGTGACTGCCTATGCCACATACCCTCCATGTGCCTCAAAAAGATTCCTGGCACAACCTAAGGGTCATATGGGCTATTTATACAGTCATGGAGTACTGCCCTGGATCCAAGAGATATAGCAGCATCAGGTGATCACAAAGGCAGATCACAGTTCATTGTACAGAGCAGAAAGAGCATCAGTATCTCTCCACAAAACTGTCCTGAAGGCAGAACTGTCTTCTGAACCCAGTCTAAAGTTTGGTGTTAGGTCTCACTGTGTTGGGCCAGAGGCATCCACATCAATGGAAGGCTCATGCCATAAAAGTCTTCTCATGACTACGGTCAGTTACAGGAGTGGTGTTGTGGAATGGTGACATTCTTCATGTCTTTCTTTTAAAATATTATTTAAATAACACACAGTTTGATGTGAATTTGTAAATAAGCCATTAAATGGTTCATGAGCTAACAATTCATGCTTTCTTGAACCTAATACAATGGCAGGTTTTGCCTTGGTTGTACAAAGAGGATTGTGACGAGACAACAGTCCATAAACACAGCATACTAAAAGCCACTCACTAGTGCTCACATTTACCTGTGCTTGCTTCTTCTAGAAATCTGAACAGTTAACTCACTTCTTGTCTTCACAAGTATTTGTGAAGCACATCATTCCTATGACTACATGTCACAGGAAAATAAACAGTGCTTTGAGTACCTCCTTAAAAGCATACTAGAGAACACTTGTATTTTATGCCACCAATCATGAAGGATTCCCTGGGCTGACAGGGCAGGAACCACAACCGACTATGGCAGATGTTTCTCATACGAAGGACCATGTATTTTAATTTTCTTGCCCAAGATCTCAGCTGGGATACCACTCAAGTGAGGGCTGGTTCCTCTCTCCCTACAGATCAATAAGATGCAGAGCTCATACGTTGCTTTAAGAGAGGTTCTCTCTGTTCGAGAAGAGTGCGAGCTACCGAAGTGGCCAACAGCACCAAGAGGAAGAACCGCGGGGCGCGTGGCAGCAGCAGGACAGCGGTGCCTGCCCTGCGCTGGGACAGCGGCGCCCTGCAGAGGGACAGTGCCTGCCCTGCAGTGGCACCTGGTGGCCCCGCTGGACACCTACACCCGCAGCGCAGGCACCCGCGCCAGCACCGCGGGTGGGCGCGCTCCTCACCCGCGGGGATTTGCCGGGATATTTTTTGCTGCTCGGGTAGCCGGGGGAAGGCGGGGCGGGGGACAGCGGGGGATGGGTGTTGTTAAATATTGATATTGATTCTGAGGATGCGGTTGGCTGAGGCATCATGGATGTGAATTCAGGCTAATCGACACAGGATGTATTGACCGTGAAATGCATCCGCAGGGCTGAGTCAGTCCCGTCATCTCTCAAGGTTATCTCGCCCCATCTGCTACTGCGTGGCTGGGACAACTTTACAGTCAGTCCTGCTGCTGTCTGGGACATTGGGATGCTGATGCACAGTGCAGCATTTTGGGTACCCACAGATGTCCCTGGTACCTGTCCTTGGGCAGACCAAAGGACAGACCCCCACCCATTTCCCCAGATCGAGCAATCTCCACCCATCCACCACGGATATCCTTCATGCCCCACTGTTGCCATCCAGCCCATATCAGGGCAGATCTCAGGGCTTCCTCTGAGGACAGCAGGACGTACCAGGGGACACATTAGCAGGTGAAATCTAATGTTTGGTCCCCTTACAGAAGAAGTCTGTTTCTCAAATCTGGACTTTTAAAGTGGCAGAATATTCAGATAATTCCAGGTGTTGAATTAGTTAGCCTCTTTTCCAAAGACGTCCCTAGCAAGGGATACTCCAGCAGGACAATTGTCTGAGTCTGCAAAGAGTCTGGAAAGAAATGCTGACAAGGATAATGTCCTCTGGCATCTTAGCAGTACATTCAGTTGTGGGCAGAGAAAAAGCCAGCAGGAAGCTGAGCACTTCCATAGAAATGAGAAACACCTCTCTGATGGCTTTTGCTGAGAGTACAGGTAGGAGTACTATCAAATAGCAACCTGTGAAAAGGCACAGAGCAGGCACAGTACAGCCTCTGGCTGCCCTCCGTTGATGCTGGAGTGAACTTCAAAGGCAAAATACAGCCTAGAAAGCTGAAGAGACAAGGAGTCACACACACACCTTAGTCTGGCTTTAGAGAGCTGTATCTGATTCTCCACAAGTAGAAATATTTCTATAGTCTTGTGGCTTTCTATAGCACCCAAGTCACTGCTGCTGCTCCTGTAGTGCTCACCAGCACCTCCTGAGTTGGTTTCTGGCCCAGAAAACTACTCTTTTCCTCTAGAGCCCTAATGTCATGTTAGAGGAATACCTTTTGGACAGGTGGGAAAGGGGACACTGGAACTGCTGCAGGATGTGGTCACAGATACAGTAACCTCACTTGATAAGACTAAGTGGCTCTGTAGTCACCACCGTTCTCCCACGATGCCACCCAGCATTTGCATTATCTACAGTCTTTTGTGTCCTGGAGCTCTCACCAGCTCCCACATTGTGGGCTGGTGTTTCAAGTGTTAAGCCTTTACCGTGGATTTACATTTATACTATTCTGATGACATACAGCAACTCCTGCATAGGATTACATTACATTACACTTAGTATAAGCCCCTTTGCAATGCCCTAGTAGTATAAAGAGGATCCAGTGACTCATTTCCTTCATGGTTGGTTCTCCGTCACCAGGTTATTGGACATATGTGCTTTTGGATGAAGCTTTAATCAGTTTTGATTAGCAATCCTAGAGCAGATGACACAACCTGGGTCACAACAGCAAAACTGAGTTTTGTATTTGTTTGAATAAAGTAACATTATGTCCAGAGGGTGGGATAGTGTGTAGACAGTCTCCCACTCAGTGTGGGGATGGGGTAGCAGCAATTTCTACCACGCCTGAGAGTTTTGAGAGTTCTTCCTACAGCAGCAGGAAAAGTCCAATCATTCTCTTAAAAAGGATTCTTAAAAACCCAGTAATAATAGCAAATCATGTAGACATCATCTTCCAACATCTCTGAGCTGGGCAAGCCTCAAAAAGATGAGGTTTTGCTTTCAAGTACTTGCATCTATTTGCTTCTTTTGCCCTCTAAAATTACATTTAGGTCATCTATATAATGGCATGTCCTATCCACCACAAGTAGCGCCCTGTTGGACACACTGGTCTTCTGCAGGAGGCTAAGGGGCCGGAAGTGGGGGCTATCAATTAAAATGTTTCACAACAAGAGGGCAGAGACTCACTTTTCTTTGGCCCCCAGCAAGGCTGTTCAACCAAACTAAGGTTTGAAGACACAGCATCAAGCTCCACCAGAAGAGGTTCAGGTTGGAGATTAGGAGGAATTTCTTCACAGGAAGGGTAAATAGGTATTAGAATGGGCTGCCCAGGGAGGTGGTGGAGTCGTCGTCCCTGGACGTGTTTAAGGAAAGACTGGATGTGCCACTTGGTGCCATGGTGTGGTTGATAGGGTGGTGTTCAGTCAGAGGTTGGACTTTATGAACTCGGAGATCTTTCTCAACTTACTGGTTCTGTGATTCTGTAAAAGTGCAGTCCCTCTGTCACACTACCCTCTGAGTCACTCAAAACCAACAGTGACAGTCAAGATGTCCCTGTGGCTGTTGCCTACTGCCTGGATTCCTGGTCACATTTTGACTATGGGCTTTGATTTTAGTCATCAGAGCAGACAGTCCAATTCTGACCTCTCAGACAGGAGAAAATTTTTTCTTTAATTGTAAGATTAAGTATTTTGGGGCAATGAAGGGTCCTAGAGTCTAAATCTAATTCCATTATTTCTGGGGTTTTGTGTGTACTACTCTCACCCCCAGAATTAATCATCTTGGGTTTCTGTGGTCTTTGTACAAAACACATGGCATGGGGAGAAAGGATGTATTTTTGCTGACTCCGGGAAAATGGTAAACAACAAAATGTATATGTCAGGAACAGGGAGTAATAGCTTCAAACGCAAACAACTGTTAGCAGCACATTTTAGTGCATTAATAATTTACATTCCACAAAAAGTTTAATCTATGCAAAATGAGAGTTTTGTGGTGTAGTTACTAAAGGCACACATGATTCTGGGGATAACAAATCTATAGCAAGCCTGTGACTACCAGGATTCTTGGTTCCATCACAGTTTTCGCATACAGTTTGCACAGTGTCTTTCTCAACACACCCATGTCTCTTACTGAGTCCAGTCTCATCCGTATTTAAAAAAAAAAAAAGTCTTCTGAGGCCTACCCAGGCTACAGAAATAACCCAGAGTGCCAAAATGTGCACAGCAAAATATTTAGAAAGTTTGCCAACAAAAGGGAAAAAACATACAATTTCCTTCCAAGCCTCATGGCTCTGAACCAGTAATAACTGATGCAATGTCTCTCCAGCTGCTGCATCTCAAGCTGCTGCAGATCCAGCCCTGCTCCGAGGAGTCCCACAGCCAGTATCCACTGGAGGCCTGAGGACACCCCACCATCCCGCAGACACAGGCTAGTGGGCCAGAAGGAGATGGCTTCTCTGCTGACAACATACAGCATTGAAAAGGAGACTGACAAAGCTCCCAAGCTGTCCTGGAGCTTGCAACAAAAAACATCAAATGCAAATGGCTTTCCTTAGGCTTCACCGAACATGCTGTATGCAACATGATTCAGTCCTCTCAGCCTACTGCCCCACTCACTCCTCCCAGGCCAGGGAGCCATGCAACCACATTTCTGCATACCCAGGAGACCCAGAGCCCAGAAAGGTTGCTCTCTGTTGAAAACCATCAGAAAGGAACATGCAGCCTCTTCCCAGACTCTTGCCCCGCACCTGGGCTGACGGATAAAACTTCGGGCTACGTCTCTTTTGATTGTGGTTTTCCCAGATTCTCACCTCACTCCAGGTTCAGGATGGAGAGCAAATGAAGTTGAAGAAGGTAATTAACTTGGTATGTGTGTTTAGTTTTGGTATGGAATTGCAAAAGCAAAATGAACTGAGTTTCATGGATCTGATGGTGCCCCAACTTAATGTTTCAGGGGAAAAATCCTGGGTTTAAAAAGACCAGTTACACAAATGTTTTTCATTCTACTTTGCCTTGCAACCTTAAGCAATCTTCAGGTCAGTTTTTTTCCTGCAGAATATATGTGAATATATTAAACAAGATAGATTTCAAGACATTTGATTGATCAGATGCAAAATAATGTCTCTACACCCTATCTTCTTCCAAGGCCAGAGAGTAAAGAGATCAGCAAATGGCTGCAGGTTTTTAATAATTGATTAATTAACCCTGAGTTTAGAAGACTAACTAAAAACACAGTCTGCACAACACTTAGGGGGAATGTCAGCCAGCAGGACATAGCAGCATATGTCCATACCACCCCACCCTACCTAGCCTTCCATCCCTTGTGCTCTGCAGAAAGTGCACCTGAGAAGGGTAGCTCAAGAGCTCTCTCTTTGCATTAATTACACAGCCTGGCTTTAACCCTGGTCTCGTTTGTGAACAGTCCCCACAGAGTTGTGCAGCATGGCACTACAGTGTCAGTCATATGAGACCTCCCCACTGTCACCTCATGCATACACAGCAGCGACACACTTTTCTACAGAAGCACACAGCCACCCTCATTGTATTTCATGTCAGGCTGACGCCGAGCTGCTGACAAAACAGAGCATCACATGCTCTGCAAATGTGCACTACCAGCATCAAGATCTTTGCTTTTCTTTAACGTCTGCCACAAGCAAGCATTTGGCTTTGTTTCTCTGTAAATGCTGCATGAGGGAGGAAAGCTGGGATTTGACCTCTGAAGAACACAATGCACAGTTGTGCGCCCACAGCATAGGATCAAGGTTTGTCTTGCACTGAAATGAACACAGTTAAAGTCGTCCTTATGCTTTTTAATCACTTCTTCAGTCTTCGGCTTGCTGTTCATTTTCTAGGGCAAATACTCCATTGTGCCTTTAATGTATTCCAAGCACACTAATCTCATGATCTGCTGTGTTAACACCCCCATCCCACTAGGCCCCTCCAAAGCGTTGGCTAGTGTCAATGTTAAGGAGATTTTTGAAAAGCTAACAAATATGCAAAATTGAACCAATATGGGAAAAGCAGGTCAAGTGACCAGAGTTCAGAGGAGGAAAGAAATTTTAAACCTCAATTTTGTGCATACTTGGGATCAAAGCAATGTGGCAAGAGAGCCCCATCACTGGAGTGCTGCAGGAGGGCATGGAGGAGGCAGAGCATGTTAGGCAATGGACAGCCCAGCTGCACAGCACTCTGCCATGAGAGAGGGCACTGTTAAGGGCTCATGGATAATGGCCCCATAATGGCTCATGGGGGTGGCCAAACACAAGGGTAGCATGGGGGCATTTGCTGCGGACAACATCAACAAGAGGTGAAGCAACACTTAGGAAATTGGAGGAAGCTCACGATGGCAGGGCCAGGTGTCCCAAGGGACATTCCCCACTAGCTGTAGCTTCTGGAAGGGCCCTGTGCTGGGGCACAAAAAATCCACTGGGATTGGCGCCAAATGGGCAGTATCTCCACTGGGGTGCACCACAGGCAGGACACACAGAGCAGGGGCATGGTGGTGGGCAGGGTCAGTGACAGCCCAGCCACCGCCCAGCAGGTCTGCAGGGACTAAACAAATGAAGATTGAGACAGAAGGAGAGGGAACAGATACAGGCATGGCACAGCACAGCCCAGACAGGGACTTGGGACCTCAAAAGGTATGACATGGGAGGGCCCAGGTGAGGCTTCTCCCAGCTTCTTCCCATGCTCATCTTAGCTGTTTCCTGCAGCCTGATTCCAGATACCACTGCACCAACCCAGAGCTTGCCTCAATCACAGGTAGCCATAACCCAAGAAAGACAAGTTTGAGGTTCAGGCCTCCAGCACAGTGAAAATGAAGTGGAGAAATGTGAGCAAATGTTTGCAGTGAAAAAACTTGTGTTTTGTTTCCCTACACAACCAGATGTCATGAGGACAGGAGGTACAGGTGTATCAGAGGGAGCTGGTAGAAAGCAGAGGCTGGATGTAGGGATGACAAGAGAGAGTAGTAGGAAGGTTAAAAGCAGTCTTGACTCTCATTTGTCTGTGCCCCTGTCCTAATTCTCCTCAGGGAAAAGGAGAAGGACCATCTCTAAGGCTGATATCCAGGGTCACCTCCTTCACCAGACATTCCCAGTTCCACCAGGGAATGCTGCAGATTTCTGAGACATCTCCAAGTTGAACACAGGCATCTTCTGAAGGAGTACACTGGTTTTCAAGTTTTGTACTTCAAATGCAAAGGTCACTGTGGGCTCAGAGGCCACAAATATTTAGGACTCCAGGGGTAGCTGACGAGTATGGGTTAAATGGAATAAATGCAAACCCAGAAGGAACTGCCTTTGTTTCTTATATGCCACACCAGAGGAAATCAGGACATCTTGTTACCACCGTGTAAGAGGTTGGGAAGCATGCACTTCTTCATCCAGAATCAGCTCTTGTTTTTGGAAGTACGGAGTTTTTCTCAACTATTCTGCTATTGTCTTTCTAGAGCAAAAAGAAACAAAAAAAAGAAAGGACTGTAGCATCTGTATCTGTCAAACAAACTGGACCCCTCTGTTGGCTAGAGTTACAAACCTGTACATGGCACAAAGGCTAGCAAATCTGCTAAAAAAAAAAATTCTGCTTATTCCTTCTTAGAGCAGTAGAGGAAGAGATCAACCTAGAATTCATGATGGTCAGTCTTTCTTACACTTGGTAAGTCTGCACAAATTTTTGCCATAAATCTCCCACAGTGATGTTCACAAGCCCTTCATCCAGCACAGGAAAAAATATTCTAGAAGGTGATTAAAAAATGAAGAGGCCAAATGGAGGCTGCTCTGAACTAGCTTGTGGAACCCAAGAGTTTAACCTGTAAAAATAACGCACTGTGAGAGGACTGACAATTAAAACACAGTACACCTCTAGGCAACTGCTCTGGAGACTCATCTTTCTACTGTATATAGCAGAGGATGAATATGTTACCTCTTCTGAAACACAGGCTGCTGACCACTTGAAATATCAGAATGTGGGTCACAATCCTTCTTTCCCTCACACTCCACCAAATTAAAATGAAGGATAATAAAATGCAAAAAACTGAGATAAATATGTCTTATATCTTTGGATAATATCTATCAACCAGACTGCTCAAGATGGTCAGGATCTGACAGATTCCACCATGAAAGCAAAGGAAAAAACATCCAGTTGTGCAGGTCCTGAGGTCTTTCAACAGCATGGCTTGAGAGTTTTGGCCAAGGGGACAGCAGAACATCACAAAACAAAAAAAAAATAACAACAATAACAACAAAAAGTAGTTAGTCCTTCATGTTTCTTTACCACCCTGGGAGGTGAAACAGATTCATGGCAACAGACGGGCATTCAGCAGTTCCCTTTGCAAATGTTTTGGGGTTTATGTCCAGCTTTCAGTCCTGATCTAGAGAAGGCTACAAGTCCAATGTCAATGTCACTTTCTGAAGAGCCTCATTCGTGGAGCCTAGTCATCATTTGCACTGCAGACCACAGGTGAAAGGGTTTAAGATATGCCCAACAGACACTGTGTGTCACACTAGCAAAACACTAGCGGTGAGAAATTTCAGTGGGAATATTTTGCTTAATCGGAACTAAATATATTCTCATAGAAACAATGACTGATACTAATGACCAATACCGTATTGCTCATGGCCAAAAAACTCATCTTTCCTTTGACAGATTTAAAAGTAATTAAAAATTCACCAGCTATTCTTTTAGGAAATTTCTGGTGAGGAAACTTTTCCAAGGTAAGTAAATTTCACAGCTGAATTTCTTAGTGTAAATGCTATTCACATCCTTCTCCATTGCCACTATTTGGCTACCCCTTCATAAAACAGCCAGGTGTTTGACAGAAATTTTAAAATAGCCTGGTGCAAGGAACAATTCCATGGAAATTATCACACAGGTGAAAATCTGCCTTTCCAGCAATGTAAAGAACCCTGGATTAGTAATTTCATTTGCCTGTGTCATCATACGTGGGCATGTCTATGAATGAGTGTCACTCATCCGAATGGCTCCACACAGTTACTGCCATTTTGTAGATCCTGTGAAAGATGACTCCTCCACAGACTGAGGCTGAAAGAACTTGGGAAGAAAACAGCAACAGTCTAAACACCAGGAAAAGGTGTGTCTTTTGGCAAGTGATGACTACGATCACCAAGTTTTATTCTTTGTTGGATTAAGTAATTTGAGGTTTTGTGTGTTAAAACAGGAAGGCTGCTTACTTCTTCTTGGGCCTACTGAAGACTTCAGCACCAATGGACTCTCTATTATCCCTGCCCTTTTAATCATATAATTTCATGTTTATACATGATACAAATACTATCATCAGAATACAAATACATCATCAGAATGGCAAGAAGATAAGTCAGATTGAAGCCAACCCTATTTCTGGGGCGTAGAGATACTCATGTGCTCTGCTTATTTTTAGCAAAAGATGGTGGGTAAATCTGAGCCAGCACGTTTTCCATTCAATCTGTCCCCGGACACTAACAGATGGTGCTTCCTCGTGCCAGCCACTAATGTACGTTACATTGGCACTCAGTGTCAGGACACAAAGCCCGCCAAGTCCCTGCTTAAATCTGCTGATGCCAGGAAATTTGATAATAAACAGCTAGCTAGGGACACAGTCCCAGATTCTTAGTCTACCTCCAAAGCAGCACAGAAGTTGTACCTGTGCAATGGTGTTAGCTGCTCTGCACCTTGTGGCTATCAATATAGCAAAGGAGGGTCCGGGACTGGGGAAAAAAGGGTCTTGAGACCAAGCAGGTATGTATCTAAAGATGGAGGGAGAGCCATCTGCTTCAGGGTAATTAGCTGTGTGCTTAAATCTGGGCTTTGAGAATTCTGACAACCAGGGCCTTAATGTTCAAACATTTGAACAAATGACAATTAATATAAGTCATTCTAAATATAAATATATGCATATATATGTGCATATATTATCTGGCAGAATGATTTTAGTGTTTAGCATTTCTCAATGCCCCCTCAGCACTGAACATACTAAATCCAGTTGCATGGGTCTACTTCCCATGGCTACTAAACCTAAATCATAAGGTCACCTGCAAAAGAAAATTCCACAGAACTCCTCCGAGGAGCTCACTCTGTTTTACAGGTCCGTTGTGTTTATTCTTTGAATACAAGCATCCAAAATTCTTCAGCTGTAAAATTCTTGTTCCTTTCCACCAGGTGCCTCAGTGCCCAGGCTTCTTTCTTGGATTGCTCGAAGCTTGGTATCCACATCTTTTGGAGAGAAATCCAGCCAGGGTTTGAGGATGAGAACCAGAATGCCTCTGGTTTGGGACAGCTCAGATGATTAACCTGAGCCTCCCACCTCTGTGGCAGCCATCCCTGGCAATGAAGACAAATAAAAGGGGTTATTCAGGGACCCGGGCAAACAGAGAAGAAAAGTGCTATGCCACTAGTAAACTGTCAAATCACATCAGTTACACTTTTCTTCCCACTCCAGGCCCTACCCATGTCCCTACAGAAGGCCTCCCCTAAGTGTCTGGGACAAGACCAGTCATGCTGACAAGTCATGCATCTGAGTCTCAGATAAGGTTTGGCTATAAATGAGCAGCACCAGCCCACACAAAATGAAATTACAAGGCAAGGCATTATATTTTCATCATTATATTCTGTTTTCATCTTAAATATGCACACATTTACTGAGATTCTTTTTCTAAGGGAATAAAACAAGCCATGAATCTGGCCAGGAGAGTAAACTGGTCTTCATAATTTTATTATGTGGCCCAGAGAGCGACAAAAGCACAGGGAAGGAATATCTGAAACTATCTATTATCCATATTCACCTTTCCATAGCTGCATTCCTAACTCAAAGAGAGGACATATGTCAAGATTTGCACCGGTCTCAAACAGCAAAGTCTGGTTAAGTGTAATGCTTGCCAGTTTGTAATTCTCATCACTTCAGTTCATCTTAATAACTTCAAAAGTTTTCTCCATCTCCCTTCTACTGGCTGACCATTTAATGTATTGCTCAGATGGTGATCAGCTAAAATACAGCTTCTCAGAAACGCACAGTCTGGCTTAAAAATTGTTTCAGTGTTTAGTGACCAAACGTGGCTGCAGACAATGGCATGCTGTCACTACAGGTTTGAATGTACCCACATATATATAGAACCTGACAGTCACAGAGTGCTTAAGACAGATCAGAAGACAGGGATCTCTAGTTCAGCTCCCTCTTCCAAACAGGTGTATCTAATTGCCTAGGGCAAAATTGAGTTTCGTCTTAAAACACCTCCAAGTACAGAGATCTCACAACCTTTCTGGGCAACCTCTTCCAAATGTTCCAGGTCATCTGAAGAAGGTCAACATGTTAGGCTAGTTTCTGCAACATCAAAAAAATCTTCTCCCTGAACAACTCAAGCCTTTGGCTGAAAATGACCACCAGCTCAGTGGTCAATGTCATGTGCTCACACACTGCACTGCACCACTGTGAGGAACACATGTTCTGGTTGTGCACCTGCACCTTCTGCCAACACCTGTTTACATGAGGATGCACAACCCAATGGCACTGGAATACCGTGGCTGTCAGCTAGCCCGAAATCTGGTAACCAAACCTCCTGGGACAAACCTGACCCTAGTGCCATTTTAAAGCCTCTCTGAGACACAAACACAAATTCACATATACCTTTTCTTTCCGTCTGATGTTTTCCCACACTCTGTTACAAACCATGCACTCAAAGGTGTCGATGTAATTGTCCTGGGTGATATCTTGCACTCCCCACTTGCGTTCCTTCATTGCTCTAAGCAGTCTTGGGTTGGAAATGTCCCCTTTCAGTTTCCATTGTAGGTAGGACTCATATTCTTCATCATTTGTATCCAATGTTTTGATATAGCGGGCCAGATCCCGAGGGTGTGAAAAACTGGATACCAGGATTGCACTCCTGTTACTAGGAAGCCAGTCTACAATGCTGGGAGACCCAAAGTACACTGGCACCACTCCCAACTTCAGTGGCCGCCAGAGTTTTTCAGTGATGTAATCTTCACAGATAGCATTTTCAAAAGCAAGAATGAACTTGTACTGTGCCAATATTTTTAAAAAGTTTCCATCATCCATGGCAGCTGGATTTCTGAGATGCTGAGGAAGGTCTCTATTATGCAAACATTCCCCATAAGAGTCTACTTCAATGTGGCACATCAGCTCACGCACATAGCTGTCCCGGTCAGAAGGGGGGTTGCAGTCAGACTGCACGTACACAAGCGGTGCAAGCCTTTTCCTCAGGCTGTTTTTCATCTGCAGTGGGATCATGAACCTCAATGACTTCAGGACCTCTACACCCTCAAGGTACTGAGTGGTCAGTGGCAGGTGAGAGTGGCGGCTAAATGTTGCAGTGTGGTTGAATAAGGTGATGGTTGCTTCGTGGAAGAGTTTGTAATTGTTTTTTGGTGACTCCTCATGAAAAAGGGCCCAGTCATGATATTCTTTACGAGGGAGAGGTACACTGTCTATACTGAAGTCAGTACCTAGACAAAAGCAAACAGTGTTCATCCTGCTCTTATCTGATATGTGACACTAACTACAATGACACAGAAGTTTAGTTTTAATTTAGTATCAGCACTACAACCATCATATTTCTGACACTATAAGGCAGTTATTTCAAAGAATGCAATTAATGCAAAGGCACAAGAGCATAATGATAGATAAAACTGAATTTTCATAGCAGAAGAATCTAGAGAAGTGGGATCAGTAGTTAATATTAGAAGTAGTTTCCTTTCATGTCATATTAGTTTAAAGGCCTCTCATTTCAAAGGATCAATAGGAATTTCATATTTTAATGCACTGAAATGAGACTAGTAAGATGTTTAATAATCCCCTGGTTTTCTAAATAGGGGAACTAGATGGTATTTCCTCTGTGATGTGAGGAAAATGGTTACTGCAGAACTCAATTTGGTTCTAGTAATAAAACAACTAAAAGCATGCTGAAATCCTGGACAGGATTAAGGAGAAAAAAAAATTTACTTCAAGTCCTGAAAAGACATTGTACTGTAGAGACTTAGGAAGCCAAACTATTAACTTTTCAAAGAGAAAATTAAGAGGTGATGTATCACAACTGCCTACCAGATACATAAAGAAGTAGCTTCTGGCAGAAGACAGCTCCTCAAAGTAATGCCAATAGTAGAAGAATAATGTCTAAACTCTAAAAACAGTCAGCTGCAGAAATTGGGAAAACTGTGGTAGAAGCCTTAGGACAAACCTAGATGACTTTTCTCATAGGCTGGTCTGTGCAAAACTAAGTTGAAAGTACCAGCTCATTAATGCAACACTTGCTCTCCCTTCATTACTACTGCACTACACTCTTACGACCAGCCTTACTGCAGATTAAATACAAACTTGCCCCATTTCTGTCAAGGTACTTCCTCACTGCCCTAGAACTGTATCTGTTTTCTACTGAAGTAAAGGCATTGAACATACAAAACTTTTAGCCAACATTGTCAAGCAAGACAGGTTCAAAAACTAAAACTAGCACTGAAGAGCTTGTTTAGAAAACATCACAAATTCATATCTTCAAATAAACTACAATCTGTGGCAACCTAACCTTTGTGTAGCAAACTCCATGGCTGACTGCATCCAGGACAATTGGGAATATAATGTCTTAAACAAGTCGTGTTCAAACTAAGGGGAATGGCCAGTAAGCAGCAGATTCTGTGGAGACAGGGTAATGCTTTTGCCATGCCAACTGCCCTCTTTCACTGTAAGACACAGATGCACAGTCACAAGAAGCAGGGCCAAACAGTGGCCATATCTCTGCAGGGGTCTATGGACCACAAACAACTGCAAAGCACCCCAACTCTTATCAGGAACTCTCCTTCAGAAGACTGGACATGCCTTGTACTGTTGCATCAGACACAAAAAATTCTCACCCTGGGAAGGGATCTAGATGTTCCCATGCCAATCTAAATGTATATAACCCAGCACACTCTTTGTTTTGCAGGCCTCTACCCTCCACGAATGAAGACTGCAACCATCACTCCTATCACGGACATCAAAATTGCAATGATCAAGAATCATCACTAGATCCATCAGAGGTGGTATTTTTCCTTTTCACTATCTACTTCCTTCCTGTTATCCCTTCCTCCTCTTTCTCTCTTTCTTTTCCTTACATATTTTCTTCATGAGATTTTTATACTTTTATAGAAAATAATCAGAAGAGCCACATACCTCCTTTCCACTGCAATTAAATTGTTTTGAAATAAACCTGGCTGATATATACACACACCAGTCATTCAGAGCTGTTTCACTCTAATTCACCCAAGGGATCTATTAACAGGAACTTCAGTAAACATCCCTCAGAGGTCAGTCATAACACCATCTCACTCACACTTATAACTTTCCACTTTCCATTCTACCCCTGACCTCAAACCACTGATGACAAAAAGAAGGGGGTGCTAGCAGAAGTCTTACACAGAATACTGATCTAAAAACTAAGATATAAAGAAGATTAAAAAACATGCCCAGTGGTCCTTGCAGCTATATGAGCCTGCCAAAATGACTCCAAGAATGACCTTATAAAACTAATATGAGACTTCACTACTGCAGCAGAGATAGAAGTTAGCTGTCAGTAATATAAAAATCTCCTATAGAGCAAGATCCTTCAGGAGCATCAGGTGGGGTTTTTTAAGGCCACTAAACATCTTCTACTCAGGTCCTAAGTCCTCAGCATTAAAGGATGAAAGGCTGTGCCACTCAATGAAAAATGCTCTTTGCTTGTTCTGTTTTTGACGTATTATTTTGTGACAGAAGAAGGTGACAAAAACTGGAAGGTAATCAAATTCTCATGGAGAAATTCATAAAGTCCATCTGGCTTTGAAAATACTTTGTTCTAATTGATGTGAACAAGAGAAGTAACACTGCATACCTACAATAATGAAATGCTGTGGATTGAAGTCACAGCACTGCAGCTCAGTCTCTTACAAGGGTGCTCCCTCTTTCAGGTAGTATTGCAGGGAAAGGGAGTGGAAACACAGGCAAGAATGAGAGAAAGACAAAAAGGCAACATGTAAAACTTACCTACCAAACTAGGAGACAGTTAAGTCATGCAAAAAGAAACTTAAAGAAAAATGCACTATAAAATCATAGAATCTCAGAATGATTTGGCTGGAAAAGACCTCCAAGTTTATCAAGCACAACCTTTGACCAATCACCATGCTGTCAACTAGACCACAGCACTTATTGCCATGACCAGCTGTTTCTTGAACAACCCCAGGGATGGTGACTCCACTATCACCCTGGGCAATCCATTCCAATGTTTAACAAGCCTTTCCATGAAAAAATTTTTCCTGATGTCCAGCCTGAACCTTCCCTGGTCCAGCTTGAAGCTGTGTCCTCTCATCCTGTCACTGGTTGCCTGGGACAAGATGCCAACCCTCACCTGGCTACAGCCTCTTGTCAGGGAGCTGTAGGGAGTGATAAGGTCACCCCTGCACCTCCTTTTCCCCAGGCTGAACAACCCCAGCTCCCTCAGCCACTCCTCATTGGACTTCATCTCCAGACCCTTCCCCAGCTTTGATGCTCTTCTCTGGACATGATCCAGCACCTCAATGTCTTCTTGAAATAAGGGGCCCAAAACTGGACACAGTACAGATCAGAGTGCATCAGAATGACTGAATTTAATACAACACTTTATCAATCTCAGTCCAGCAAGAAGACAAAAAGGATTAAAGGGAAGATAACATCAGCATGCCTCCTATCCCATGAGATGAAGGAAATAAGGAAGCATATGATGGAATTTTAAAAAGCACCAGAAGACTAGAATTAAGAGCAATTTCACTTCCTAACTATTAATTTGGAAATCTTAGATATGCAGAAGTGAAAGATATATGCTGCTAGGAGAAGTTATGCATTTTAGAAGACATTTTTCATTCAGAAGTCATACACCAAGGACTCAGTGCTCCAGTACAGAACAGATGGACATCCTTCTCTCTTAGGAACTACACCCCTGAGGCTCTGACAGATCCTGCTCACACTGACTCAGTCACATTGGCAGCTCATGCTAAATACTACACTTTATGAATTATGTGACACTGAAAAAGTGGAGTTGGGAATCCCTCCATAAAGTAGAGACAAAGTCTAGCAAGGGGATGCCACATCTCATTTCAAAACAGAAGACGGCAACACTTGACAAAGTTATCACCTACACTGAGGAGCTCCTCAGGCCAGGACAGTGACTTGGGACAAGCTGAAGAAAAATTGGTGTTCCTAACAAAGTACTTGTGCTGGTAAACATCTACACCCTGTATTTTTGCACAGTACCTTTCTTAATCTTTGGATCATTCTTCTCTTGACTAGCTTACTGACCAAGTACTGGGGAAATTATTGCATTTTCTTTGGAAAGTGAAACTGTGCTCTGATCCAGCCTTAGCATGGAAATTCAGAATGAGAGCAAAACTCTCTCTCTCTCTCTCTCTGTTTTGGCATTGTGAGATCATTTGCTGTGGTTTAAAAATAAGTAACAATTTTGCATATTTTGACACTTGGCTTTACAAAATTCATAGCCAGAAACACTAGAAAAAGAAAAAAAAAAAATGCTACAGGGAGAGTCTTATTCCCAGTATAAACTGTCTTTTAAAAATGTGAGAGTAAACTATGTCCAGAAGTGTGCTAAAAATGAAGAGTAACAATCCTTTTAATGCTGAAAAAGACAAATTAAATTACTACCAGAGACCAAAATCACCAGACTTTACAGCTTTCCTGTGATGCAATCCAGCTTTCTTTGTCTTTAATTGGGTCAGCTTCTCATTCCTTTGCTGTTATTCTTTTGCTTTCATGCTTAACCACTGTATTATCTGACAAAGCTGACCTACTTGGAGATCTAAAAAGATTAGTGATGAGAAGTTTTTGTTTCACTGCTAACAACCAAGCTTAAGGCCCTTCTTTCCTATATTTCCAGTTTACCTGTATTCAAGTTGAGCGAATGAGATTCAGTATCCTGATTTATTTTGTTTTATTTCCAGACAAAAGATCTGAACATACCAGTCGGAGAAAGGCATTTGAATTTATTTTCCCACCTAAAGCTCACGTTTTCTTTCAAAAACAACTATGTGGGGGAAAAGAACAAAGTTGATGAAGTAAGGTCTACTTTTAAATGATGCATCTTTCATATTATGTAGACTCACTTTACAGTGTATGTTGTGGGAAGTCTCTGGCAGAGCCAGAGCAGCTCAGAAGGCTGCACTAGCTGCTGCTCCCTGTATGGAATCAATAGGTTTCTTTCACTACTTTCCATTTAGAGCCTGCTAGCAATTTCTTGGCACATGAGGCAGGAGAGTTGCAGTGTTACCAGAGAGCGCATTATTTTTAGACAAAAGACTTGCACAAGTGCAACAAAGGCCTTGCAGAACCTCTGCTAGGGGTGACAAGCCAGAAGACTGGAAAAAGTTGGCTTGATCTCAGACTGTCTTTAAATGCCTTGGCAATGACATGAAATTGTCTTTTCTCCCATGAACAGAGAGTACATGAGATTGGAAAGCAGCATGAGACAAGGCATCAGTCATACCATAGATGTTCATAGTCACTTTTCAGAGTACTTTTACAGAGCACTCATAATGGTATTCAGCACCAGAAAAAGTTTAGCCCAATGAGCTGCATAAATTTCCTGTTCTAAGTCATTGCCACCTAGAATATTTAATCTCTACAGGGAAAGAACTAAGTGGGAGGAAAAGCTACTTCTTTAAAAACAAATAGATTCTTACCATAGAACAGAAATGCTCTTGTCATCTGATTGTGCTGGTAGGTCTTGTTTATAGTGAAGAAGCAAACATCCTCTCCACACGGACGAAATCTCCCTGTCTCTCCAGTCAGGGGAGACCACCAGAGCAGGACAGGATAGTGATTTACATCAGACTCCGTCTTGAAGCTGCTGTGAAGTTCCTGCTTCTTAAACTGAAAAGCATGTCTCTCCCCAGGCTTCAGTGGGCTGCTGTGTGAACTGGAGATTACTGACACCTTATTCTCTGAATTGCCCAGTTCGGTGATAACCTTCGGGGAAATAAAGAGACATATCACAACACGTCACTGTCATTAGCCAGGACATCCGCTTGCAAACCAGAATTTAAGTATCAAGCACTAAGTCAGTATGTTAAGTTTCTGTCAGTCAAACTGGATGCATTTCACCGACTGCAGACATCAGGTCATCTTATGTCAGAACAGCAAAAGCTTTAATTTGAAATTGTAAGGAGAAGGCAGGAAATACATTTCTGTACTGAGATATGGCCACATCACATGTGACTTAACAACACAACTTCTGCTTTCTCCCTGGAAAATGCACAGGACAGAAAACAGCCTTTCAGTAGCCAGGTTTCTTCTGAAAATTAGCTGTTAAAAAACCCATGAAGTTTTCTATGGGTCCAGCCTTGCCCCCCAGCCTAATGAGTTCAAACACATGAAAAGAGGAGGCAATGCTGGATAGAGACAACACAACATGGCATGATATGCTGCAATATTCCTGAGAAGCTCCTCCAGGAGCTAAGGATGTACACAAGAAACGTATTCTCTGAGTTATGTCACTTCCAGAGTCAGCTATCACCACAAGGCCAATGCTGCTAATAGAGTAACTCCTGGTGAAGCACAGACTAGTATGGAAAATGTCTGTCACATCCCTCACCTGAGAGAATTGTGTCCTGCTTTGACAGCAATCTCACACATACCCCACCCCCTTGCCCCTGTACCTGGAGTGTCAACACAAGGAAAAAGGCAGCTGCAAAGCAGAAGCAAGATGCCCAAAGTATCTTCCTCCTCATCCTAATCATGCTGCACTACCAGGCCCACCAGAGCAGTTACATCTAGGCATTAGGAAGGTCAGCTTGTCCAAAGTCTTCACCCTTTGCTGCTGGGCTTTCCCGCTTTATCCTTATTGCTCTTCATGGTGACTGCTGCTGAAAAAGAGTAGAGCATCAACACAGACAGCTCCTTCAAAGCTCAGTGGTTAGTTTCATGTCCACCATAGCCTTCTGTAGGTGCCAGAGCCACATTTTCACCTAGGTATCCAGAAACCTTTCTGCAAAAGACAGCACTCTTGCTCGCAAAGCTCCAGGCACCTACTCTCCCTGTAGTTATCCTGGACATCCTCTCATCCTTGTAGTCAGTGTAAGGAATGCTGATGGTGCTGGCTCAGTACAGTGTGAGGAGGGCCACTGCTTTCATGGGTTTCAGGGTCAAGCTGTGCTGCTTTTCAGCCGACTCACAAATAGGGAAGCAATGAAAGATTTTCATTCCCTGGGCAATCTCTGAAAATGCTCCTGGAAAAGGCACACAAGTACCTGGCCTTGGACTTACTACATTTCAGTCTTCTCGGACTTCTGTTCACAAGTATAATGAATGCTCATGGAATATGCTCCATGTCCAATGCACAGATAAAGTAACCACACAATACACACACAAACTCTGTTCACACCTAAACCCAGTTAAATTTAACAAGTTCCCCTTTCTGAGTAATCTGCACCTGTGTTGGTCTGCCTCTCTTCAAATAACTTTCCCTTCCCCAATGCTTTTTTTAGCTTTCAGAGAACCCTACTGTTTTCTTGCCTGATGGATGTTTCTGTACAAAAATCCTAACTCCTGGCAACAGGAGAAGCTGTAAAATTCCAGCCACGTCTTGAAAAATAAAAATAAAGGATGGTAGAAAAATAGGACTGTAGCACTCCACACAGAGAAGTAAAGTTTGAAAATGTGGGTGTTCTGAAAACTCAGAAAGCAGAAACACATGCACAAAATGTTTAATAAATTGCTATTTTAGAGCTCCTCCCTTTCACAGATATGACTATGAAATTTATGCTGGTTTTCTTGCCAGCTTTCCCCCCATCTTAATCCCAATCGCAAAGTTCTAAAGCCTTGACAAAGAGGGATGGGTCCCAAACCTACTGCCTACTGTAGTACTATCACAATGGTGCTGACAACTAGAGGAAAAAAATTATTCTTTTTCTGCTCCCACAGACACCTGAGTTCATCCCCTTCCCTCGAACACCAGAAAGGCCTCTTCAGCAAAAGCTGACATGAAACCCTGCTGTGCAATTCTGCTTTGCACAGGCCAGCTGCTTTTGAAGGTCTGTGTGGGTGTTAAAGTGCATGGCTGCCAGTTAAGCACTTCTCAGATCAAGCAGGATTTTCTATAAAGCCTCTGCACCTTCTGTGCCTCCTGCAGTACAGTCAAAAAGGGGCACCAGGGGATGAATTCTGCCCACTGCTGCATTGGCACACCTGGAGCTGGACACTATTTTTAACATGATATCTTACCAGGCCAGTGCATGGCAAAAAGTAAGATGCTGATGATCCACTGAATACCTCCCTAATCCCTGCCCTGGTGAAAGAGGAGCAGTAATCATCACATTTTTAGGTTCTAGAGGGGGAACTGCCAACAGCATGGGTGTGCTGCACCTATTGGCCCAGGGTATCACACTGAGACATGACTTCATTTTTGCGTCTGCGGTGCCCAACATGCAATACTTCTGCCCAGCACTGCAGTGCGTTCTTGGACTGGGCCAAGCAAGGTTCTGTCCCGTTCCAGCTTCACTGGCAAGGATGACCTTGCAACGCTTTCCCACCTCTGTCAGGCTGAGTGGAGGCCCTGAGGACCTAAGGGAAGAAGGATAAATCACCACCCCAGGCTGCCCTGCGGGAGCAGCAGCTCCCAACAAATCCTTCCAAACTTCCTGCCAGCTCGCCCCGCCGCCTCTCCTTCCAGCTCTGTGTCGCCGCAATTTTCTGGCCTCAGCATCCCAGCCAGGGTTTTTCCTGCTTCCCGAAATGCTGCCCCTTGCCTTCCCGAGGCTCTGCGCATCCCGCAGCCCCGGCCCTGCTCCCGCTGTGGATCGGGCATCCTCCGGCCGGGCGCCCGCCGCCGTACTCACCCCGAGAAACTCGCTCCCGCCTCACCGCCGCCGTCCCCGTCTGGCCGGGTCTGAGGGGCTTTGGGGTGTTTTGCTGCTTTTTTTAAACTTTCAGTTAGTGTACCCACTCGGAGCGCGGAGGGGCGGCGGGCGCGGAGCGGGGGCGGTGCGGATGCGCGCCTCCCTCCGCCCAGCCGTGGGGGCGGGGGAAGGGGTCGGCTCTGCCCGGAGTCCCCGAGGCCTGCACAGGGAACGCGGAGGACTAATGGCCATGAGAGCGCCATCGCTTCCACCCCACCCGACCGCTCTTCTGCAAACCCTCACTGCAAGACCTCACCCAATTCCCAAAAATAAATCCGCCCCGACACCGATTCCTATAGCTGTTTGCATAATAGCGCGCTTTGCGGTTTTATGGGGTTTTTTTACAACAGTGGTGGTGCTATCCTGACGGATACATTGACTGCAGAAGGCCAGCGGGCAGTCAGAAAGAGAAATGAACCACGGCAGCTGGGAAGCCCCGAGGAGCTGGGAGAGCCGGCCCGCGCTCGCCGAGGGGACGCATCCCTCGTCCCTCTGTCGCGGAGCTGCGGCAGGCGTCCCGCAGCTGAGACCGTGCCTTGCTTCAAGCCTAGCCGAGGCATCCCTGCCGGGAGGTGCGTACCGACCGGACGTGTGTACCAGACAGGGAACGGTCCCGTCTGCCCGCTCGGGGCTTTCTGAAGCTGGGAAACACTTTGTGCACCTCTCTGTAGATATTTACTTCAAAAGCCTGGTTCTGCTAGCTCAGCTCAGCACTTACCCACCTGATACGGACTTAGGAACCACCCATTCTTGTATATGTAATTCGTATATCGCATACATACACAACACAGAAATACCTGCTACCTACACCCTTCTCCATAGGTATTTATATTTATACACAAACACTTGAAAGTGAGGTATCTTCTGTTTCTAACCCAGACATGGCAGGCAGGGGTGGTTGCAAGGGGCTTTTATCTTTTTTACCCGATTACCTGAGGAGTGAAGGGAGGAGGAATTCCACAGGAGGCAGAGGGGACACCTGCGCCTCAGCTGACATGCATGACTGATAAAAACTGTAGAAATGTTATGCACACAGCTCATCTCCTTACTCTGGGTGTGTAATGCCAGCAGCCTTCCTGAGATGATCAGAAAGGTACTGAGCAGGCAACCTGAATCCAGCCCTCTGCAGCAGTGTCTGTGACCCTTGCCACGCCAGCTCTGTCCCCTTCCCACGACAGCTATTCTTGCCAGTAGGCCCTTTGGAGCAACACCCACCTTGTACTGCACATACTGCACCAGAGAGCTCCGATTCCTCTCTGAACTATCAGTCTCCTCCTAAGATGAAAACTAGCAACCGACACTACAATGCTGGGACATACAGATTTACTTATACTCCAGCCTTTGTTTAGTGATTAATCCCGGCTCTTGTCCTATTCTTTGCTTCCTCACAAAGGTTTTAGCTGCTGGAGTCATATTTTTAAGTAGAAGCTTTCAGGCTGAGTTTTAATATTATATTTGAAGTGTGTCTACAGATATTCGACCTGGAACACAAAGGATCTCCACTCACTTTAAGTCATGAGGGATGCAGCAAGAATCTCCAAGTATTATTTTGCAAAGCAGATTCATGCGAAAGCAGAATCCTGCTTTTGCAGGCCTAATTCAGAGTTCCTAGAGTCTGTGAGGACTGAAGTTAGCATGGCACAATGAGTGTGTAGTTCAGTAAATTAAACTGAGTGGTTGGAAATGGATCAGAGACCTGGTATGGTTTATGGAAGGACTTCCTGTGATCCCACTGGGTTTGGATCTAGTCTGTAATTTTAAACTTAGTTATGTTCCTGGCTTTCACATTTCCTCAGTTGGTAGACTCCTAAATTGCTCTCTTGAGGACAAAACTTAATTGTAAAATGCTTCAGTTCCTTCAAAAGGCTTGACTTTTCTGTTACTGTCCCTCAAACCTATAGAAGCAGTTCACAAACACAATAACCCACAGTTTCAGACTGAAAATGCCAAAGTGAGTCCTGAGGGATAGCTCTATGATCTGCTGTCCATTCCATGCTATAAGCCAGCTGTTCTTGGACCAGCTCAACCCAGTGGCTGGCATCAGAGAGTATCACTTTTGTTTCTTGTCCTGTTATGCCACTCTGAGGAAATAAGCTCTTATTGCAGGATCTGGCTTGTCTGTAATCCATGTTAAATAGGTGGTGAAGATGATACAAGCAATCATAAGCACAAGCAATGGCAGGGCTAGATCATCACATAGGAATTCTGGATGAAAACGACCACAAAACCACAATTGTTGCTCCAGTAGCAGAGCTAATAAACCAGATGTCTTAAAGATTCGCATCTCATAGTGCCCCCTGTCCATGGAAAGCTTTTGCTATCTAACAAACTTGCAATGCAACTTGTCTTTCCATGGGTCAGGAACAGCAGCTTTTCTTTCTGCTCTGTCTCTTACAAACAGGACTTACTGTGTTTGAGGTTTCTCTCATTCGTATGTATACATTTTCTCTGATCTGTTTTTAATACACTTTGTTTCTTTTTATGCCTGTCTTTGTTCTTCCTCTCTTTTTTTATTATTCTGCACTTTAGAACATTTTTCTTTTACTTAGGTCTTGCTGGGTATCCTCTCTGTCTCTAGATATGCCCATTCCCTTTCTATTGTATTCACAGTCCTGTTATTCAAAGTAGCCTTTCAGAAGATTTCTCTAGTTTTTATCCTCCATTACATTAGTACAGTCTATATCACTGCAACACCCAGAAGCAGCAACCACACTGTGCACTCCAAAGAGTCACTGTACGAACATCCTGGCAGGAACAAATGAAGTCCTCAGAATAAAACAGGGCAGAACAAAAGGCAGGGAAACAAGGAAAGCACAGAGTCCTAATTACTTCCCAAAGGAGATAAAGCTGCTCAGTGACACAAGAACCACCTGTGGGCCTGATTCTTCCTTGTCCTGGATCTTGTGTCTGGATTTGCAGCTGTGTGTTTATACTCCCTCATTGTCACTGAAGAATGGTGGCACCATTCTTCTTTCCATAAAATCACTCTAAAACATGTGACACAGACAATGGCCCTTTCAACTTGAGCAGCTCAAAATTAAAGACTTTAACTATTTCCACCACATACGGAATGATTTCCCACCTCCCTGAGAATACAGGACAGATGGAAATGTTTATCCAGCCCTTGCTACTGCACATGCTCCGCCTGTCTAATCCTTTCCAAATTAATGCATCTCAAAATGCCCCAGATTACAAACCCCTACACTTGATCAGCTGTTCTAACGACTGTCTTCAGCTACTTTGTCCGGCTGACCAGCAGCACATGAGGGGATCACTGAATCATTTAGGCTGGAAAAGACCTCTGAGATCATCGGGTCCAACCTATGACAGAACATCATCTTGTCAGCCAGACCATGGCCCAGTCTACCCCGGGTAGTCCATTTCAATGTTTAATCACCTTTTCTGTGGAGAAATTCCTCCTGACGTCCACCCTGAACCTCTCCTGGTGCAGTTTGACACTGTGTCCTGTCACTGGTTACCTGGGAGAAGAGGCCGATTTCCACGCGCCTACAACCTCCTTTCAGGTAGTTGAAGAGTGATAAGGTCACCCCTGAGCCTCCTTTTCTCCAAGCAAACCAACCCCATCTCCTGCTGGGTCTGCTGCCTTCTCCAATTTCACCCACTGGTGAGAAGCGGCTGTTTCAAAACCCTCTCCAGTTTCACCCTTTAGCAGTGGCCAAATTCCTCTGCCTTGTCCTGTCAGATCGTCTGAACCAAAGATGGCTCCACGCGTGTTTTCCCTCCCCTGTGAACTCTCCGTGAGGAAACCTGGCGGGAGCTTCCCTGGCGCAGGGAAGGCAAGCGGCTTCCCGGCCCGCAGCCGCGACTCGGGGCGCGCCACACGCGCCCTCCGCGCCACGGGCGGCGCTGTCGAGCCGCATCGCTTCTCCGCCCTCGCCTTTGTGGTGCAGCCGGGTCCCGGAAGCGGCGGCGGAGCTATGGCGGCGGACGAGAGGGCGGCGGCGCCGGTGGTGGAGCTGCAGCCGGAGGGGGAAGCGGAGGGCGGGAGCAGCGAGCCGGAGGGCGGCTTCGGGCAGCTGCTGGAGGAGGAGGAGGACGGGGAAGATGCCGGCTACGTGCTGTACAGGTACGGCCGCGGCGACGCGTTCCCCCGGGGCCAGGCCGGACCCTCGCGTCGCGGCACGTCACGGGGTGGGGGGCGCGGAGTGGCGGAGCTGGGGCAGGAGGAGTGGGGAGCTTCTGGAGGAGCAGGGGCACCTTTCACTAGACCGGGCTATTCAAGGCCATATTCAACACAGCCATTTCTTCCCAATGTCTAATCTAAATTTCCCCTCTCTCAGTTTGTACCCATTACTCCTTGTCCCATCTTGACAGTTTCTGACGGAAAATCCCTTTCCAGTTTCCCTGTAGTCCCCTTTTAGATACAGGAAGGCTGCTCTGAGGTCTCTACACAGCCTTCTCTTCTCCAAGCTGGACAGCCCCAACTTTCTAAGTTTGTCTTTGTAAGGGTGGTCCAGTACTCTTTTCAACGTCGTGGCCCTGCTCTGGACTTGCTCCAACAGTTCCATGTACTTCTTATATTGGGGACACCTTTACCTATTCATATGCTGGTCTGTGTTACAGACAATAATTAGCTAAAATAGTAGGGACTGTTCAGAGCAAGGATGTGTTACTGGACACAGGCTTGTGTATGTCATGGTTTGAGTAGCATTTGTGCTTTTTAGAAGCATTGAAAACACAAAAATGTATTTACAGGGACAGGAAGGAATGGGCTGATATTGAACCTGTTCCTCAAAATGATGGGCCAAATCCTGTTGTTCAGATCATCTACAGTGAAAAATGTAAGTCTTAAATATATTCTGCTCTTAACCATTGTTGAAACAAGACTTCATGTTTTGGATAACATTTTCTAGAGTGATGCTGTGAAGAAATTAATTTAATTAATTGTGTTGTGTGTGTGTTGTGTTCACCAAGCATCTCTGAAGCTGAATCTTCACCTGAGATGTTAATAGCCAAGGTTCTCCTTTAAAATCCTATGCCTTAAGAGGTAATGTAGCAGACAGTGTAGTTCATGTCACAAGGCATTTCCAGCCCACAAGTGGAAGCAAAACATGAAGCTCTTGCAGCTGGTAAAGTAGTGTGAGTAAGCAGCACAGGCCTTTTATGATTGTTTTGGCTATTATTCTGATGGCGTGTTTCTAACATACTTGTGCAGCATTGTGGTGTGCTAATACCATGCACAGATCTCAGTTGCGAATGCTTTCAGATCAACAGGTATCTCGTGTTTTACAGAGGTGTATTTAGAGCACAGAAAATAGGAAGCAATTTCAAAAGATTATTAACCTTACCCCCTATTCAGGCCATTGGCTAAGACGCTATTCCCTATTTAGTCCGAGATGTCTATGATTACTTCCGGGCTGTTCTGCAGCGGGATGAGAGAAGTGAAAGAGCTTTCAAGTTAACAGCAGATGCCATTGAGTTAAATGCTGCAAACTACACAGTATGGTATGTAGTAATCTTGGTATTATTTCTGTGGTCATTCCACTGACTGCTTACCTTTTAAGTCTTCAATGTTTTGTTTGTTGTATTAGGGCATGCCTGGTTGAATTTACACAGAGGAATGGTGTAGCTTTCCAGTGAGCTTCCAAAGAAAGCCTTTGTTCAGTATTTCCCATGCCTCATTTTGATTCAGTGGTTTTCATTCATTTGGCTTTAAGGATATTATCAGTCAAGGTCAGGGTTAGCCACAAAAAGGACTTTCCTGTTTAAAATTAGATCACTTACCTGATAACATGTCCATGGCAAAATGCTGAAGATGTCCTCGGTTGACTTTGAGAAGAGGCATAAAAACATGACAGCAAATAATTTGTGTATTTACTACTAATAATAAACTACTAATAATTTGTGCATTTTAAAAGCTCTGTCAGGTTACTGTTCAGTTGTGTAATAAATAGTGAATTTCTGATATTCAGAGTAGGGCCTTTTAATTCACAAATGCTAACAAGTACTTCTTGTACATCTTCACTCCACTAATTTCCATAAAAACAGAAAGTTTGCATTGTTTCAGGCACAGAAGTCTTAGTTTCTGTGACAGAAAACTTGCATGGGTACAGGTTAATTTGAACATAATTGTTAAAATCTTAGATAACGTACTGTTGCATCCAGTCATATTCCAGTTCTCCACTGTTCAATAATTGAATGCTGTTTAACAGAACTATATAAGTGGCTAAGGATTTTCCATTAGTTTTAGCTTTTTGCACTGTTTTTAGCTCAATATCATTTACAAGAACTGTGAACAAAGGTGATTCTGTGTTCTTCTCTGTGAATTTTAGCAAAGTCCTTTTGCAGTGTTCAAATGCTTGACTTTTACACAGGCATTTCCGTAGAGTCCTCCTACAGTCTTTGGGAAAGGATCTCCATGAGGAACTTAAGTACATTACAGCTATCATTGAAGATCAGCCAAAGAACTACCAAGTCTGGTAAAATCATGCTTTATTTTCTGTTCTTAATGTTTTTGCAGATAATATTTGTTTCATAAATTGTCCAGTTGTGGTGGAGTTGCATCATGTCAAAGTTCCTTTCAGATATTTGTTCTGAGCATATGATTATGACATGCTAAGCAGGTCATGTTTTCTTGTTAATTTCAATTTTTAGACTGCCAAAATAAGTCTGACAGGTAAAAAAAAAAAAAAAGACTTGTGAAAAAGCAACCAAGAAGACAAAGGAAATTAGTATTTTTTCTTTTATTGTGTTTTGGAGTTTGCCTGCCTGTTGTTGGTTTTTTTTCCAAAATGAATGGGAATAGGCAAAAGAGCAGTATTGTTATTGCTAGAGAAATTATGTAGTACTAGAAAACTTCACTCTGCTGAAGGCTTTGACCATGAGTGTGGAAGTGCGTTGTTTCAGGTGAACATTAATTGTATAAAATGAGATGCTTGGCCATTGTGTATGTGTGGTTAGAATTTCTTATAATATAAATATGCATCATGCATTTCTCAGAGCCAAGTGAAATATTCTGGTATGCTTAATTTGAAGTATTTAACTAGTGGGTTTTTTTTCCTAAGTGGTGCACTTGCTATAAGCTCTTTTATATAGACCACACACTCATGAAAAAAATTTAGACTTTGTTCCTCTCATCATTAGGCATCACAGACGGGTGCTGGTTGAGTGGCTGCAGGATCCATCCCGAGAGCTTGAGTTCATAGCTGACATTCTTAACCAAGATGCCAAAAATTACCATGCCTGGCAACACAGACAATGGGTTATTCAGGTATTGTATCCACAGAACTCTTGATTCTTTAAATAACCTGCATTGTGGCAAAGGTTAACTATAAACTTGCCTTTTAGAAAATGAGTTTAAAAAATTGGATTGTTGTCTACTTGCTGTTGTATGTGTGAATTTAATGATGAGCTAATACTGTTGTGTACAACTGAATAGTGTATCATGTTTCTAGTTCACCCATATTTTTTTTTTTACCTTTCTGTTGATTTCTTCAAAAAAGACTCTATCTGATGTTCAGGCAACTTAGGAACAAGAATGTATTTAAAAAAACCTTTTGATTGTGATGCTCTCTCTTCCTTCCCTTTCTTTAGGAGTTCAAGTTGTGGGACAATGAACTGGACTACGTAGACCAGCTTTTGAGAGAAGATGTGAGAAACAACTCTGTTTGGAACCAACGGCACTTTGTCATTTTCAACACCACTGGCTATGATGACCCAGCTGTCCTAGACAGAGAAGTCCGGTTAGTAATGCTGTTCAAGCTCACATTAAACAGTCTCCATTACATGTAAGCAAAGGAATACTTTCAGTCCCTGTGGGCTTTGTTTCCTGATTTTTATTCACTTCTGGGACTAACACTCATGGTTAGCAGATCAAGTGTTAGACTGAAGCAAGCTCTGCTTACCCTGGGCAAGCTACTGTCATGAATCTGACCTGGTGCTTATTGGCAAACAAAACTTTGGGGTTTATGGTGAACTAGTTATAGTGAGACAAGCTGCAGAAAATCTATGACACTGTTGTGCTGTTCATTAGTATTCTACTCCTAGAAAGTTTGGAAAGAGAGGTACTCTTCAGTTCTGGTGCCTGGAGCACCTCCCCCCTCTTCCTTCTTCATTGACCTTAGTGTCTGCAGCATCATTCCTCTCGTGTGTTCTCACTCTGCTCTTCCCTGGTCACAAATAAAACAGCGCAACCACCTTTGTTTTTCTCTCTTATAAATATGTTACCAGGGGCATTATCATAATGTCTAATAGGCTCAGCCTTGGCCAATGGCACGTCCATCCTTGGAGCCACCAGCCACCTTGGCTCTGATGGACATGGAAGAAGCTTCTGGCAGCTTCTCACAGAAGCCACCCATGTAGCTGCCCTCTGCTACCAAAAAACAGACCATGCAAACCAAATACAGTAATATGGACATGGATTGTAGGAAGAGGAGTTGCCTTTTGTGAGGAATTTGATGCAGCTGGAAAAAGAAAGCTTTCAAGAGTATGTGGCTGGCACAAAGAGAACTACCTCCATGAGATGGCTAGTTTTCAGGAAAAAGAGTTTTGTGCTCACCGTTTCTAGGTTCCATGTTTGTACCTGAAGACAAACTGGGTTTCTAGATGTATTTTACTACCCATGGTGGTAAGAGAAGCTTCTTCATATGGTTTTCACATCTTATGTGAAATCATGCTGATTAGGGTTGATGGTTATGAGAAGATAATTGACAAAAGTGAGGAAGCAATTAAGGTCCTATGATTTTTTATAGAGTTATTTTTCAGAAAAAAGACTGAATCTCTGAATAGGTCCTTTGGTACGTTATTCACAGAGGATCCAAGCCCTCACCATCTTCCATGGTTGTCTTTGCAACCATCTAGAAGTTTTACTTCTCTACCAGATTATAACCTTCCTGTAGATCAGTGAATCTGAACCATTTCCATGACTTAGATTTGGATATCTTCAACTTTTTTATCTCAAGAGTTTAGATTGGACATCCTCCCTTGATCTTCTCAAGATAATTGGATACCATCTTAAGTACCAGACTGGCTAAGATTAAGACTTCCCAGATGTCATTATAGAACTGCTTGTTGGTTTATAAACTCGGTCTTTGTCATAGTGACTGCAGAATGTTAAAAAAGAGTTACAATTGTGGGTATTTTTCTAGTACTCCTGATACAACTTCTTATCAGTGTCTGCAGCGTCTGAAAATCATTAGAATGCCTGCTTATGCTGGGAAAAGCCAGAAGATAAATCTGCTTTGTGTAGATGAAATGTGGCTTTGTGGCTGTATTGGAGTTGCCTTTTGTTGCTTTACTTTTACAGCAGTTGCCTCATTGCTGCTTTCACAGAGATGCTGCAGAAGGCTGTGTGAGCTGAAAGCTCAAGCTCTGCCTTTTTTTGGGTTTGCTTGAATGCAACCTTATGAAAAAAGTTTTGCAAATAGGTACAGAACATACCACTTACAGTCATATTAACAGAGCTCAGTTACTCTGGCCATTTTCAGCCCCTTGCTATTTCTGAGCATCAAGGTGTAAGTTACTCTTTTAGCATACCAGGAGAGTATATTATGTTGTTTCTCGGTGGTTTTGATAATCATTTTGAGAACTGATTCATTATTGTATAAAGTCCAGCAAATTGAACTCTTAAAACATAATGTCTGCCTCTTTGAGATTCCTGGTGATTATATTGTGAGCCATTTTTGATCTGCCCAGGTGAGATGATCTGCAAAAAGAGTGAAGTATAGGCTAGAGAGATGCATTTGGACGCTTCTGAGCACATTCAGGTAATTTCTAATCTTCTAACTTGTTATTGGTTGCATTCATGACCTATTACCTTTTTCTTGCAGGTACACTCTTGAGATGATCACAGCAGTGCCACATAATGAGAGTGCTTGGAACTATTTAAAAGGGTGAGGTGTATTTCTCCATGAGGCAAAGAGAATATATGTGGAAGGTGTCTGATGCCTACTTCTTAATAGAAAAGAACTTGTTGCTTTTTGTTCTAGTGTAGTGTGCTTAAGCAGGCAGGCAAATAATGTCACAAAGTGTTGTTATATTCTAACCTAATTTCTCTGTAACTTTTCACTAAGCTTCTGGCCCTATAGTTCTTGTGGAAGGACTACAGGTACTTCTCATGCTTTTAAAAAACTTGATCTCTGTGTTAAAAAGCATAGATAGGAAATAACGAACATGCTTTCAGTCTAATTTCTGTTCAGTTGAACATAAACTATACCAGCTTACTATAACATGAGGCTATACGAGTGCTGCATGCTGCTTACTTTCTGACTTACTTGTATCTTCAGCCTGATTTGAAAACTAATCTCCAAGTAAAGGAGTCATAACAAAAACACAGTTATTCGCACTAGATTTCCCATCATTATGTGTCAAGCCTATTAACCTCTCTTCTAGGATTCTACAGGATCGTGGTCTTTCTAAATATCCACATCTGCTGGAGGAACTATTGAATTTACAGCCCAGTCACAGTTCACCCTATCTGATTGCCTTTCTTGTGGACATATATGAAGATATGCTAGAAAACCAGTGTGACAACAAGGAAGAAACACTGAACAAGGCATTGGAGGTACGATTTGAGAGCTTGATTTTTCTTCTCAGGGATGCTGTGTATTCCTGTCTGGTTTTATAGCTTGACAAAATGAGATTGATTTTCATAAATAGAACAGGTTAGTTGTTAATTATGAGAGGTCTATGAAGAGCTTAATAGACAATCACAAGGATCTCATTAATTTAAATATAAATAATAACTTGCCAGTTATGAAATTACTCTTAAATTTTCTTCATGTGGTAGTAAAGGAAAGTCTCCAATACTACCTGCAGAAGAGAGATGTTTGAACAATTGAGGAGTTTCCAATGTTTACTTTGTAGCATTAACTCACTCTCTTCTCTGTAGGTTAATGAATTTTTCTCAGAATATCCAAGTCCATACAACCTCAATTGAGCTCCTTTGGCCCTTCTTAGCTCATTCTGAGAAAGTTGACAGAATTAGCTTATGGCCAGCAGGCACTGGAGTATCAGTAAGAAATGACAGGCACCACTTCCTACAGAGGATTAAATTACATCTGGCAATGTTGTGTGTCTCCTAGCTCTTCATACTTGGCTGCTCCTTGGTGCAGTTTGTAGGGTAGTTTTTACAGGAACACTTTCCATTCACTGTGGGACTGACTCGAACTTAATGTAATTAGAGCTGCAGTTTTGCCTGGAGTCTTTGTGTTCCAACATTGTTCTTTCTCAGCACTTTTCCATTGTTGTGTTCCAGGACCAGATTGTAAATAAGTGCTGTTGTCCCCTTTATACTATTTCACTGATTTTGACTTCTCTGTTTAGGCATCAAAGCTCTTAATTTCTTAACCCCGTTTCACTGAGTAAGGCAATGTCATCTGCATAATAAAAGGGAATTTACTAAAACATTTGTAGTGTTCATACTGTGTAAAATTTACATAGCTTGTCCTGTAAATAGTATTGACTTCTACTGTGCTGCTTACCCAGATCAAAATTTTAAAACCCCAAACATGTAGAAGTAATGTAGCATGAGAGGAGGTTACTGACTTGGCATGGAGAACCTTTTAGGGACAGTCTGCTGAGGAAAAAAACAGAAATAAAAGATCTCCTGTCAGTCCATCAAGAGTACTGAAGATTCAAGAGCAGGACGATCTTCCAGTGTTTGGAATTAACTGGTTTACAGCCTGTTGGATAACTAAAAGACATTCAAGGTTCTCGGGAAGTATACTGTGCTCTATTACAGGGTGCATTAGGCTAGCATGGATGATGAGTGATAGGCATGGAAATGAGTCAAAGGGAACTCCTGCAAGTGAAATGGGCCTTAAGGGATTTTTGTGCAGTGTCAGATTAGTTGGCTACCAACTGGGGTTGTCATCAGTTTGATGTCATTAAACAGTTACAAATCCCATGAATAAAACAAATGTTGCAGAGAAAGTTATTTCTAATACTGTCTGAAATATATGTTATATGCATTTTATAATTAAGGATTCTGTAAGCTTTTTGGTTTAATACTCCAGTCTCTCATTTTTCTTTCATAGTTGTGTGAAATTCTGGCTAAAGAAAAAGACACCATCCGAAAAGAGTACTGGAGATACATTGGAAGATCCCTTAAGAGCAAGCACAGTTCAGGCACTGAACAGAGCAGCACACTGACAGATAAAGAGCAGTAACTGAAGATGGAAGAAAACAGTATTAAGCTCTAAAGCTTAATAAGTAGGGTCATCAACAAGTTCAAAGTCCATTTGTAGGTATTGCAATGAAAGAGGAACACAGACTGCTGTGTAGTCCTGAGTTGCTGCTGCTACTCGTAATAGCTCTAGCTGCAGTCAAGAAGTGTATTAAGGCTTAATTACTGAAATGTACCAAGTAACGGTTTTAGTTCCTAACTAAAAATACATAAAACTATTCAGTGCTCAGTTAACGGTTGGCCTTGATCTTAGAGGTTTTTTCCAACATAAGTTACTCTGTGACTCTGTGAAGCACTAAAACCATGTCTCATGTCTTGGCTTACCCACTTGTGGTTCCTAACACTGTCTCATCAGATGCTGCAGTAGTGACTGCAGGTAACTTAGCTATAGGGGATATAAAGTAACCTGGTAGTGCAAGTAGGCACTGCGGCTGTCGCCTTACATGGGAGCAGCTGTGTGACACTGTCAGCCTATGCTGTTGTATGCAACTAACAAGAAGTGTAATTTTGTAATAAAAATAGATAACTTAGAGCATTTGTCTGGATTTTTTTAATGTGTTTCTTTTGGTTCTGGTAAGTGCATAGTTTGTTCTTTTCATATCCTATTAGAGGTAAAATATCCCCTTGTATAAGTATT
The DNA here is from genome assembly GCA_013398275.1 of Promerops cafer. Taxonomy (NCBI): domain Eukaryota; kingdom Metazoa; phylum Chordata; class Aves; order Passeriformes; family Nectariniidae; genus Promerops; species Promerops cafer. The sequence goes on along the minus strand of VZSE01003438.1, from coordinate 118,470 downwards.
GGATTCTGTTGCATTGAGATGTCTTTTGCACTGGAGTATCCTTATCCCAGAAACTTTCAGTACACTTGTTATATTCAGTGGAGCCCTGAATTCTTCCCTGCACAGACAGGAAAAATGCTTTGAGGATCCTGGGGGATGCACCAGAAAAAGGCATTTACCTTGTTTTCAGTAAATGGCTATTGTAAACTGTGTTCTTATGGAGTGCTTGTCTGATATGAAATATTTTATTGGAAATTATCATAGAGGGAACAAAAAAATGCTGGTGTTTATTCCATAATATGCAGTCTTTCTGACACTAAACATTAAAAGGTGTTAACTGTGATTAAGCAGTAGTAGAGATTATTTTTTAACACTTGAAATTCTTTAATTCAATGCACTCTTGAAATTCAAAACAACTCACAGGGACTGGAATTTATATATGAAAGGTGTGTAATTTTGCAGTGGCTTTGCAGCTTTCTCAGCAGTAGAGAAAACATTTTTGTAATGACACATGAACATTCAAAACAGACATGGACTTCAAACGTTTGGAGATTGGTTAACCTGGGGGTTTCTTTTGTTTTTTCTTTCTCTCTTTTTTTTTTTTTTTACATGTTTGAGGGTTTTTTACCACATTTGAAACTCCAGTACAAAGCAAAAAGTGTGTTTCTACCCCTATGAGCTGTTCCTAATTGAAACTGCTATATATGGAGTACTGAACAGCCAGGGTGTTCAAGGTCTTCAGGACAAAGTAATGTATTTGCCACTATCAGTCAGGAAAGCTCTGAAAGATGAAACAAATGCAATCCTTAAAATAAACATCATCAATGAAGAGTCAACAGAATTTTTCCTCTGCATATGGTGTTAATACATTCCTGTATCTTTCACAAAATTCAGGGGACACTTGGAATAAAGCAGAATATTCTTTATACACACTAGCATAAATTTCAGCAATAAGTCATCACAAAGTAAGATAGATGAAGAGTGTCCACAGGGACAGTGTATTTTGGGATGTGATCTCAGTCACTTGTGGGCTGAGGGAAAGAGCTTAGATTTAGCCATATAGACTTCTTAGTGGCAAGAATAGGTAGGATTCCTCTGACAAATCCTTTTTGGGGATATGGTAAACCTACGGCCTTCTCATTCTTGAAAATGATGTCTAGAAGGAATGAGTAAGATTCTAACAGAGGATTTTACACTTGTTACGCAAGCATAGTGGTACATGGAAAGATAATACCACTTCTGAGCTCCCTTTACCAATAAATAATCAGATACATATTCTTAATGGGAAAAATACCTTGTCTTATGTAGAACAAACGTAGCCGAACAAATCATATAGATCCTAAGAAAAAAATGTGCTCGACCCTGGAGTTCTGCATAAACAACAGGAACCAAAAAATGTCATTCTGTTGTAACAGAAATGTTCCTTCTTTCAAATGTTTATATTTACTGTCATTTGGATTGCAAGGAAGCTTTCAAATTCTCTTAGAAAGGCACCTCAGTTTTGTGCTGATCAACCATACACAAAAATATCAAGCTGTCAGAGCTGGAAAAATGATGGCTGCCCAGCCAAGTTGCAAGTGCAGCCACCAAACCTTGAATTTTAATGTGCCGAAGACAAAATGTTTCTCGTGGAACAAGGAGCTTGACAAAATGTATGACCTGTAGAGAGAAGGGTGTTAGAGTAGGAAGTTAGAGATGACTTTAACCTGTAGGCATTGGTACTGACTATCTTTGAACAGGGCAAACATCACAGTGACTTGTCCCAATAGGAACATTCATACAGGAAAATTTACTGTTGTTATTATTGTGTGTAGTGATGTGACTCTTGTGTACAGTTTTATTACTGAAGAGCTGTGCCTAAATGGAAAACCACTGATACAACTCTACCTTGTAAATCAATGTAACTGGAACATTCAGTGGAGTATAGAGCATTAATAAAGTGTGAAATCTTATCCTATGCTTGCTTTCATCAGAGGCTGATATTCTTGCCTTGGTGTAGCTCTGTCTTGCTAAGCCATTATTGACTTCCACCTTTTTGTCTTTGCAACTTAGCTGACAAAACTGTGTGCAAGTCCTTCCTAATCTATTCAGTACAAAACCACCTCTGCTAGCACAAAGGGCTTCTATCGGACGCTGTCTGGTTGTGCTGAGGCAGATTAGGAGTGTGCCACTCAGCTGGACCTTCTGTAGGGGCAATATTCTCCAGTAAGGAAGCAGGGAGGTTTCTAATCACTCCCTACACATGAAACACTTTCATCGAAATGCTAGCTGCCAATTCATGCAGCGCTATAGTAATAAGGGACTAACAGAGAGATAGGACACTCAGACGGTGCACACACTTATTTAGGTTTCCGTAAGTATGCACCATAATGAGCTACTAGAAGCTTCACCAAATTTAGCTAAAAACCCCACCTCAGGATGCCTTGATGCCTACATCATCTGTCTAATGAAACCGCTTGGGGCTAGGACAGTGCTCCACGAGGTGCATCACCGTCCCTGTCTCTGAAGAAGCACTCAAAACCTACATAAGATTTCAGGGGATGAAATCCTTGGGGTATTAGAATCGTTGCTGTATCTTGCTGCTGCTGCTGCTGTCGCCCAGCGGAGAAGGTGGACACCGGCCACTAGATGACACTGTGACACGCACCCCCAAGCCCATCGGCGCCGCTGATGGGCAGGAAAAGCAGAGGCGTAACCACCTCCTCCGTGCAACATCACTACTTTCACACCTGGTAATTAAACACGGAAGAGCAGCTACTTCGTAATTCAATACATAGCGCCACACAAGCATCAAGCGCAAGTATTCTGAGAGGGGCTAAATGGTCATCTTCATGTTGGTGTTAATTGGAGAGTAATTTCTTGTTAACAGAAAATTATGTCTCCTCTGACACTGGACACTTTGTACAGATTTGGATTCTGTTTAGTCCTGCTGTTCTAAAAATAACACCGTGACTAAACCCATCTGCTCAGAACTTGGGGTTTGTGGCCCGTTTACGTCTTCTGGAGACATGCCTCCAAAGAGAGTGCTACACTCACGTGCCTTCACAAGCTGGAAAGTTTTGGCCCCCTAGAGCTAGCCTTGTTATGATAAATTTCTCTGGTCCCTCTGTAATGAAATGCTGGCCATTGCTGGTTGTTTCTGGGAATAAAGATTGAAGGGCAAGATGACCTACTCCTGCTTCTTGGAACTCAGAGGAGGACTTGGGCCAAACTGATGAAGTCAAGCATGCTGTTGCAGATCTGAAAGTGGTTTCCTTGCTTTCTGGTAAGCAGGACTGAAAACTTTGCTAAAGAAGGTCAAAGACAGACTTCTCTTTCTCATGCATTGGTTTGTCAAAACTGAGTCTTGTGGGTTGTCACCACAGTACAGGGATTTTAAACAAATGAAGAGATGGCCTGTGTCCCTTCAGCCAAGCCAGCTTGAGCACTCAGAGTGACTCAGGTGCAGCTGCTTACTGTGTATGCACTGAGCTCCCAGGATGTGTTACCATTACCCCCTCCCACAGGCATTATTCTAGCTCTGGTACCTCTGTCCACACCTGAAGCAGTTAGGTGACAGGTGTAATGCTGCCATCACAGTACTGCTCATGAGCAGTGACCTTGCAACTGCAGAAGACATCTTGCTGTACTTGGGCTTCCCATTCTTTTTGGTTTGTGTTGCTTTGGGTAGGTCTATTTGGTTATTTACTTCATTGGTTTTCTGATGTGCCCTGGCTGTTGTCCAAGTCATCTCTCCAACAGATCCGAAAACAGCTAGGTAAGTGATTGTGCTGCTACAAAGAAGCTTCAGAAGGAGGAAAAGGAAAAAAAAGAACTGTGTTTCCTTGATGTACATTCCCTGTGCTCCCTCTTCTGCCAAAGCCTGCCTACCAGGATAAGAAGGTGGCAGGTAGACAACCTTCTTTTCTTTCCTGGTGCTTGCACACATCTGCCCCTGCTTTCATTGTGTGTGCAGACACACAATGAGTTTTATTCCCAGTTTTACTAAAGGACAGGGAGAGCACGCTATCCCTATATACAGTAGCATATGGTGCTCACTGGCTTTGCTGGCTGCCTCTTGCACTAAGTTTCTCTGCTGCAAAATGAGTCCAAATGACTATTTTCAGGTACCTACAGAGCAGGTGTGGAGGGTTCCTGAGCACTGTTCCAGCACTCTGATACCAGTTGAGTGGTACTGCCAATCATCTTGCTAATTTGTTTGAGGTCTAATCTGCAAAGATCCTTCATTGAGCTGAAGGCTACAATAAAAAGGAGAGAGTGTTAAGTATTTACATGGGCAACTGAAAACCAGAAACACCTAGTTTTAGAAACACATTTTCAAATTATCAATTTTCAAATGATTCCTTAACTGAAAAATTTAAAACTCATGAAGTGATAATACAAAACTGCTTGGCTTCCGACATGCAGAGGAAAATATGTCAGGAGGTATGCCTTAGGCAAGACCTAGTTTACTGCTAGAAGGCATGTCTGGATAAAACCCTAAAAGCTGGATGAAATCTGTTTGTCATTTAACAGTGCCCCAGACATAGCTAAGTCGCATTTGGAGCTCAAATTTTCTCTAGTTTCATTGCAGGAGGAAGGGGAAAATGAGGGATGACTGGGAAAGGGCAAACCAAAATCACTAGTCATGCATCTCTAACAATAGCTAAGAATATTACAGCAAATGATTTCAGTATAGGTGCCTGCTGCAGAACCAGACAGAGCCACCTGCCACACACAGCAATTTCGTGCATTTCAAGTAAGAGCAGTCTTTTCCCTCCAAGTTAATTGTATTGACTTTCTCATTTCTTTTTTTAAGTGCTAATACACTGTCAGATACATGCTTGTCTGAGCCATGCAGGGTAAAATTTCTAGGGATAGAAGAAGAAGAGAACAATGAGATATAACCCATTTTATCCCAGGATTGCTACTCAGCAGCCATGGCTAAGACAAGACCCACATAAACCTGGGTTTTGTATCCCACAATGCCAGCTTTCAGCTGTCACTTCATAGTACAGGCTTTTTACAGCAGAAATTACATGTCCTCATATGTTTGAAAATTCCTGGTGTAGACAGAGATGCCCCATATTCCAACACGTGCTAGTAGTCTCTTTGACACTGTGGGAGTTTCAACCTGCTTTCTGTTCCTCAGCACTGTGCCTGCAAAGCAGACACAAGCAGTGTAGAAAAATGCTACCCCAGGCACTGCCATGCTGCACTTAACCTGGGTAGTCCTGGAGGTGATGAGATTTTGCAGTAAGTTGTAGAGCACCCCTTTGCTCACAAGGGTCCTCATGGAAAAGGAGCCAGCCATGAAGGCCCCTTGCAACCTCCTCAAGTCTGACGCCAATTTTGGACACTGGCATTGTATTACCTCATCATAGCATCGCACACATCATATGATTCCAGCAAGTGAGTTGAGAAGTCTAGGCATAAGGTACCAATCTTGAATTATACTAAAATAGAGGTATACAGATCCAAAGACTAACCACCAAGTTTTGCAAAGAGTAGCTTGTCTCCTGTATGTCAGTATCCAGTGCTTATAAAAATAGGCACAGAGCTACACTCAAAAAGGTCCAATAGAATCACTCAATGATTTGAATTCCCTTTGAATAATAAGGGAATTCCTTATGAATAAGTGCAGGTGTTGATTTGAAAGAGAGAAGGGATAGGAAGAGAAGAAAAGGGCTGAAAAAAACCAGAGGGTAATGAAAACTTAGCTCATAGCCTGAATGAGTATTGCAGCATGCCTCTGAGAAATACGTGCAAAAAACACATCTGGGCAGTACAGGAGTTTTTATGGTGATGAGCAGATAATTTTTTAATTGCTTCCTCCTGTTCACAGAAAAAAGGCTTTGTAAGTACACAGGATACATCCCTGATATCTCCTCCTTGTGGGAACAGTGCTTGGGACACTGTGTTTCTGATTAATTCACACAGACTGGAGTCAAAATGGCAACATTTGTGGTTATAAAGTAGAGGATTATTGTTTTGTTCAGCGCTAACCTCCAAAGGAATGGCAAAATTAATTTCAAGAAACGATAAATTCTTTTTTTCGCTGTCCTCTTCTAACAGTGAGCAGAGCTGGAATCTGGAGAATTTTTAAAAGCCATTTCTCTTTCCCAGTGTGCTGTGACTTTAGGTCCTGTAAGAACAGTGTGCCTACTGGAGCCATGCCATTACAAGGGTATGTGGTCAGTTTGGAGTGTTTTTGTAAGAGGACAGTGTGATTTGATGAATTTTCAGTGTTTGTTTTGGCTCAAATTCTTCATGAAGGTTTGGTCAGAAAAGTGGAAGAAAGGAGTTAGCTGGGGCACTTTGAACTTTATATCAACATCTGGTATCTTAACCAGCATCAAAAACTGACTGCGGAAAAGATGAAAGCTCTCAGTAGTGAAGGACTGATCTGGGGTAACCTCTGAATGCAGACTCTGAAATGGAGGAGATAAACAAGGCAATTCCTCATTTTGCTGAAGTCCAGATACACTTGCTGATAGAAGGAAAAGAACAGCAGTGTATTGGAATTCTGTGCAGTGCCTGCACACATATGCCTGGCTGTACAAGTACCCATCAGCTTAACTTCTTAATGCCACCTGTCTGACTTGCAAAAAGATTCTGGGATCATGCAAAATCTTTTACAGAGGCTTGGGAGCAGCAAGTGATTTCAGGGTATGTGCAGGTGAATATGGGGATGCCACTCATGCCATGATGATTTTTTGCCTTTTGTTTTATATAACTTTTATATACCTTTCATGTATCCTCAGTGCTCTTAACATGCATATTTGTAATTCCATAAATCTGATAACATAGTCCTGGTATTCTGTTTAGGCCAGAAAACCAAACATCGTAGAGGTCTTGCAACTGGAGGCCAGAAAGCCCTACACTATCTCGAGAAACTAAGGTCCTCTCTAAAATACATCCTGTAAACTAAGATTAAACCCATCTAGGGAGGAACTCTTCAGGATGGGATGATACCACGCTATTCATTCAAGCTTCTCATTAGGGCATCTTTATTAGATATGCTAATTTGAAAAGTCTATAAAATTGTATACACAATCTATCGACGTGCTCCATCTTGGCAAACTGTTGCACCATAAAAATCCTTATTAAATACCGAGATAAAAACCCTTTATCCCTTAAACGCATCTGGCTCTCAATTTTAAGACCAAAAAAAGGCATCACTACAGCTCAGGAAAAAAGACAAAAGTGACATTTCCTCCTGGACTGTATGTCTGAAAAAATGAAAAAGCTTTTGCAACTGCTGGTGGCCAGTAAAGTATGGACATAGCAGCATAGCATTTCCATTGCACATCCTAGTGGTGCCCAGCATTCAAATGAGTATTTCTAATAAAAGTTTAAACTGACGATGAGCATTTTATAGTATATTTAGTTGTACTTAGCACAGTATAACTCTAAGGCTAAATACAGTTTCCATGTGAGAAAAAAAAACTCTGCTAGAAATTCAAGTCCACTCTTGTCCGGTGAGATGCTTGCATTCTGTTGCAAAAGCTCCAAGTGGGACTCACTAAGCCAAGCCATTTGATGTTCCTGATTCCTACAGTTTCACTTGTGCAGTTCATCAGTGCTTTGGACACTTCAAGGTGGATTGTGAGACACCATAAGCAGGCCTGGGAACATGAAAGAATTCAGTGCATAAGAAGTATTTACGTAGAAATACCATTTCCTACCTAGAATCCAGCCATAGGAATCCCAATGTCCTGGTTTTTTCTGGTCCATTACCATGGCAAACCAGGCATCCCTGGCACACAAAGTAAGAAGTAGTTGAGTTATTTGGGTCTTTTCTCCTAAATTAGAAAGCAGCAAGACTTTCTCTTAAAAGCTTTATTTACGTATTATGCTGAACACAGCCAGTAAGCAACTCTATAATGCTGAACCACTACTCCTAATGCTGAGCAAAAGGAGGCAGAAAACAGCAGAAAATAAAGTGTAGTGGAAGGCCCTGACATGTACCAGTGTACAAATTTAATATTTGAGTATGTATGCATCACAGTTCCATATGTGTCTACTGATGAGCAAGCAACTGATATATGCTAGTTTTGTACCACTGTAGTGTTTTAGTTCCAAGTGTGAGCCTGAACCACCAGATCTGCAAGGAGCTACTGTAGCATGAAGTGGGTTGCCCAGCCTTGATAATGACATGTTCAAGCAATGTAAAGCATTCCTCAAATGGATGAAGCCTGTTAGGAATAGCACTGAAACAAGTAAAAAACACAGTCTCAGTGGACTTTCAGTAGTTTACAAAAGAGTGAAAAAATTCTGAGAACATTAATGGCAATTAAGTGTCTCCTAATGTAATGGTGTTAACACTCAGGAGTTCTGCTCTAGGATGTTACTGTTCAATTCAAAGTTCAGTGACCACGGTTCAGTGGTCAGATTTCTCCTGATCTGTTACAGACACAAGGTAACAATGTTACATTGGCAGAGAAAGGAACTGCATGAGGCCACACAACAATCTCTTCACTATTTCACAAGATTTTATGACTTTCAGACACAAATTTTATCACAATATTATTACATGTTGGGAAAATTCATCAATTTTTCTCTTTATCACTGTGGCTTATTCAATGGCCTAATTAGCTGTGAGAACTGGGTCTCTAATCCCTTGTCTGGCTCTGACCTTGACTTTGGGTAAGAAAATTTTTATTTCTCAGTTTGCTTTTACCCATCAGGAAGATACTAATGTTGAATTTATTTCCTCATGGTTTTAAAGGAAGTATCACCTATTAATTCTTGTGGTGTATGTACGGGAGAAAAAGAATAAGAAACCCAATTATAGCAGGCTCCTTCCTTACAGACAGAAAGATTCCAAACCAAAACTTTAGAAACCTCACTAAAAATCTTTCTTTCTCATTCTGCCTGTGGAATAACAGCATGTGGGTTTGAGAAACGGTATTGTTCAAAAGCAGGACAGTATAGGTTATTAATAACCACGACAATGCTAAGAAAATATTTTCTACTGGTGGCCATGACCTTGTAAAGGACATTCAAATTCTGTTATGTACCTCTTTGCACATACAGACAGAGTTGCCACATTCGAATCACTAGGAGCCTGGTCATCTTACATTTGCAGTATTTGCTATATTTGCAGAGGAGACAATCAGCAAAATTCCCACTGAACAATATAATGCAGGTGCTGCATATAATGCAGCACATGCAGGCATATTCTAACATAATTCCAAAAGTACCAAGGCTTTTATCTATACTGTGTCCTTGAGTATAGATACAGGCCTTAAGGCAAGAAAACAGGAAATAACAGGATTACAGTTTTAGTTTTGGATTTCAAGCTTACAAAGATGGAGAAGACACCAAAGAAGAGGCACCATGTGCACTCAAGGGATATCTATCTCAGTAATGCTTAGATGAAATAGAGGAAACTTTATTGAACTGATTTTTAACTGAAGTGTGGAGAAACAAGATGGTTAGATCAAGGACTTCCAAGATTAAGCACAGAATCTTCCAGGTCCCACTGAAACACCTGGCATGCAGTCTGTATTTTATCAGATGAATGGGGAGAACCTCCTGTGGGAGGTCACTCTTGTGTAACAGGATAAAACCTAGCACAGCCAACACAGCATTGTAGTGCTCAGAGTGAGAAAAGCTATCTTTAGGAGGAGCCACAGTCTCACACAGAAATTAAATATCCCTAGCCAGCCAAGTTAGTTACTAGCTTCCAAGCTAGCTTCCTCTTCTGGGGGACTGAAAGGGAGTAACTCGTGGTCTGTATTTTGCATTTGGGTGAAACAACTGCCATTTGCATTTAAAATTGTTGGTGACAAAATAAAGTAGTAAAACACATCTTACTCACTGCTCCAGTCTGTGCACTGTTGGTGTGAAATGCTGGCAGGACAGGCACAGCTTTGTTACCAGAACTAGACTGGTGACAAACACTCCAAGACATGCTTTCATAGTTTGGTAGTGAGTATTATGACAGCTGCAAGGTGCTCTTCAGGTTCTTGTCATTTGTGGTGTACGTCTAGCAACCTTTTTGCATGGTCATTGAGTATCTGCCTCCTTTCATAAGCAGTGAAGTCATTGGCTCCCACCAAAATGGTCCTCAAAATGATCTCCATTTGCCCCGACAGCTTATCCAATTCACGGGTATTGCTTGCTGCCACTGAAAATGCCCACAACCAACTAGAATTTTAGACTTTTAGGTTACTCCAGGCTATCTTCTCAGTAGGCACTGTTTATGAAACTGCATGTAGCTAAAGGAAAGCTGGAAGTGGACCAGGTGGTCAGAAACCAGGAACACCTTTGTACCAGGAACAAAGAGTGCACATGCATGTAAGGTGTCAAGCAGAGGCTGTATAATGCAATTGGCATGGGAGCGAGGTGGTGCCAGGAATGAGGTTGGCACTTCCTCCTTTCAACACCTTCTGGTTCACTCCTGCCTTTCCCAGCACCCTGATACTTAAGCTACTCTGGTGTGGACCCTCACGGCCTTTGAAACAGGCTGAGAAGGTATTTCGCCAACATAAAGGTTTAAGAATTGTGGGGCTGAGGCAGACATGGGAGCTGTGGTGTAAGACAGTGGAGAAGACAGAGTTGTTGGATTGGCAAAGAGAAAAGATGAAGGAGTGCCATGAGTACAGTAAATGGAAACCTTAGAGAAAACAAAAGCAGGTGGGAGAAGGTGAAAAAGATGGTGCTATTATCATTGATGGAATCTAGGGAAAGGCCAGGAAATCATAGTAAGAAAGGCCGAAACAAAATGCATGATATAGGTGCCCTGCACATCTGAACCAAGGAAGAAACATGGCACTGTTGTAGGTCTTTCACTCATTTCAAGACTGGCCTGCTTCCATGAAGTGGCAGGAAGCCAACAATGACAGGATGAAAAGCCTTCGTGGTGGGGACAGACCAAGACGCTTGTCTGGAGTACAGGGCCTTGAGGGGAAGCCATATGAGAAGTGGCTGAGGTCCCTTGGTCTGTTCAGCCTGGACGACACTGAGAGGAGACCTCACTGCAGTCTACAACTTCCTCGTGAGGGGAAGAGGAGGGGGCAGACACTGATCTCTTTATCTGTGACCAGAGCCAAAAGCACAGCATGAAGTTTTATCAGGGGAGGTTAAGGCTGGACATTAAAGAGAGGTTCTTAACCCACAGGGTGGTTGAGCGCTGGAACAGGCTCTCTAGGGAAGTGGTCACAGCACGAAGCCCGAGAGTTCAAGAAGCACTGGAAAACGCTCTCAGGCACATGGTGTCATTCATGGGGCTGTCCTATGCAGGACCAGGAGTTTGACTTGACGATCCTTATGAGTCACTTCCAACTCAAGCTATTCTATTATTCTGTGAGTGGGATAACACATGGCACTCCGTGGGCATCGTCTTTACAGAGCTAGAGTTTAACTGAAGGACACTTCTGTCAGTCCTCCTCAGGCCCGACAAAGGCGGAACGCGGACAAAATAATCACGAAGGAAAGACTCTAGCTGTGTGCCTGGAGTCGTTGCTCCCCAAATCCCCCAATACTCCCAGAATCAGTAACGCGATCAGTAACGGAACGCCGGCTCAGGGCATGCGCCCAGCTCTGCTCTGCCGCTCTTTCTCCGCTCCTTTTACATAAAAAAAGCTGATTAATGCGTGTCCTTCGGGTCAGGCCGCTGCTAGGTTCCGTTACCTCGACCGCTTCCTTACCCCGGGCGGAGCCCGCCCTGGCCCGGCAGCCCGCGCGGGAGGGCCGCCGCCCTGCCGGGGAGTTTCCTCTTCCTCCAGCAGCGCGGCCGGGGCGGGAGGAGGAAGGGGAAGGGGCAGGGGCCGGGGCCGGGAAGGCTCCAGCGCGGCCGCCGCCGTCGCTGGTGCGGCAGGGGCGGAGCGGCGCGGGAGGCGGC
>VZSE01003438.1:0-106202 GCA_013398275.1 Promerops cafer | reverse complement strand
GTCGGCCGCCGCCGCCGCGGCGGGTCCGGCCGGGCTCCGCGCCCCAGGGCTCTCCTGCGTGCCGGGGAAGCGGGTCCCGGGGCAGAGGTGTGCTGGCAGCCTGCCGGGCCCTGATGGGGGGTGCCTTGTGTTCTGGCGGCCCTGGGATCTGCCCGTTTTGCCTTGCGGCCGAGGAGGCCGGTGCTGGTGTAGTAGTGGCATGTTTTGAGGCCGCCGGAGAAACGTGTTCTGTGCTGCTTGTCTCTGGTTCCGTTGTGTTTACCGCCGTGGAGGAGTTCAGTGGGTAGTTAGTCGGGAGGAGCAGGGTGAAGAGAAGGAAACTAAGAAAGGAATTTCTGCAGGAGAAGATGGGAGTGTGAAACCAGGAGAGAAAGTTGCTGGGTTTTTCCACACTTGTTTACCAGCGGGTAAAGTGTTTGGACTAGTAATCTATAAAACCAGAGTTTGTCATCTGAAAAGGTAACTTTCTGCCATATTAGGAACTTAATAGTATTATTCTTATCTAATTTATCATTTCTCTATTTCATCTAATTTTAAAACATTTTGACAGAAACATTATAGGAGAATTAGATATTTGTGGCTCATACTGCTGGCTTCTAGTTAGTAGCTTGATTTTCGGCAGTGTGGTTTATGTGATGGGTTTTTGGTGTGTGTCGCAGTATTTTGCAGACTTCTGGTTTGTGCAAGTACGTGTGCATCTCTGTCAAAGAACTGTCTTCCCTGAATCTGCTAACTTTTTTTGGTTGTTTTCTTGTTAAAGCTTAGTAGAACTACTGCTTTTCCTCCCTTCCTCCCCCCCCCCGCCTTCACGTTTTCCCAGGAGGGTGGAGATGGATTTCTTTATGGTTAAAGATGCAGTTTTTAACTGAAACGAAATGATCATTGATCACAAACTTGGTAATGGTGGTGATATAGTAGGATTATGTAGTTTGCAAGTATCTGCTGTCATGCATGTATCCATAATACTCTCTTTAACGTACAGTAGTGGAATACAGGCTTTTTCTAACTTGAACAGGTCAAAATTATGGAAGTTTTATCACAGTGATAAGTGATATCATATGTTGTTCTTTAGTGGTTTTCAATGACAAGTGCATGACTATTGTAATTGGTGATGTGTGTTAAAAAGACATTCCAGCCATGTCGTTTTGTTAAAATAGAATTAGAAAGTACGTCTTCTAGTGTGTTTCTTATGGAGACTATAGCATGAATTTTCCTTTAGTTGTTAGATGTTTGTAGCAGGGAAAATTACGTTTCCTGTCTTTGATTTTTTTTTTATATTTTTAGAAGGAGTGACTGTTAATGAAACTGGGCTTAATATTCTCTTTCCAAAGCAGATTCATTTAGACACACCTAGTTAGAAAAAAAGAGATAATTGCCTAATTAATTACCTAATTCGTAAGCGAGTGTGTGTTTTGATAGTTTTGGATCCTGAATGTAGACTTCTCAGGTGTGTGTGTGAACAAACAATGCATTCCTGAAACCATGAGAACACTACGAGATTAAAAATTACATCTATCACTGTATCCTTGTGATTTTTTTTTTTTTAAAGCTAGTCTGTCTCTTAATTTCTTAATGATTCTCCTCTTACTTCACACTTCAGATGTGTTCTTTTAGGCAACTTTAGTTACAGGGATAGAATAACATATTAGTATGGGAGGGATGGTTTTGCAGCTTTATGGAGAAGAGGTTTGGGGGCTTGATTTTGGTAGAACTCTCGAAATCCATAGAAAGTATATACTCCAAAAGAAGGGCAATTCTTGCTTCAGAACAGCGCAAGATTATTCACAGCTGACAATTTTTGATCCAGCACGACTAGTTTGGGGATGGCTGTCTTGGAAGAATATGGTATAGGAAAAAAGCAAGCTTTAACATGTTTATGTTAATTTTTTTCTCTCTATTTTCTTTAAAATGGTCCATACACAAAGCTATGAGTAAGATTTATTGGTATTTCTTGAGAGAATCAGGATGCTGTACCAGTTTTATGGTGGAAAAGTATGTATCTGGATGTGTAAATGCTGGAGAAGTCAGAATTCTAAAGACTTGGGACGTAAAGTAGGCTGTAAAGCATCTGATGGAGATTTATGCTTACTTTCCATTGGGCTTTCTTGACTGCTTCTTTGGTGTAATAATCTGTACAAAACAATTGTTTGGTTAGTTGCTTTTGTTGTTGGTTTTTTTTTTAAAATGAGATTTTGTTATCCTTCACAAAAAGTTTCACCACAGCCTGCCTTTTCACTGTGCTCTCATTTCATACATGAGGTCCAGACTCCTGTTTCTTCCAAATCCAGGAAAATGGACACCAACTAGAATTTGAATTAGTGTTGCCTTTTTTGATCATTCAGTGTTCAAGAGACTTCCTTGGTAATGCTGTCAAGAGTTAAGTATTTATCTCTCAGTATTGCTAGGCTCTTCTGATTTTAAAAATTATTTTTGTTCTGTGATTTGGTGTTAAAAGGCTACCTGTTTTTTGCCTTTGGTTTTGTAGAATGCAACATGAGGTCATTCCTGGTCTTGGATTTCATGTTGTTCCCTTTATAGGAGCAATATGCTGTGTTTCTCTGGGTTAGCCCCTCTGTGGAGGAATGTGTGGTGGTGTAATATTTGGCAGCCTACAAGGAGCAGGTAGGTAACTATTTTTTTTTACACTCTGGAAAGTTTACCAGAAGGTATTTTGCTTACTACAAGTTATGTCTTTTTGTGAAATGTATCTGGCAGTGATTCTGTTATTTGGCAGTAGGCACCACCCAGGACAGCAGAAAAATCGAGAATTGCGACTTCCAGGAATATCATTACAAGACCATTTTTGCAACTTGTTTAGTGGAACTAGGTCGCAACAGCATTAACTGGCCTGGGTTCAGATTCCCTACAGCCGGCATCTCCGGAGGGCTCCCAGTTCCATATCACCTGCATCACATAGTTCTCCATCTCTCATGCTCTGCACCTCACTCCCAGACCTAGTTCCATCCTTTTCTGCTTGTTCTCACTAAAGGAGGTAGTCATTAAGCTTCAAAGAGCTGTCAGCAATGCAAGTGCTGGGTGTTTGTGCTGGTCCCCATTTGTCAGCATTCCTTATGAATCAGCAAAGGTCTGCAGGTAATCCTAGTCCCACACGAAGTAAATTGTGAATGGATGGTGGTAACACAGCTAGGAAGGGAGAGCAGTGACTGTCAGGACCACATGGCGTTTCCAAATATTCTCCTCTGGCTTTGTGATACTTTTAGCAGAGGGAGCCAGTGTTTCTGTGCTCCTTTTCTTTGTGTGTATACATAAATGTGTTGCATAGAGATACTGAAATCAAGTGCTTATTTGTAGTAGAAAGGTAAATAAGTAAATCTTAAAAAAGAAATGCATGTAACTTCATATTTGAAATTCAAGAAATCATAGTTACAACTGAATATATACCAACCACTTGAAAACCATTAGTATAAGGGTAATGTTAGCTCCAGTCCTCTAGCTGTACAGTGAACAGATTGGGAGCCTGGGTTGATGATGTTTTCTGTAAGGTCACAATACAAAACGTAAAACTTAATCTGAAACAAACTTTTTGAAAACATAAATAGCAAGAGTAATTTCTGCCCTTTGTAATGATGCAATAGTTGTGTCATACTTGAGCTGCAAAAGGGTACTACAAACTCCCATCATGACAATGCTCAGCCAGTTGATGTATAATTTAATACTTCATATGGTGTCAGTTATAAAGGTGCCACACAAAATGCAGAATTAATATATTTTTGCATGTAAAACTTCTCATTCATTTAACAAGACTACATCTTTTTCGTGCAAAGTACTAGAGATACGGTGTTGGTGAAGTGTGGTATGTAGTCGTGAAATATGTGTCTGTGAGACCAGTTACAACTTGCTGCCTTCCAGTGCTTACTTTGCTTGCATCTTCTCCAAACAAGAAGTTTGCTATTTCACAATACAGAATAATAACAAATTCTTTCATATGTTGCTGCCACCGAGATCTCTTTTGTAGAAAGTAAGTCCAGATGAAGTTGTACATGTAACATAAAACAGTGAGTATTTTTGAATTTGCACTAGTATTTGAGTCTGCCAAAGCTTTTTCTAACTGCATATGCAAAGTGTTTGTACTCTTGTTAGTTTTACTCTATGGTAGCATATTAATGCATCTAATTACAGATGTATGCAGTATCTGAAAATGAGTTAGTTTGTCAATTTGACTAGTGAGAGCCGTGTTTAGGCACAAAAAATGTTAACGTTAAATGTAAACAGCTGCAAATGTGATTGGAAATATTTGAACACAGTAATTTGCTTTTTTATTTAACTTGTCTGATTTCAATAGGAAACTGAATCATCATTTAATGATAAAAAAAATTGGAAGTAGAATTCATATTTTAACTGGTAAGATACTTATTGGCTTTATGGAAACTAGGTTTTAAAGAAAGGGTTCTGGCTCTGGTTTAGGAAACTGTGCGAACCAAGGTGCTGCTGCTCCTGCAGAGTCTGAACAAGACTCCAAAAATATTTGTGAAGGGAGACGGTGTTTTCCCTGAGGTCTTTATAAAAAGTAATGACACCATCATGAGAAAAGCAAGAAAAAGATTAGATTTAAATTACCGATGTTGAAAGGCTGATAGCCTATATCTTAAGTAGGAAAACTGGAACAGAGCTGTGATACTTTTAACATTATTGGGTGGGGATGAAGAGAGAAAACAAACAGTGAAAAAGCTCTCTTCCAAATATTGATTTGAACAACAAGAGATTCAGGGGAAATTTACAGAGCTATGAAAATTGGTTGAGCAGTACTGGACAAATAAAATTCACACATGTTAAATAAAAAAGAAGAAAGCTTTTCAAATACTTTTGCATGTTTACATTACCGATAGCATTTGAGGGAGTGTTGTTGGTGTCACTGTTCATTGTTGTATCTTTGCTGTTATGTTACTTCTGTTATTGTTAAATACAAAACCAAAGCAGTGACTAATACAAAAATGTTAATACATTCAAGAAGCTGCTGGACACAGCAGCATATCTGAAGAAAGTTGCTCTGGAATTGGGATGTACCAGAGACAGGTTGCAGAGACAGCAATAATTCAACCTCATTTGAGTATCTTTATTTTGTACACAGCTGCATAATACCTACTCCACACCACCCTGCATTCTTTAGGCTGTGCAGGAGGGTTCTCTGTTTTAGACCACCACTCAGTGTTTGGGAGTGTACAGTAAATGAGCAGATAGAGACATTACAGAAATAAAGGATGGCCAAGGTGTTGACAGTGGAGCTTTGTTGTGGAAAGCTGTATCAACTGTCCTGTCCTCTGTTGCAGTTCAGTGAAATGCTAGGTAAGTTACTTTGTCAGGAATTCACAGGTAGCGGTTAGCTGTTTGTTCCTCATGAAGACCCCATTTGGGATTTTGGGATCTGAGTGTTCACACCTGCAACTGTATTAACTGAGCAGTGAGCTTTGAAAAAACACCTAGTTGTAGAAAATCAAGAATTCTTAAAAATCCATATTTTCGCATCTCAGATTCGGTGACTGACTTCAGCAGATTTTGAGTAGTATTCTTTACATATTGTGGTTTCCCACTATTTCAAGAGAAGCGAGATCTTGCTTAAAAGTGTTGCTAAAGTTAATTCATTGGTGTTTGGGCTGCACTGAAATGCAGATAGATAAAATGCTTGCAGACAGAAGGCAGTGAGAAAATTCAAGGTCAGTGCAGATTTCTTTGAGCTGTGAAAACTAAGTGCTTAGGCTGACGAAGGAGGACAAAATAAACAGGGACTTTCCTGTTTGTTTACTGAACATCATACATGCTGGTGCACTGAGTAAGGTGGTGTTTTTTAAGAAAGGAATGTAATTGTGTTAGATGTCATCTGATAGATTCTGACCATAGATTGATACTTTGGATACGTATATTTTAATGTGAGTAAGGTAGTGAACTTTCGTGGTTGTGCTCCTGGAATCATTTGGGCTAAATTCTCCACATGCAATGTGTTCTTCCCCGCTACAGGATTTACAACAGATGAGCAGATTTGGCAGCTGCAGGTTTTGAAAATGGAGACGTAATGGAGAAGGGGTATACAAAGCTTTAGCTATAGGCAGAAGTGTTGCTCACTCCTACAGAAACAACATTATTAACATTATTAAGGTACTGTGAGCAGTTCAGAAAAGTCAAGCAGAGTGCGCTTAGTGACTCAGGATGTAAAGATGTGTAAGGGGGAATTACTGCATGGACAGAAATTGAAAAGGTGTTTACCTCAGAAAGGCTGATAGAGAATCTGAAAGAAAGGCATCACTGCATGAAAAGTAATCTGTAATCTCCCTTTTCAAATACAAGAAAAAATTTCATTAATTCAACGGAAGGAATAAAATTGAACTGCTTTTTCATACATTATGGGATGAGATTATTGAGAATTTTTTTATTGATTGTTCTTGAAGCTGCCTCATATCCAGATTTAACAGTTAAAGCTTTGAATTTTATCTTAAACTTTCTGCTCCAGGTATTTTAACTACTTCAGATTCAATTGTGGCTGTCAAGGATCTTAAATCTTAGCTTCCTTTCCCCTAAGCATCACTTGAGTGTCTGGTTTGAACTTACTTCAACAGTTTTCTGTATATCTAGTCCTAATGGTTATCCATTTTTTTCTCAGTGTAGCATTTTGATGCGGTGAAGTAAGAGCATTTGAAATTCAGTGTGAGGCATAGAGACAAGCTCATTAGTTTCACTGTTTCAGAATATATGTATAAACCCAACGTTTCAGTTTAGATCTACTTGAAAAGTTTTGTGTGGCTTATTGTAATTTACTAAATTTAGAAGTGAGATCTGTGCCAAGTAAGAATCGTGGGGCAGCATCATAAAAGCCTTCGAATTGTGTATCAGAGGTTTGTGCAGGTAATGGCTTTATTTCTGTCACTTAAAGTTATTTGTTCTAGTTTGGAATTAGTTTTTGAGTATGACTAGAAGTCACTGGAACCTCTGACATGTTAGGAAAAAATGATTCCGCCCCATCTGCCAGGTTTGTTCTGGGAATGTAGTTTGAATAAGTTGATAGAAGGAGGATGGATGGATTTACTTGACAGAATTTTTATTTTCTTTTGTTTTTAATGTTTAAATATTTGTAAAAAATCTTAGGCATAGTCTGTGATTTGCTTTTTATGAGCGTTCCTTTTTATTGCTTATTTGTCACCCTGCCGTGAATTTCATGTTTGTGTTAGTTCTTTCCATTTATTCTGCTTTCTGTTATTTGTGCTTTATTTGGAGCTTCTAGGAGACTGTCTCTAAAAGTCACCCCATTTTCAGCTGGAGACCTGGGTACAACTTTTCTGTTGCAATAAACTTGGAACCTGGACAGAAGAGACTGTGATGTTTCTCCCATGTCCACATGGGATAACTGGTGTAGATTTTGTCTTGCCAATAGGCAGTCAGCAAGGTCTCCTACACGTAGAAATTAGAAGTCTTGTACTCCATTGCAGTGAGTTTTATAGATGTAAGTCCATTCTTCCATATTTTTTACTCATTGGGACATTTCGCTAGCATATATTGTTTGCAGCTATCACTTCATATTATGCCCCCATATTACTTAAAATTTGTCTTTCATTTCCTATTTTTATGAAAATACTATTGATCCTGTTCTGCATTTGATTTATATAATCCCACTGTCATCACTGACAAAAATCCAGATGAAAAAAATACTAATTAAAAAAAGTTTTTAAAAAATGTACTGCAAAAATAAGATGGAACAGCAAAGTCCTAAAAAAAGAAAAAAAAAGAAGCTGCATTTTTTTTTCTTACCTCAGATCAGATTTGGTCTTTCCCCTTCTGGCAATTCCTGGTGCCAGATTCCTTTTGGAAGGCAATGTTTCTTGTCTTGAGTGACAAGAGGTGCTGTCTCTGGTAGGATAAATTGTCTTTGCTTTCTTTCTTTTTGTCTTTGATCTCTTATCCTTTACCCTCTTACTTTCTTGTCATTATTGTTTCTTCCCCTTGCTGTGCTCTCCCTTTCCTACTTTCCTCCTTTGAGTGCTCTGGGGTGGGATTTTCAACAACCCCTTGGGAAGCTGTAGACCCCTGTTGGGTGCAAGTGCAGTAGAAATTTAATGCCTGCCTCTGTAAGCCTCTTTGAAAAGCAGAGCTCTGGTGTTTCTTGGTGCACAACTTGCCGTCGCTTATTTCAGAAAAAAAGCTGTTGCTGGAAGGGTTTTAGGCAGCCAGATACAGAGATGGATTTGTGTTTTGGTTTTTTTTTGTTGGCTGATGAGATGAGGTGCCTTTAGTAATGAAAGCTTTACTAGGTTATGGCTGATGTATTCTTTAATTATTTCTTGAGCAGAGTAATTGTTTACGAACTCTTCAGTAATAGTTGATTCCTAGTGTAAATGCTATTTGTGATTAGCTTATTGATACTAAAGCAGCCAGTATTCTTGACTGAAGGTGTTTTCTAATGGATCCTTCTATGAGACTGTATTTACTCTAAATATTTGAAAGGATGAGGTGAAATCTAAGTATAAACAGTGTAGAAATCAGCATAAATTAATGTGACAGATAAAAGTATCAATATTCATATTAGGGTTGTAATTTTAAAATAATTTCCAGACCAGTTTTCAGACCAACAGACTTGCTTTCTGGATGCTTGATGGTGTGGGAGGAACTTCATGGCAGCTTCTGGAAATAAACACCTGGGTGTGAGCCTAGAACAGCGTTAGAATTACTTAGCAGATGAATAGCAGCATCCTGGAGGTGCCTGGTTAGAGAGCAGTGCTGTGAGCTGTTAAACAGGTGATACTCTGGGTACTTGATGGGTATCTCAAGTATCCTAGCTCCAGCAGCAATAGATCATACATAATTTTCAATGTCACAAATGCATTAGTATATAGTCATGTAAGGACCTCTTATGTGATTGTCAATAACTTCTATCTTTATCTCCAAATAAATGATTCTGGTAAAAATCAACATTCCATTTTACTGGAAATATATTTTTGCATATTTACCTCTATGTGTGTGTCTGTGTTTGTAGTAGCTGTACATGCTCAGAAATTGTTGTTCATCTGGAATGAATTTTAAACTGCTGTGAGTCTTGATTATAAACCCTTGTCAGCTGGACTTTCTTTCATGATAAAATGAAATTAACTCTGAAGAAATCTGTGGTTTGGTCACAAAGGCTTCTCTGTGCTCAGGATACCATCATATCCCTTCTCCTCAACAAAGCAAATGTTTGAATTATTGCATATTTGCATATGCTTTTAATGTAGGTTGGAATGCTGAGATGTGCCTAACACAAATGGTGTTTAGTGTACAGCTGTTACGTGTATTTCAGCATGCAAGCTGAGGTGTGGGTTACCTCTGCAACTGGAAAATCTCTCTAGTGAGAAGCAGCTTATGATCCACCAATGAAGTGAGAACAACTTTACCAAGAGTAATAGTGCTGGAACGAAGGTCACTATAGACTGACATAATTGTGCCACTGCAGCTTCCAAAGTTTCCTCTGCCTTTACTTTCTGAGAGTAAATAAGGCCACTAGCTTCACCTTCTCAATTATTGCTAGTATTACTTTTCACATGTCCAAAGTAGACTCTTTGAAACTAGTTGTGGAAAAGAAGGTAAGTTTGGGAAAGAGATTTCAAGGATGCCCTTGAAGAAAGACATCTAAGCTTTGCAAAAGCTGTAGAGAATTCAGAGCTTTCTATGTAATGACTATGCTTTTTTCAGTCTAGATGTGCATAGGATAGCTCAGATGATTTTAATTCCATACCTGTTTCCTGCTATCATTTGTACTATTCTGGTTAAGATGAAAATGTCAGTAAGTGTAGTTTGATCTCCGTGCAGATGGAAGTCAGTTACTTCTGCTGTTAACCATGACCTGTTGATTACATTAATTAGATACCTTGCAGGTTTAAGAAGATGGAGTAGAAACTGCAGAATGTCTTGACTCAGGAGTAGGTCAGACACATTTTCCAGCTCTCTTCTGCCTTGGTTATCTTCAATTTTAGAAAATTACAAAGACAAATAAAAGCCTATTTGCCTACTTGAATTCAGAAAGAATGCATACTGTGATCTGCAGGTATCTTTTCCAAGGTTGTTTGCCATAACGCTTGTGAAATGCCAGGCAGGATCTGACAACATACAGTGTTCCTTATTCTGAAAGACATTTGCAGTGAGCAGAGAAAACAGCTTAAGATTTTGCTGTAGAAGAATGGGTTTGTAAATGAAGATGTACAAGTAAAGATTCTTTAGTACATAAATTTGTCTTTATATTGAAGATAATTAAATAATTTACTGTTATTGACCAAATTTGTGCTGGTAGAGGTTGCTACTGATAATGTCCTTGTGCTGTTGCAGATTGCTGTCTGAAGTTTATTTAGAAGCAGAGAATCTGCAAGATACAAACTCTCAAGTTTAACTCATGTCACAATCAAAAAAAAGTATAAATGGAGGATATTAATAAGTTTTGGGCTATCTCATAGTTTGTTGGAATATTATCCAGCTCTTAAGTATTGGAGCCAGCTACTGAGAGGTATTATTCTTACTGTGCCTCAAAGCTCAGTTAATATTTTGTTCCTGGAAGCATTAGGAATTAAAGGAAAATGACCAGAAAGTGAAGGAATGGATTGTTGGGAATTGCATGCCAGAATACATTTATTTAGCTGAGACTGAAGTACTTCAAGATGATAATTGAATGAGGCACAGGACTCCAGGCTCTAACTTTGAGAAGTACCATGATGTATCTCTTCAGAGGAGGTATTTCAAGTCATCTGCTGATGAACACTCTTGTCATGCTTGCATTAAATGTTGTGTTGAGCTTCTTCCAAACCTATTATTTCTTCTTTCTAAATGTCCTACTTCAAAAACTATCACTTTCCAAGAAAGCAGACACTTTCTTAGCTTCTGTAATAGGACATGGCATTAAATGTCCCTAATCAGTAAGATGATGTTGCCTGCATGTTCTTTCACAGTGCCAAGTGTTTGGAGATCATGGCAGTGTATAGCAAATTTAAAAGTCTATACTGTAGTTTGTTCTAGTTAATTGAAAAACTCTAGATAGGCTGCTGGACTCAGGAATATATCAGAAATTAGAAACCGCAGAGAAAAATCTAATGGCCTGTATTCAGGATAGAGCAAGCCTTAGGGTTAAAGAAGATGAAACAAGTTGTGTGTAAATAATTTGGGCTTTTCATTTTCTTCCTGCAACAAATGTAGGCATCCTCTACTTGTACACAAGAAAAATGGACTCTCTATAATCAGTACCATAGGCTCTAAGTTACAACATTTGGGTCTGTTACCTGTACTGAAAGATGTCTGCAAATAAAAAAAACCCTTACAAACCTTTTAGCTGTAAAATACATTTTATGTGTATGGCATTTCATGTGCATTGGCATACCTCTTTCATCCTGAAAAATTTTATAGTCTGACAGAACCATAAACGTTGTGAAGGTAAGAAGTGCCGAGTTGCTGCTGAGTTTGACTGCTCTGCTTAGAGCTGTGTTGGTGAAGTAAGGTAGCTGCCAACTCTAGCTCATGCAAAAGAACCTGGAAGGAAAGTAGGTAATACTACTGTCTTGTGGTAGCTGTGTGTTGCAACAGTCAATAGAGAGCTCAGAAAATCTGTTAAAATAACAGCTGTCTTGAAGTTGTACCAGGACTGTAGACATCCTGTTCAGCTGAACGAGCTGAATGTGTCTCTTCATCCATGCATCCCAGTGACATCACCTGGAAGACTGTCGAGGGAAATGGAAGGTGTATCAGGCTCACACCCAGCTTTAGTTTACAGTTATATGTAGAATAGGAACTTGCTATATTTTTGGTTGCATGTTTGACATACATCAAACATTAGAATCCAACACAGTGTGCAGTGAGGCAGTCTTGAAAAACAATGTACATGTGTAAAGAAGGTGTTAATTGAGGATGAGTGATTTTGGTTGTTAACATTTGAGAACTTGAAGAAGCTCAACCGTTTAGTGGGTGAAAACCACCTTTCTGTGTGGAGTTCAAGCAGTGTCCAGTGGGCCATGGAGATCAGAGCTTATAAATTAATCTGAAAATGTACAGGAAATCCTTGTGCTTCCAAGAGGCAGAAATTGAGGTAAAACAGCTAAAATACTTCTCATATGTCCACCTTCCCCTGCTTCATTATCTAGGTTTTCCTCACTAGTATCTTTGTATTATAGGGGTTTTTTTCTAACAGATTGTTTAAAAACTTTTCAGTGGAGATCTGTCAGATTTATTTGTTACACCTAATTTTTTTTTATCCTTAAAATACTGTTTCATGCATTTTGTAACTGTGGCATGGCAGCTGAGCCTGTAGTAAGTAGTGAGACCTAAAGGGTGTTTGATCATCCTTCTCCTTTTTTCTTAAATCATGAAGTGAAGTATGTTTTATCTGTTTTGATAAAATGCTGTATTATTTTCATGTGATTTATTTTGTGGTTCAGCAAATAAAGTAAAACACCTGAGTGTTGTTTAAGAAAATGAGCTAATTACATAAAAAATACTTAAGTACTGAAGACTTTTGAGCTGTGATCTACAAATTAGTAGTGGGTTTTAGTGTTTACTGATAGACCGGCAGCTCTTTAGAAAAATTACGTAACATGTTATTTTCAAATAGTGTGGTTAGTAAATTATTCTTAAAAGTAAGTTGGATACATCTGTGAGATGACCAGGAGTATCAGGGAAATGTTCTAGAACATAATACTTTGATTGTCTTTGGTTCTTTATGCATGTACAGTTTAAGGAGACAAGAAAAACAAAACTATAGGTAATAAAGCTCAGTGAAACTTTTCCTAATGAGAAAAACAAGGGGAAGGCATTTGTTATGGCTGACAAATGGTTGTGTTGCCAATAACACAGGAGCACAGGAAACACAGGAAACATAGGAGCAACATACAAGGAGCAGTGCCTAGAAGAGGTTGAGGATGCTATTGGATGAGAGGCTGGACATGACCTGAGAGCCCAGAAAGCGAAATGTGTCCTAGGCTGCATCCAAAGCAGCGTGGGCAGCAGCGTGAGGGAGGGGATTCTGCCCCTCTGCTCTGCTGAGACTCCACCTGGAACCCTGCATCCAGCTCTGGGGTCCCAGCACAGGAAGGACATGGACACACCTGTTGGAGCGAGTCCAGAGGAGGCCACCAGGTCGATTATGGGGGATGGAGCACTTCTGCTATGAGGAAAGGCTGAGAGAACTGGAATAGTTCAGCCTGGAAAAGAGAAGGCTTTAGGGGTACTCCAAATGTGGCCTTCCAGTACCTGAAGGGAGCCTACAGGAAAGCTGGGGAGGGATTTTTTACAAGGTAGAATAGCTTCACACTGAAAGAGGACAGGTTTAGATTAGATGTTAAAAAGAAATTCTTTTGAATATGATGAGGCACTAGAAGAGGTTGCCCAGAGAAGCTGTGGATGCCCCATGCCTGGAAGTGTTTAAGGCCAGTTTAGATGGAGCTTGGAGCAACCTGGTCTCATGAAGGATGTCTCTGCCTGCAGCAGGGATGTTGGATCTAGGTGATCTTTAGGGCCCCTTCCAACCCAGACCATTCTGTGATTGTTTGAATGAGGAAAGAAGTCTGAGCCATGAAGAATTGGAAAGAAGACGAGGGAGGAATCGAACAAACTCAAAGCCTGATGGAAGTAGACATGAAACCTTTTTTGCTCTATGTTACTATATTTCCCACGGTGCTCTTCTGGTATTGCCTTCCTATCATAAGCAATTGTAGTTTCTGGAGACATGTTATCAACCTGAGAACCAGTTCTGTGTAACAGAGAGTGGGAAGAAAAGTTGCCAAGGCAGTTTGTTAATATTCAGAGTAAGAAAAATGCTTTGAGAAAGCCCAGGATAGAATATTGCAAATACTTAAGTGAATAAATTGTAGGATTTTAACCTCTTATTTCCCTTCTGTGTTGTGTTCAGAGAGACTTAATTATTTTTACAAGTTGATAGACCTCTTGTGGTGTTAAGGAAAGATAAATTCCTTTTATGATAATGTGATGCAATTCAAAATGGTGATTTTGAAAGTAGTCTTTAAGCTTGAAGGTGTTTTTGTGCTCCTCTGTATGACCTGAGTTGGTTGGTAGGAATCCACGTGTGACTGCCTTGTATTAGGCATTGCTGTTTTCTTTAATGATGAGAAGAACCACATGCTTTTATTTCCCTCCCTCTTCCAAATGCTTTCTAGATGTGTTTTCATGACCTGAAAAGTGTGTATTTCCAGACCACGTCGTGCAAGTCTTTTAAGTCTGAGCTATTATGGGACTTGCAATCACAAAGCATTACTACTAAAGCTGGAGCACTTGCTGCATACAGACTTTTTCTGTCTTTCACTTCCAGCTCTTTGGTTTCCCAGCCAGTATTGCCTACTTTCTGCATTGTTATGTGTGATAAATCTTACCTTTTCCCCATCCCACAGGGTGGGAAAAGGTTGCCATGTTTGCCTATTTGGGTAATGTTTAAAAGGATCAGGAGTGAGTTTAATGGTGCAAAAGGAGGTAACGCTGAGTGCGTATTCCTTACATCAGAGCCATTGTGTAAGGTGTACCTAAATAGTTAATTTTGGCTAAGCTTCTCTTAGCTTCTACCAGGTGTTGTGGGGTTTTTTTTCTTATCTGCCTGGAACAGTGGCTCATAGAAAAAGCATTCTTTAAGCATGTTTACTTCTCTCTTTAACTAGTTTGAATTACTCAGTTGTCTCCCAAGCCTGATGGGACATGTGTCTTATTCTCCTTGTGTGTTTTTCCATTTTATGCCACTCCTCCTAAATAACAGCAGTCCAAAATGCACAAAGGTTTATTTTCTGAGAACACTGGATCTTAATTTTTTTAGGGCTCTACAGAGAAGTACCAGTTCTTATGTTTAATTTCTTTTTAGGATTTTAGTTTTCTTCATGTCTCTTACACCTGTAAAACTCATTTGTGTGTGACATACTTTCCTCCGGCCCAATTGTCTTTTAGCTGGTGCTTGCCTGAGCAGTGTATTTCTGTTGTCTCATCCTGAAACAAACTCAGGGACATGGTCCTGTCCTATTGAGTGAGAAACTTTGCCATTGATTTTACTAGATAGAGGATGTAGCTTAGTGCTGTTACTGTTATTTTCTTGCCCTGGAGCTGTTGGTAGCTTTCTCAGTTTAAGTATTTTTCTGTTAAGAGAGTTCACATGCTGTTTGCCATTTTCCAGATTAACAGAGTTGTTAAATCATGTCTGGTGCCAGTTCCTTTGCTGCCACACTATAAACTTCCTGTGCTCCATTGCAATCTGTTTTTTTTTTAATGTATTTACAGTTCTTTAGCAGGATTTTGTGTTGTGATGGTTTTGATGGTTAAATTAAATTACATTAATTGAATGATAAGAGACATGTGAGATAGTATTAAATATTAAATTGGAAATCCAGATTGGCTTGATCAGAAATCCTGCATGATTCCTGTATAGAGGTGGACATGTTTTGCAAGTGCTTACTAATTACTTGTTCCTGATGCCCAAGATGACTGTAACTGTTGTGTGTATAACTTCCACAACCTGGGATGTGAAAGCAAAAATGGAAAAACTTCTTTTTGCAGCAGGCTGGCTGATGCTCATGGATCAAGGCTGAAACTTGCTGGGCCAGCTCTACTGTTTGATTCGTTGTTTTTACACCAGGGAAATGGTTGTCCCCCTGTCCTCAGCACTGCTGAGGCCGTGCCTCAAGTACTGTGCTCAGTTGTCTCTTCACTTTAAAAAGGACATTGAGGTACTGGCGTGTGTCCAGAGAAGGGCAACAAGGCTTTGAAAGGTCCAGAAAATATGGAATGGCTGAGGGGAGCTGGGTTTGTTTACTCTTGAGGAGGCTCAGGGGGAACCTTGTCAGTCTCTACAACTACCCTGAAAGGATGATGTAGTGGGGGTCTGTCTCTTCCAATGTGCATTCAGTGAGAGGACAAGAAGAAATGGCCTGCTGCTGAGACAGGGAAGATTCAGATTAGATACCAGAAAAAAAATTTTTAGAGTAGTTGGGAATTGGAATAGTTTGCCCAGGGGGGTAGGGGAACCAGGTATCCAAGATGCATCTGGATCTGGCACTGGGTGATGTGGTTTAGTTGTTAAGGGATTACAGTGGTATTGCTGGGTGGACAGTGGGATTTGATGACTGTAAAGGTCTTTTCCAACCTTCATGATTCTGTGTTTCTGAGTATCAGGCACTGTGCAAGTGGGCTTCATGAAGATTGTTGACAACAGAGAGGTGAGCAGATTCAGGTGTCTGTTTCTACTCCAGACTCCATAGAGGAAGGAGGAGTGCAGTGAAGAAAACAAAAGCCTTTTGTAGGCCCAATTCCCTCCCTTTCCTTCTCTTATTTTCCATTTCCAAGTCAACAACATCTCTGCCTGCAACTTTAGTCTTACTAGTTCTTTTTAGTCTGGTTACTTCTTCTAATTTGCTGTAAGAAGATCTTGCATGTTCGGCCATGTTGCACACAGGCTGTGTGAGAGAGGTTTTGGTTATTTCAAAGGTATAGTGTGTGGTTTTTCTGTTCAGTACTTGTAGCTGCAAGGGTGATGAAGTAGATTCTATGTTGTAAGTGTCTTTAATGTTTATTTTCACAGTTTGCTTTAGTAAATATGAGGAAAAGTAAACAAAAATGAATGTTCTATGATTTGGTTGATTTTTCTGGTGAAATGCTCACAGAAACAGTAGAAGTTGTTAGAATTTGACCTCTCAAACTAGGCAGTAGTCTGCACTAAGAAATGAATCTATTAAAGAAACAGCTGGCATTTCTTCTTTATTAAGTATCAAATGGCATATATTTTCCTTTCCTCAATCTTGGAAACAACTGAACTGCTTAAGTAGAATGTCTTTGGGTTTGGACTTACTGTGTAGCATGTAGATTATAGATGAGATAGTTAATGTAATGCAAATTTATTTAAAACTGAACAAACAAAGAACAGTCTTTTAAAAGGACATCTTACACTAAAGCTTATCAGATGCATTTTAAAAGTAGTGTTATGCATGATCTTCAGAATATATAAATAAAATGCAGTATACAGGTTGCAACCTTTTGTACCACAAACGAGGCAGCACAACCTTTTAACTTTCATTTGCATGCTTAAGTTGGGGTTTTTAAACGGTAGGAACCTTGAAGTTTGTCCACTATCTTAAAACTGAATGGTACTCTTGCATGTAATACTTTTACTCTTTAGAAGGGTGAAACGTTTCAGTACTTCATGGAAGTTAGGAAGAAATTCTTAAGTAGCTGGCATTTTCTTTCTGGAGAAGAAATCACTGATTGCCTAATTTTGTATTTGTGCTGTACATTAAAGAAATACAGTGATTCTCACTCTGAGCACTGATGAACAAAAATCAGTACCTGAGTTGGCTGGAAGGTTGGGTTTTGGATATTCAGCTGCTGACAGGAATGCTAAATGCTGATAACTACCCATGAAACTAGTGTCTTCCAGTGTATTGCTAAGAGAAAGGAATTTAATTCTCGGGAACAGCACAGTGACTAAATATTCTTATCTGGAGATAGTTGTTGTTTTCACTGTTTGAATACTTCAAATGCTGGCTTCATATGCGTTTAAAATGTTTCCTAATGACTGGTATTTTCTTTGAAATTTCTAAAAATTAAACAATACATTCAAAGTATTGATAAAGTTCAAGGGCTCATGTTGAGGCTGGGACCTATTTAAGTATCTCTATATTACTTATCTTTGACCATATTCCCTTTACAAGAAAAGAAATGCCGAGTTTCCTACAGTTTCTCAGATAATTTTTTGTCTGGGTTTTATTATTGGGCTTTTAATATCATTATTATTATTTTGATTGCCCTTAGTTTCCAAAAACATCAAGTAGGGGGGAAAACTTTTGCTCTTTTTACAAATGTGTGTGTATCCAAGGCAGTAGTGGCTTGGGACATTACAGACACTTTCACTGACATTACCTCATAGCTTTGCTTGTAATTGTAAATACAAATTGATCCTGGTGTATATATTGTATTTGAACCATCTGTTTTTTCAGTGTTATTATCTCCATTATGAATTCAGATTATGTGCTCTCTTTGGTGTACCTATTAAACCCAGGACCAGTTACATTCATTTTAGTTGATTTTTAGCAAAACCAGTTCAGTGTCATAAGATCAAAGTATGTTATGCTATCAGGATTAAAATATGAAAGGTGTTCGGGAAAAGGATTTTTTTTTTACTTTTTTTTTTCTAGAATCACTCAACAAACTGTTCAACATGCTTCATGTAAAATGCTGAAGTAATTGACCTGGATGAAAAGAACATGTGGGCTTGATGTAAATGTAGTAAGACTTCTGTAGTGAAGGGGTATTTGTTATTGAGACTGTTAGGTATGTCCTGACTCACTTCACTCAGAGTGTGAAGCTAGAGAGACTGAGAGTTGATACTGCAAGGGAATACTTCTGAAGAAACTTTAAGAAAGTGACGTTTGATAGTTAAAGGTGAACCAAAGTTCCGTAGGCTTTTAGCACAATGCTGTCCTCTGGTGGAACAGTGTTGCATTAATAGAGCATTTTACACTGATCAGAAAGGTTTTAATTAGATGTGATCTATGTTATGCAGTGTATGTCGGTACTTGTATATCAGTAACAAAGTAGAACAAAATTTGAGGATGCCTCCAATATCACCTAGGATGTAATGTAATATGTAACTAAAATGGATATTTTTTACTCTTACCATTCCAAGCCAATATGTTCCATAAGGTGAATCAGAAATTCTCATTGGACAGCGAGTTGTTCAGGGTTAATAGGATTTCATTCTGAGATTCTTTTAGAAGTCAATAGTAACAGTTCTTGCAAGTCAGAAGTGTATCTAAATAGTTCTCACAGATTGTTCATGCTTTTCTTTAGGCTGGTTCTGTGCTTTTGTTCCGTGCTTTAAAGTGAACTTCTCTAGAATGTGGGGTTTTTTTGGTGTTTTTTTTTGTTTGGGTTTTTTTTTTTCCCCCACAAAATCCGTGATGAGTGTGGATGCGTCTTGTTTAATCTGACAGTCTGGAATCTGTTACATACCTGCCGTACTTGGAAATGTAAGGTAAATGCAGGAAAATGTTGGATACACACATACTGAAAGACATGCTGTGCTAAATAAAATGTTATCTTCGAGGGTTTGAGGTTTGTGCAGAATGAACTTTCGGAATTCAAGTTGATACAAAGATTAAAGTGTAAAAGATTAAAATCAAAAGCTTTTGTTATAGTAGAAAGAATAAGGTGGGAGGAAATTATTTGTTTTTTTCAGTTTCTAGATCGCGTGTTGGGTGGGTAGTCAAGATTTTGGCAGCCAAGTAATAGGCTTGAAGAGAAACAGGAAGAACTGTCAGGCCTGACTTTGTTCAGACTGTTATAAAAAGGGAAAAATAAGTAATATAATTTCTGGAAAAGAGATCCTGCTGGATTCAAGGGGAGGTCTGGGGATTTAACCATGTGTTTAACTCCTAAATTTCAATTTAATAATTTTACCTTTTGCAGTTTTCATTCTCTGCTACATATAAGGATATAAGTGTAACCTGGTACATCCCTTACTGCCAACCTGTTCCTCAGAGCAGAGGATGTGGTGGTTGTTGTAAAATACCAACTCTGAGAGATGTAGAAAGAACACTGTTTCTAGAACACTGCTATTCCCTTGGTCTGACTTCACCAGCCATAGGGATGTGTTATGCTAATATTAGTTTTTCAGTTTGAAGCAGATTGTAGATGTTCTAATAATTGATCATAAGTAACAAAGTTTGTCTGTTATTTGAAGACCCGGTAGATTCTCGCTGCAAATGTTCTAAAGTTTTAAATACAAACATTGTTGTGGTTTATGTTTATGGCTGAATTTCTCCGAAATTAATATCACATCATATATGGGGATTGCAGTTTCGAATAATGTGGAAAAGTATTGACGTGAAGAAAACATGTAAATGAGAACTTCTTATAAATGTCTGTCTTCAAGTAGGAATGATGTAAATGTTTGAGAGAACTCATGACAGGAGTTTGTTGCAAAGCGGCTTACATGTGCATTAAATCAGTTGTTCCAAGCTTAAATGAAAAGAGTGGGAAAAATGCTACTTTCTGGAGAAGCATGGGTTAGTACTTCAGTTGGAGAGCTGTTAGTGTCTGACATAGACTGTAGATTAAACTAGTCTGCTTATTTCAGTGTGATGTCTAACATGCTGATCAACTGTTTTCTAGAAAGTTTAGTAGGCAACAAAAAAACTTGCAATGCTGCCAGTAGCTGCTAAGTGTTGTGTGTACAGCATCCATTGTTGGGGAGATCTGCGTGCCGCATAGGTAGAATTTTGTGGGTCTCTGCGTGGGAGGAAGAAAGTGAACAAACCAACTGAAGCAGTGAAATTCAAACTACAGAGTTAGCAAGCAAGTGCTCTCAGAAATTAGCCTGCTGTCAGTGTCTAAATCATTAGATTGCTAAAAATCCTTCAGAGTTTATGGATGAAACTTCAGGGGAAAGAAAGTTAAGTGAGAAAGACAGGTTTTTTTTTTCTTTTTTAAGCAAACCAAACCAACTTTGAACATGGTAACATGCCATCCTCAAAACATAGTTCAGCTAGTAACAAAGATTCTGGAGATACTTTCTTCTAATATGCTGTTCCATGTAGAGTGATGCTTGCAGAATAGATAAGCAATGAGGTGAATAAAAAATAGGTTCAGTATTCACATAACCACCATGCTTAGACATTAGAAGCTATTAGTGCCTCAAGCTGTCCCAATAGGTGAAGAAACTAAAGGCAAAAGTGATAAAATAATTGTGCTCACTGTCCTCTAAATGTAATGATGCAATTGTTTGAACAAGTTGGGGAGGTTCAAAAGAAATTGCTTATTGATGTGTTTCTGAATTACTTGTGGTAAAGCTTATGTTAGGTGCTACAGAGTGTAGTAGTAAACAAAAAGCAAAAAAATTCTGTAACTCACAGCAGTCCTCTCACGACTAGGCTTAAAAAAATAGGGAAATGGGTAATGTGACTCTTTCATTCTGGCAGTTCACTCTAAAATTGCCTGTGCTTTTACCTAACTGAAGAAGAAATCTTAAGTGATGCCAAAAGAAGGTGTTGATCCAAATCCTGCCTTGGTTTCTTTTGTGAAGGCCCTTAATTTGCTGCTGCAGTTGAAAGACGTCTGTGTTAGCCTTCACAGGTTACAAGATTATATCACTCCTGCACTTAACCAGGCAATCCAAAGAGAACTGAAACCATACAGAGAAAAATGAAAACTTCTTGAAGCTATAAAGCCTTTCTCAGATACACACGCAGTGTGGCTACTTTACATTGCAAAGAGTGAGCTTAAGGGAGAAACAGAATGGAGAGAACTGATGCAGGCTAAATTAAAAAAACATGGGAAAAGGTCCTAATTTCTACATGACATGAAATGTCCAGCTATAATGTTGTTCAGAATTAAAATATTAGGAAGTGTTGAATTAAAGGCTGGAGAGCTAGTACGTTTTGGCAGTGGTTGATTTCTTTGTTGTTTTTCTTTCCTCTCAGTCAGCCATTATACAAGTTACCTTTTAAAAAGGGCACATTCCTGACGGAACAGTCAAAATACCAGTCAATACTAAGAGGTAAAGGTGTCTGTAGGAAGATGCAGCCAAAGAGCTTTTATAACTTAACCTGTTATTATTTCAGGTGCTTCCTAATTTTGGGAGAATAGTGTCTTCTAAAGACACAAATGCATTTAAAAATTGAGTCTTGTGTCAGCTGCATATGTCAGACATGGTTGGCTCTTTTTAGTTATTGAGAGGCAATAGCAACAAATCTTCCTCATAAAAAATAAGTGCATTTGTTGCTGTGTTAAAGCAATTTTATTTGTTTACAGGTGTCAGCTGTGATGCATGTTTAAAAGGAAATTTTCGAGGTCGCAGATACAAGTGTTTAATTTGCTACGATTACGATTTGTGTGCAACTTGTTATGAGAGTGGTGCAACAACAACGAGGCATACAACTGACCATCCAATGCAGTGCATACTAACAAGAGTAGATTTTGGTAAGTGATAATTTCAAACTCCG
The DNA here is from genome assembly GCA_013398275.1 of Promerops cafer. Lineage (NCBI taxonomy): Eukaryota > Metazoa > Chordata > Aves > Passeriformes > Nectariniidae > Promerops > Promerops cafer. The sequence goes on along the minus strand of VZSE01003438.1, from coordinate 84,267 downwards.
GTAATTTGTTGCTATATTCTGTCCACAAACATAATGCTGATTTTCATGTTTCTAATTATTAATCACTTCTCCCATTAGTGCACTAAAAATAAGGGCCAAGTTCTTGAGTTCTAATAGGCAGACATGTTTTCTTTGATAGAAGAACTGCATTTTTTTAATAACTGCTGCGTATGTATTTCTGATTTTGTTATTTTGGTCTGATTACAGCAGATTATCAGAGTAATAACAGTGACTACTGTTAAAAGTGCCACAGTCTACAGGCAGAAAAAAAATCCTGGTGGGATTATGTAGGAAGGTCATTCATTTGGGGTTTTTGTGAGACTGTAATTAAAGGAAAGGTAGTGATGGGTTGCAATGAGTATGAGAGATTAGTGTTAAGGACTAGCATGTAGTCTTTCTGGAATTCCTTTGTAGATCTCCTAATACAAGAGTTATTCCTTACTGTAAAGCCTTGTCAATATTTAAAATAAATAATAATTTTTCTTATGTCTGTGAGAAACAACCGCTCACTTTAAAAATTCAAAGATTTATTAAACCTTAACAAAATACAACAAAAGACTGAATAAGGAAAAAGGATAGCCCTGGGAGCATGGAACTAAACCGCCATGTGCTCTCCCACAAAGTGGCTGCTCCGCCTTTATACCCCTGGGGGTTGCCTCAAGCAACCCTGGCCCCTCCCAGAGTCTGTCCGTCAACTTCTTCTTCACCGTCTGTTGGTGGAGACTGCTTTCTTGAAACTTGATTGGAGGTCAGGTGTTGTCCTGCTGTGCCCCCCAGCAGCAAGCCTTCCCCATTCCCAACTGCCCCATGCAAGGGGCACATGCACACACGTTCTTTCCGCATGTCCTGGACAGCCCAGACTGAGGGAGGAAAGGGGACCATGGGGAGCAACAAGCCACAACAACATAACCATACGTCAATAAAACTCTGTTAACATGCACGCGATATCCATCCCCTAATTGTGAGAGCCAATTATTATATTACCTATCTGTAACATGTCCTATCCAGTTTGCTGTTTCAGTTGCATCATAGTTGAAACAGGTTGTAACTTCTGAGAAATGATTTTGTGACAATCCACTGCTTTGCGATGTTGCTGATGCTGGATATGTATTTTCTTTAGATGTCAAACACATGGGACTAGCATTTCAGTATTTTTTCCTGGTGATTGCAGCTGTAATCTTCATTTTTTGAATCCTTTACATATGGTGTCTTCTCAAAAGCTGAAGTCCTAACTTCTTTACCTTTTTGATTAGAACAGAAGTAAAATTTATCTTTACTGGTTTAAAGTTTAGAGAATAGCTACATATAGAAACATGTAGTTTCTTAAAACAGCCTTTATATGAAACTGTATTCAATTTTCTTTCAATTCTCAGGGCTCCTCTTGCCCTGAGATTGCCTGGTCATGACTTCAGGAATCCAGATCATGCGAGTCTGTGGTTTGAAAGGAAATAATTTATTGCTTTATCAAAAATACATGCCCGTATTTTAACTTACATGTTTCTTGTCAGGCTTTTCTTTTTTCTTCTGTGTACAGTATTAGGAGTTGAGGTCACTGTTTCAAATGCACAGTTGAAACTTCTTAACCTGTTAGCAACAGTTATTTTTGGATATTAAACATTGACTAAAAGGACAGCTTTGCTGTAAGTACTAAGTACTAATCACAGGGGTAAGAAGACTGAAACATACTAACATTAAATGTCAAAGATTTCAATGTACTGCAATGAGAACTTGTTCTAAACTACTTTTTTTAAAAAATGCCTATAATCAGAAACTGAGAATGACTAAGAATTATGTTTTCTTTCTTGCAACTTGGGTAATTCTCTTTTGCAAGTCTTTGATAAATGTACCTTTGGCTTAATGCCTTTTATGTGTGTATGTTTTAGAGACACAGAGGGGTTATTTTTTACTATTTAAGTATGCATGAAGAAGGTTCACAGTGAAGTATTGAGATGGGTAATAGGATTTGAAGGGCAACTTCTATATTGCTTGGTGTTTATGCTGTTTATTCTCTAAATGAGAATAAGAAAACAGGGTCTGTAGATTTCATATGGCTTGATATCCAAGCATTGCTGCCACAGAACTAGTATCAAGAAAGAAAACACTGCAGCTCAGCTCTGCAGTAAGACTTCTGGTTTGATTAACTCTGCAGAACAATTAATATCACCAAATTGTGAGCCACAGCAAAGTCTAATAGCATCGAATTACTACTGACCTTGTAAGCTTATAGAGTGGAGAATGAATTGGGAAAATTGATAAATGACATATTCCTTAGAGTTCAGGAAGATCTGTGATGTCATTCATAAAATGTTTTTAGAGTTCCCTGTAGAATACACATTAAGGCTTGTACGTTACAGTGTTGTACAGATGCTTAAAGAAACTGGTGACTTTTCAGAGGGCCTTGTGTGGCCAAGGAGATCATGTGACTTTGAGGAAAACGAAAAAAATGAGGCGCTAAGAAATGTTAAATTTAATTAGAAAATCAATAATAAATGGTAGAAGTAGTCTAAAATTACCTGATTCAGGGTTGTTAGGGTAGTTGTATTAGTGGATATTAAAAATCACCAAGGTTAGATATTAATGTCTGAGAAGAAAATAATCTGAAGGGTAAAATTGGCAACTAAGTGGTATTGTTGTGATTTATTCGCAGCCAGCAGCCAAGCCCCACACAGCTGCTTGCTCATTCCCCACCAGCGGAATCAGGGAGAGAATTGGAAGAGTAAAAGCTGAAAACTCTTGTCTTGAGACAAAGACAGTTTAATAGGGAAAGCAGAAATGGTGCACACAAGCAAAGCAAAACAAGGAATTAATTCTGTGCTTCCCCCAGGCAGACATCTCTAGAGAGCAGGGTCTCATCATGCCTAATGGTGACTTGGGAGGACAAACAACATCACTTCAAATATCCCCTCTTCCTCCTTCTTCCCCCGTTCGTACACTTTATATCCTGAGCATGGTCCAGAATCTCCCTTTGGTCTGTTAGGGTGACCAGTCCTGGCTGTGTCTCCTCCCAGTCCCCCATGCATCCCAACTTCCTCACTATTGTAACAATGCAAAAAGCAGAAAAGGCCTTGGCTCTATGTAAGCCCTGCTCAGCAGTCACAAAAACATCTTTATATAATCATCCCTGTATTCAACACAAATCCAAAAGATAGCCCCATACTTCACACTGTGAAGAACATTAACGCTATCCTAACTGAAACTACCACAAGCACAGAACTAATAAAGTCTTCAGTAGTTTCCTGGTGATGTGAGAAGTCAAATGAAAGGAGAGTGTTTGTAACGTATGATAGTATGAGTAGGGAATGTTCTTAAGTAAGGAGGATGTTACTAGAAACGCAAACTGGAAGGCTGTTAGTGTAACTTGGTGAGTGAATTTTAGTTTACTTGGCTATTGACAAACTTCAGTACTGTTACCTGTAGACAGGTTTTTCAAAGGTATGAAAATATTGTAATAGGAGTAAACTTACAGTTTTTTCTTACGAGATGGAGGAAGGTGGACAGCTAGTGAAGAATGAGTATTTTATCAAGGAAAAGAAAGCAGAGTGGGGAATCCTTCTGTTGCAAAACTGATGAAAGCACTTCCGAAGAAGTCACTGTCATTTTTCTGATTCTAAAACTGCACATGGGGATCAGTGTGTTATTTGCCAAAAATCCATCTGCTACTGATGATAAGGACCCTGTGCCGTTAAATCCCACCACCACTCTGGCCAGCAGTGTCTAGATGCGGGTATCTGTGGAGTTCACTTAAATACTCTGCCTAAAGCTGCAACCAAGTTGTTTGTGGTGGAGAGATGACAGCATGGATGATCCTTTCAGCATAGAAAAGTCACATATTGTTAACCTCTGTGAAAGTTACAATCAGTTTTTAGAGTTCCTAGGTACTGTAGTAATGTTGCAGAATATATTGCAAGAAGATGGACTTTTTCAGGTACTCCAAAAGAGCTTTTGTTGTCAGCTTGAGGCATTTTGATTTTTTTCCTCTGAGATTCAGACTAGTATAGGAGCCAGTACAAGAACAGTGAAAACAAATAAAAAGCTCTAGTGTTTTCTGGCTGTTCGTGTTCACTCTTGCACCATCTGGTTGCCATATTTATCTTTCAGGAATCAGTATATAATCTATATATATTAATTTTGAAGCAAGATGGGGTCCAGAACAATGGCAGTGCTGTTGTTCCTCAGCCCTCACAAGAGATACTGGAAAAAATGCTTCAACACACACCAAGAGTGATATGCTGCTGTAAGAAAGACAGAGCTTAAAATAAAGTATGAAGTCTAATATGTAATGAGAAGTAGCCTTTAAGGCACAAATCCAATTAGTTTATTTCAGAGGGGTCAAAGAGTAGAATTGTAATAGGCCTGTGTAAAGAACAGGAATGTGCTTACTGGGCAGCCACTGTACTTTTGTGGTCTTCATAGATCAATTTGTCAAGACAATGGAGAAGTTCACAGCAAATTTCCTAGCTTCTTTTTTCCTAAAAAAGCATTTTAAACTGTTAGGATGCTTTAGGGTCTAAGCGTGTGGCTTGTCCATTACCATGTCATTTTAAAGTGGCTATACTGACAAAGAAAGTAATACAAATTGTTAGTAGGATTCTGTGCCAAAATGATATTGTGTTACTTTCATCGAAGTACAGAACCTACCTTGGTTCAGAAGTGTCTTCACTTGTCAGCTAGGGTGCTTGTGTGATAGAAGATCCTGCCACCTTTTGTGCCCAATTCCTAGGCAGAGGGAACTGATTAAATAATGGGTACCATAATAATGTATAGTGTGGGATTGACTGGATTCACCAGAATTCAGCTTGAAACTTCTGTGGGTTTTTTGGTTTGGGTTTTTTTTTTTTTTTTTCATACACTAGAACAAGATCTGTGTGCGAAATGTGTATCGTGCAAAGTCTGAGCATCATAGTTTGTTTGGAACAGGACTCTGGAGCAGCTTTGAGGGTAATATGGCTGCTTGATAAGTGATGCAAGAACATATATACTTCATTTTATTTAGTAGTGTGTTGCCACCATTTGGTTTCTTCAAACCAAAAGAAGATGATGAAATAAATACACTACAACTTGTGTCATACCAGCATTTTTATTTATATGTATATATCACATTGAAATTACATTACTTTTATGAAGAAAAGTGAAACTACAATTCCATACTGCTGTGTACCCTTGTAAAGAATTATGTTTTAACAAAAAGTACAAGCTGTTAGAAAATGTAGTCCTGAATCAGATGTCTCTTAGATAAAAATCAGTCTTTCAAAGGAATTCTGTGATACTTCTGTTTTGTCACTAACCTCCTACCAATTTTAAGAATGTACTAGTTAGATTTCAGTATTAAGTATACATTTAACTTCTGTAGCTATAGATGGAGAAAAAAGCAAAAGTGCTGATATTTTTGGTTACATTTTCACATTTAATTCAGGTTGTTTCTCAGAGTTTTTTCCCCACCAAGGAAAATCTGTAATGTCTGAACACTGTTGTGCTTGAAAACTGACTTCATAAACTACTGTTGGGTCCTCATCAGACAGTGTTCTCCTGAATACTCCTTTGTATTCTTTCCCTACTTGATAAGGAATATGGATCACAAATCTTATCCTAGAGGGATGCGGCTGAATCTGGTTTTACTTTTTTACTAAATACTTTTACTTGTCTTCCCAGACATCTTGAACAGAGGGCTTTAGAAGTCTGGAGGAGTTTGAAGAATTATGGACTCCTGCTTTGGTCTTTGAAATGAACCGAAATTTTAGAATCTGAAAGATTTCTTTGTGGTCAGAAGAAACAATTCTGGGCACATTGCATTCTAAACTGATAGATTTGTAAATGAAAATGGTAACACAATTGTAGGTTGCTTCATTTCTGCAGCCGTGGAGGCGTGATGTTTTCGTTTCTTCCCACATTGCCTCTCATTTTTAGTTAACTTCATTAGCAAAGGACTCCTTGGTAGTCAAGGACATAACTTCATAATTTTACAATTTTTCATGTGCTTGTAAAAACAAAACAGATGGAGAAATACCCATTCAGTACCTTCAGTGCTAAAATCAGACACAAAGATTCATGAGACCACTTGATTACCAACCTTATTTTTTTAAACTTAGATTTTAATTTAAAGGAAAATTTATCTGGTGATCTGTATTTCACATTAGAAAAGAATTTTTGATTGTAAGAGAGATTAAAGTTGAAGAGGAAAAAGGAAGGGAGGTGTAAACTTACAAAGGAAAAATATCTAGATTTGTCAGCTTTAATTTCTATGCATTTTTCAATATTTCTTTTTCCAGGGTGAGGCATATTTGTTTGGCATTCTCATGTATGTTTGATGTATATTATGGGAAGGATATGGAAGGAGGTATGAGTGGGAGAACATGCCAGAGGTGTAATCAGGAGACTGCAAATAGCTCAGATTTTTATTTTATTAGTGAATAAATGTTTTGTTTTGTATTCTTTGAGAACAAGGAACAACATGGGGTTTGACAGTCTTGTCAAACCTCCCCCCCCTCTGTGATAGAACTGTGTGTACTGCTAAAATTTTTGATATCTGGATTGAGCTAACAGTGTATCTCAGGAAAAGATACCTCTATGTGCATGCTCATCTATTTACAACTCTCTCCAGATGGGTTGTGGCCCTGGGCCCTTTGCTCAGCTGTGAAGTTGGAGTTGGTACCATTACCTTACTTGAAAATACATTCATTCATTCTCAGTGAGTTTCATAAGTAGAGGTTTTTAAGCAATCTGATATGTAAGAGGTTTTTTTTGTTTGGTTGGTTTTTTAGTTTAGGGGTTTTTTTATGCTGATGTGAATGAGAAGCTTATTCATGTTTCATGTAAAATAAAAAATACCTGCAGAGGATGAGAGAGAATAATATTGTCTTCTTGTATGATTTAATGAATTTTTATCTTAAATTTGGGGAACTTCTGTGTTAGCAACTTAAAAGTGCCTACTGTTCATCAGTAGTGCAGAAGTACTTACATTCAATACACCTAAAAGTTGAAGCCAGTGTATAACAGATACCCAGATTCCTTTTTCACTATCAAACTTCTATGTTATATATTTGAGACATTTCTGAAACTACTTATTGCAAAGCAGTGGTTCAACTATGGTATAAATACTGACATTCAGTGTCACCGAGGACTTCTAAATTTTGATCTCAGTTTGAGGTTTTGTTAAGATTTCAGCTTCTGAAATTTCATCTTGTGATTGAAAAATACCGTAGTTGACCACCCTGTATGTGGGATAAGAACAGTGGTGGAAAAGTGAAAGTTTGGCAGTATCAGCAGTATCATAATAGAAGTCTTTTTTCTTAGTAAATATTAGAAGACTAAGTTATGTGTGTTAATGAAAATTTAATGTAGTCTCTGGTTTTTTTCATCAGTAACAGAACCCCTCCTGAATATAGCCATTTAAATGAAAAAACAGATTAATTTAGCATGGATTACAGTGAAGTACGTTTATAAATAGAGGTTGATATGAAAAAAATTAATGGTGATACTGCTTTAGAGTAACCTCTTTAATCTCTTCCTGTTTCAGACTTGTACTATGGTGGAGAAGCTTTCTCTGTAGAGCAGCCACAGTCTTTCACTTGTCCTTATTGTGGGAAAATGGGTTATACGGAAACATCTCTTCAAGAACATGTTACTTCTGAGCACGCAGAAACATCAACAGAAGTGGTAAGAAGCCTCAGGACTTGCATTCATGGTGGAACTATATTTTAAATAGTCTTATTTCTAAAAAGTTGTCTTCCTGTTCTTTCTTGGAGCATGTATTCATTTAAATGCTTTGTCTGAAGAGAAAGTACCTACATTTGAGAATGACATCAGAATTCTTCTCTGATTTTCGGGTATCATAATATAATGAGCTTGCTTCCTTCTTCTAGAGTTTTTCTTTGTTGTCCTGATACAAAGGCTACCCTGTTTAGGAGATTGTTATACTGTAAGACAAAATGTAGAAAGTCCTCACAGTTATTCTGTCTAGCTGTGTCTCACTTTTCATAATTGATGTGTAATTGTTCTGCAACCTTACAGCTATGCCAGTCTTTTGTAACTGTAAGAGAGAGAAAGACATGCAGATAGTTTGTTAGGTTTTCTAATAGCTTTTTAATGGACCTCTTATTTTTTAATGGACCTCTTATGCAGTGGGATTCTACAATTGTTTTTAAACTATTCTTGTCAAAACAGAGGGTTTTCCCCCATCCCTAACCATTAGGACACTAATAGTGGTTTAAAATGCACTTCTTAAACAAGTTTTAGCAGAAATACTTTAATTGGAGATGTTAACTCCCACTATCTTGATTGACCTTGGGAGTAGGAGAAACTGGGTTAGCAGTTTAGCAGAATGACATGGAGGTTGCTGTTCTGTGGTTAATTGCTTTACCCTAGACCCCTAGGAAAAAAAAGTGATGCTTGAAGTGGATTACTCATCACTAATACATTGTGAAATTAGTTATAAATAGGTTCTCTCTTCTAATCTTCTAGTTTTCTTAATTTTCAAAGAATTCTGTGGAAGAAAATGAATGACTCTTCAAGCCTAATAAGGAACTTGGGTGAAGGGGTGATATGGAAGGGCGTTTGTTCACTTTTTTGGGGACTCAAAAGTGTTACGATCATTCTTAAAAACACAGGAAGTGTTTACTTCACAATCTGTTGCACTGTGGTATATTTTTTAGCTCAGTGACACACTGCAATTTTTACAGTCTCTTTTGAGTTTTTCTTAAACTTTGCAACTTTCAAATGTAGCATCAACCATTGGAAGTTCCGTGTTTGGATGACTTTATTTTGTTTGGTATTGCAATTCTGATTTGCACCACTTGATGTCAGTGATATGTGCCTAACACTGAGTGTTCACAGATCCCGGGTTTGTAAACTTGACATGCCTTTGTTTGCACTTGTGACTTCTAGAACCCCACACATAAAGCCTAAATTTGTGATTCTTGACAGCTGCTACTCTGGTAAATCCTGAAAGCGTTACATGTGTAAAAAAAGTCCCACAAAAATTTTCTTTTTATGCATCAGTCTGCAACACTGCTATATCATTGTTTCAAACAATGATAAAGGACAATATTTTAATCCTTGAATATGATTGTTACTGTTTGTGCTAAGTTTTGAATCTGGTATTTGTGATAAATGTTTAGTGTGCATGCACATAAAATTGTTTGAGTACTGTACCCTTACTGGGATAGTGAAGGGCTACAAGACTAGTAAAGAAGAAAATATTATGGATTCTAAATGTTTGTGGTTATAGACTTTCAGGCAATTACTTCCATTTAGATACTGAGCTTGTAGTTGAGTATCACCTTCCAAAGATGTGTTTTATTTTAAACATGTATTTTTAGGGATGTAAGGGAGCTTTATGGGGACAGAATAATTTATATTTTAAAGGCTTTTTGCCCCCAGTTTTTCAAAGAATAAGCAAAATAATTTTTTGTCTGTAAAATTTTGCCATCTTTATATTCAGAGTGATGCAGATAAGTTTACTTCCTGCTGATTTTTCTCAGGTATAGGCATTGGTAAGTACAACAATGTTAGGTATCTGCAGGCAGGAATCACAGGCTGAATAAGGTTGAAAGGGACCTCTGGAGGTCATCTTGAGCAGGGCCATGTACAGCTGGTTGCTCAGGACCATGTCCACACAGTTCTTTAATAGTGACTACACAGTTAACTCTCTGGTTAAGTTGTGCCAGTGATCAGTGCGCAGTGAAAAATGTTTCAGTGTTTCCTGATGTTTATGAGGAAGCTCCTGTGTTTGAATTTATGCCCACTGTCTCTCATCGTGTCACTGCATGGCTCCATCATCCTTTCAGGTTCCCTTCAGGTGTTCATGGACATTCTTAAGATCCGTCCCCCATTACCCTCCCCTTCTTCAGGCTGAACAGTTCCATCTTTCTCAGCCTTTCCTCCATTCTTCTTTGTACCTTTTACTGAGCTCTTTTCAGTGTGTACATGTGTGGAGCTGGAAACTGGGCACTGGTGCTGGGTGAAGGCAAAGGATCACAACCCTTCACCTGCTGGCAGCTCTGTTCATTGTAGCCCAGAACACCACTGGCTTTTTTTGCTGCAAGAGGACACTGTTGGCCCACGGTCCACCAGGACCCCAGGTCCTTTGCTGCAAAGCTGTGTTCCGTATGACTGGCCTTCAGTGTGTGCTGGTTCCTGGGGCTATTCCTGCCCAGGTGCAAGACATTGTACTCCCCCTTCATGAGGTTCCTGTTGTCCCGTTTCTTCAGTTTTTTAAGGTTGCTCTAAATGGCAGCACAGCTCCCTAGCATATCAGCCTCTCCTTCTGGTTTTGTGTAATCAGCTGAATTCTGATCACCACCCTCTGAGCCCATCCACTGAGACAGTTTTCACTCCACCTCACTCTGTGCTTATCTAGCCTGAGCATCAACAACTTATCTTTGAGCATCCTGTAAGAGGCAGTGTCAGTGGTCTTCTTTGAAGTCATGCCAGGGGTCTTCTTTGAAGTCCAGGTAGGCAATTTCCCTTACTCTTCAGTCATCTACCAGGCCAGACACTTCAGCACTGAAGTTTATGAAATTGGTCAAGCATGTCTTCCCCTTCGTGAAGCCAGTGCTGACTACCATTGATGATTTTCTTATCTTTAATAGTGCCTAAAAATAGTTAACAATAGTTTCCTCACTTTCCCAGGTATCAAAGCAAGATGACCAGGCTGTAGCTCCCTAGGTCCTCCTCTTACTTGCTTGTCTTTAAGATAGGAATGAAATTTGCTTTACTCTAGTCCTCAGGCACCTCACCCAGTCACCATCCATGACTGTTCAAAGATTGAGAGGAGGCTCACAATGGCATCTGCCAGCTCCCTCAACACCTCTTGGTGCAGCACACCTATCACAGCCTGTGGGTTTAAGTTTTCCAGTTCATGTAAGTATTCTGCAGAGCAATCCTATTCCAGCAGGGGAATGTCTTCACTACTCCAGATTTTACCCCTGCTCTCTGGGGCCTGGAGTTGCTAAAGACCAGTCTTGCCAATAAAGACCATAGCAAAGGAGGTGTTCAATACTTCAACCTCTTCTGTGTCCTGTGTAACTAGGCCTCACATCTTTTGAGCAATAGACCCACATTTTCCCTAGTTACCTTTTTATTTCCTATGCACTTCTAGAAGACCTTCTTGTTACCTTGGACATTACTTGCCTGATTCAGTTCCATTTGGGCTTTAGCTTTGCTTGTGTTGCCCTGTGTCCTCAGATAATGTTTGTGGTAGGCTGTGCTATGGCTTACTCTAGGAGGGTAACCTCCGTATGTTTTCTTTTTTTGTTTGAGTTTATCCAGGAGTTCTTGATCATCCGTGCAGGCCTCCTGGCATTTCTGCCTAACTTCATATTCATTGGGATGGAGAATTCTTGAGTTTGAGGGGTAGTGATCTTTCAGTATTAACAGGCTTTCTTGGGGCCTATTTACTCTCCAGGCTCATACACCATGGGACTCCTCTGAGCAGATATTTCAAGAGGCCGAAGTTCACTTTGATGAGGTCCAGGGTCATGAGCTTGTTTTACATCTTCTTCCCTGCCCTCAGGATCTTGAACTGCATTATGTCAAGGTCACTGCAGCCAAGGCTTTCTTTGACCCTCACATTCCGATTGAGGCCCTCCTTGTTGGTCATTATGCAGCCCCATATAGCACTTCTCCTTGTGTGCTCCTTTGTCACTTGGAGGAGGAAGTTACCCTGAGCGCACTCCAGGAGCCTCTTGGATTGCAGTCACACTATGTTGTCCTTCCAGCAGATACTGGAGTGGTTGAAGACCTCCATGAGGATCAGGTCCTGCAAGTGTGAGGCAGCTGCTCTGTCTCTAGAGGGCCTGATCTGTTTGTTCCTCGTGGTCAGGTGGCCTGTAGTAGACAACCCCTATAACATCCCCTTTGCTTGTTCTCTTCTTAATTCCAACATGTAAGAGCTCCATCAGGTCGTCTTCCATCCAGACAGTGCTTTTAATGCACCCCAGCTGCTCTCTCACTTAAAGGGCAAGCCTTCCTTCCTGTTCAAAGAGCCATCTTCCTCTTCTAAAGAATGAGTATTTCTTCACCCATATAATGTCCAGGGACAGTAGTTAGAGTTGTAAGGCAGAGGAACCTGGGAATCAGTATGATGATTGGTTTTGAGGTTTCAGGTTAGTTGGACTAGTCCAGATAAAATGCAGTGTTCAGCCAGAAGTATGCTAGCATTGTACATAAAAAAAAGATCCATTAGACTTCATAAAATACCATCTCTTCAGTCTTGTTTCATAACAGATGCAAATTTTCTGCTATTACATTGCACTGCAGCAGCTTTCTCACCTTTGGGAAGGCAGTAACTAGGCTCCTTGTAGATGAATTGTAAGTACTAGGTTGTTGATACTTCAGGGGTAAAACTGGGGAGAGCTTTTTCTTGCAGTAATGAAAGGGACAATCTGAGACAGTCTCAATGTCCCTGTTCATCCTCTAAGATCCCAGTGACTTGTTGAGGTTACAGAGGTGCTGTCACTTAAAGCAGTTCTTTGTATGTAAATGGAGAAGTAGTGGTAATACAAGCACAGTTCTGGAAGCTGGCAGATGTTCTGTGAGTGGGATTGGCTTAGGTCTTTAGAGTCATCATTCGAGGTTGCGTAGTGATTTCTTAATACAAATGCTCATAAATTCAAGAGAAAATTCTGACATTTGCCTTTCATCTGCACTATTTGTTCATGCGTGTTATAATTAACAATGATTTTTAGCTGTGTCACGCTTAATCAGTGATCCAGCAGTCTTTGTTGTGACTCTGTCAGAGCTTATGCTTAACTAAATTGTTGTTTGTGCATAACAGTACTTGAGTAACTTTCCCTGGTCAAGAGTTCTTGAGAGTTTAGTTGATATTTAGAATTAGGGTTGTGATACTTCAATTCTTTCTTAGTCCATATTTGTTATAGCCTTTTCTTAACTGATGTTTTTGATGTCTGAGTATATTCACAAATATGTGCAGTTCATAACATCTTCGTCACGTTAACAAATAACTTTCTGATAATTTCCTGCTTTCAGGAGTGGGTTGTTCTTCTTATGTTGGGTTTCTGCTTCCTTGGAGTAGCTTAAATAAAAGAAGATTGCTTTGGAAGTGTTGCATTCTCTTGGTTTGAGAAGATTAAGCAGCTGTAATGAAGTTCAGGGAATTCAGAACTATCTGTCCAATACATATCCACTTCTGTATCTGTACAGGGTAGTTATATGGTACGTTGGCATAGCTGAATATTAATTATATTATGTTGGGATAAGATATGCCCTGTAGTGCACTTGCTTGACTTCTGTAGTGGTGAAAAATCTGTGGAGAGAAATGCTGAACATTGAAAATAAGAGGGAAGGAGTTGTAGCAAAAATCTTTAAAAATGCCTTGTTTTCTTTTCAGAACTGACCACTAAAATTAAAGTGGAGTTAGATGCAGAAGTTCCTGTCAAAAGCAGCTGAGATTTTACAGTAAACTTATTTCAAGACCTTGTTCTCACCTCCACGAGAGTACAACAGATGTGTGCTCTTTTATACAGGTGTTCTTAATGCTCATGGTCTTTTGAGATCTACGTTCAACAGCTTAAGTATACACATGAAAAATGAAAGAAAAATGGAAGATGCTGTTTGTGGAGTCATTCAAAGAACAAGTCATAATTATGGCAAGAGTAGTGGTAATGTTTGCCTGCTTAGTTAACTGTACTTTGGTTTAAAAAACACAACAAACAAAACTTACCAACCCAAAACTGTGTAGTGGGGGAAAAAAACCCCAAAACCAAAGAGAGACCTCAGTACCTGCTCTCAAAATAGGAGTTGTGAAGAGGGGTATGGAGACCAGCCCTTCTCTGCCAAACCTACACCATCTGGGAGGGATGGTCTCAGCTTGATACTTAGCAAATACAGGCAGTTTCATTCTGATTCCTCTGCTGGGATGAGTGTCAAGCAGGCAAATAGTATTCCTGTATGATTCAACTCTACTGTCTGTGGCAGAATTGGCATGCAAAAATACTAACTTTCAAGACATTGCAAATTGATTTTGAGAATCCTAGCTCTGGTTTCCGTAGTATTCTGAAATTCATAAAGTAAAAGATGACTGGATTAATGTGTGCACTTCAGGAATTTTTCTGGGTTTATTTAATACGTTGATATGCAGGTGTTTGTGAATACCAAAATGTGATTTTAAAGCATAAGAGCCAATGTCTAATGATTGACTTGTGTCAAGTTCTGTTTCTTGTAATATTTGTAAAGTTGGATTTTTCCTTGCTTTGCCGTTTCAGATTTGTCCAATATGTGCAGCATTACCTGGAGGGGATCCGAATCACGTAACAGATGACTTTGCAGCTCATCTTACACTGGAACACAGAGCTCCTAGAGATTTAATATCCTTTCCAGTTTCAGGCAAAGAGGCTACACTGTTTCACCTAGTAGTCATGGTGACTTGGTTTGATTTTTATAGTCAAAGGGTCATATTCTAGATTTCCGGGAACTTAGGTTACTAAAGATATGTATGTCAAAAATAAAAAGGTTCATCTGCTAGTTTAAAGAAAGTGTAGTTGTCAGACTGTGCACAGACTTGTAGGTATACTTGAGAGTGTTTTTTGCTCTAACAGCAGAAACATTTAAAGGATTTTGACATATAGAGGTTTTTTCTACTTGCACTGTTTTGTCCTGCCTCATGATTACTCTTGGTGCTGTTTTACATATCAAGATTCAGTGCTGTATATATTTACAACATAAAGATAATTCAAGCATAGCTGCTTGTAACAAAAGATTGTAAACTTGCTTAACTACTTTTAACAAAATCTTTTAATAATGTAATTTTGTGGTGCTTCTCACATTTTGTAATACAACTCAGAAAGCCTTCAGATTTTCTGGGAAATAGGATGTTGTCCTTCAGTTGCCTTAGCAGCCAGTTGTGGACATTTATCTGTGCTTGATGGCTGAAGAGCTGGAACTGTTGGGATTTTTTCATTAGTGTTATGGGAATATTTGTCCCTTTTAAAATTTTTTTTCCTTCCTCGGATTAACTGATAAAATATCTTTTGGGTTGGGCTTTTATTTACTGACATGCAAGCTATGTAGCATCCCTACAGTAAGTAATCTCTGAATTATTCCTTTGTGTCTCATTTAAACAAACAGAAAAAAACATTATAACTTTGATAGTGGCTTTTTTGTTCAGAGATTCTTAAAAAGGAACAAGGAATAATGTAAGCTCAAGCAATTGGGGAGAAAGATATCCAAGCCCTATCAAACAGAATTAATTACCATAATTGAAGGGAAACAGCATTTGAGGTGATGGCTGCACAATCACTGTATTTGATTGTATTTAAGTTTGTTAGTGTTAACATGGTTTAAGGTCAGGACAGACTGCAGGTTAATTACTGTGCAATAATTGGAACAGTGTAAAGGAGTTTGGGTGTAGGTTGGCTCTGTGAAAGGTGAATGATGAAAAAGTGATACAAAAACTGGTACAAAGTCAGATGAAAGCAGTTACCTGTACTTGCCTTTCTCAGGGACAGGAGTAGAGCTCTCAGCCCTGGGGAGGAGCAGGGTGCTGAATGTGGTGGCTCTGGCCATGAGAACTTGATCCCAGGCATCCCTATGGTCCCTAGTGGCCAGGAGTCATGCCATCCTCCCTTTCCGGAGGAGGTGGGATAAGATTGATGAGAGGAGAATATCTTCCAGACCATTGGATCATTCCTGGCCTTTGGACAGCCCTGAAATGTTGCTTGATGGCTAATGTAGTTTGTGTCATTTTAGTTCTGCTCATTGTACCAACTGTGAGATTTTCATAGCACCTGCCTAATTAGGCTTTTTCTAACAAAAATTACGTAACTACATAGCAGCGTGCCAGAGTTCTAACTGCAGGCTTCCAACATTGGCTTAACTGTAAGGCAGGCAGTTTAAATTTTCTCAGCTACAGAATGAAATTAATTTCCTACTGAAAAGCACAAGATACTTGATTAGAATTCAGGCTACTGCTGCATTTTCTACCCCCTAGTACCAGAGATGCCACCAGATGCGTTTTACTTAGGGAATGTTTGAGCCAGAAAAGACAATCTTTTTTCAAATACAGAGTAAGGTTTCAGTATCAGTCATCCCAAAATGGATCTGTTTTGGGAATACAACGCCCAGGATTAAAGATTATGCCTGTAGAATTTCCTGCTTGTGCTCTGCTGTGTTGGTGTCCAGTGTTGTCAGATTTCCAAAACCTGGTAAGAAGTATCTTGAAGTGACTGTTTGACATTGGACTCTACATCATATCTAGCAGCAGGGAGATCTAAGGCAGAAAAAAAGGAAGAGAAGATGCCCTTTTTCACTCAGGGTCTGCAGTGTAGGAAATAAGAACCATCACTCTCTGATACACCATTATATTGTTGAATATGAAGTTGAAGCTGTACAGAGCAATTCTCCATGCCCTGTTATTGCCTTCATGTACAAAAAGGAGATAGAGAAGACTCTTGGCTTGCACTTTTTCTAGAGTAAAAATTTATTTTTCAGTTTGAGGTAAGCTTTTACTGTTGGGTTTGCTACAGTTCTGAGGGGTCGCCTTATCCACCAGCTATTAATTAGACATATTTGGTTAATTTCGGGTTTTGGGTTTTTTCCCTAAAGTTGTCCCAAAACACTGCATGTTTTCTTACTACAAAACTTGAGCAGCTATTGTAAGGTGTGTCATTTATTCCTACAGTCTATGAACAGCTCTTTAAAACCCAGTTTCTTCTTTAGCAAGAAAATACCTGTAAATTAATTAAATACATCTTTTCAACATTAATCATGCAAATCGTTTGCACATACTATTGTTTAAATGTTGTCGCAAGGTAAGGTTTGCAAAGTCTTTTCTTACTCCAGCATAGCTGGTAAGAATCAAGTGCATGCTTATCTGGTATTTGAAGAATGACATTTATCTCAAAACACTTTAAAAGCTGCGATTGGGAAAGTTACCTCAGAGTCCTGTGTTTGCTTGAAAAATCCCCAGATACTGTCCTGTTCTAACAGTTATGAAAACTAAACTGCATAGTAGTTTAAAACATAAACTAATTTAGCAGCTCATCTCCAGCAGCATCCAAAATTGGCACACTCAGAGGTGCAAGATGTACTGTACTAAGTGTGTTCTGTGCTGGGGAGGTTTTCCTCTTACACCCTAGATGTTAAGTTTTACACTGTAACATAACTAACAGTTTTGAAAGAAGCAAACGTTCTGTAAAGTCTTCTTGTAATGGCCAGAAGCTCTCTCTTGCCATGGGAAGTCAAGTAATTTCTTTCAGTCTTAAGTTCTTGACCTCCATGACATGAGGTTCTGCCTCATAACTGTGATTTATGAAAAGTACATTGGATGCTACCCTTACACAGAAATTGATACCATGTAAGTGGTAACCATACTATTATAAAAATAAAAAACATAGGAGATGGAGATCTAAGCCAAATTATAGTAACACTAGAATAAAATATTAAAGCCTATGCTATTTCATTTTTCACCACTGAGTCATACTAGTGATTTTTAAGAAGAAGCCTTACCTGGACTGTCTTGGAGGAATGAATGTTAACAAATTTATGACAAAATAATCTTTTAATTTGTTGATTACCTCAAAATTTATATGAGAACCTATAAAAAAGGTGACACAAAATACAAGCATGTGATGGGGGAAAGTAGGAGAAAAAGAGAAAATGAAAAGCATCATTGTCATACTGTAATTAGTGATATTTCTTTGGCTATAAGAAGAAAGGTGAAACAAAAGGGTGTGATGGATGTGCTGAGTACTGCAGAAACCTACAGTTTCCTAAGGATTGAAGTGATGAAATTTCTTGGATAAAAGCATGAAGTGCAGAAGTCAAAAGGAATTTGGTAATTATTCTGATAGGAATTGCAGTAAATGTTTTTATTATTTTTGATACTTAATATAAGAATTGGGAAGGGAGAACTGAAATCCCTGTCTCAGTAGTAAGCTTGGCTGAACATGGATTTGTGTGGGTTTTCATAGAAAAGTTTGATTTTAAAAAAAGTTACCAGATCAGTAAGTCTGATCTGTAGCATATCTACAGTGTACCTTTGCTTTGCTTCAGAAGTTGAATCATTACTTCATTAATTAAGAACGGTACACCTGAGTATTTGACCCATCAAATGTCCTTTAATGGTTGTTTAACACTCAATGCTAAAAAATTCTGTTTTCTTAACTTCTTGTCTACGATGAATCCAGTGGCGTTCGGCATGTACGTAGGATGTTCCACCCAGGCCGGGGTTTGGGAGGCCCCCGTGCTCGTAGATCAAACATGCACTTTACTACCAGTTCTCCTGGTGGGCTTTCGTCTTCTCAGAGTTCGTATTCTCCAAGCAATAGAGAAGCCATGGATCCTATAGCTGGTAAGAGCTGTAACCACAAATTTTTACCCCACTGTCCTCCTTCCACAGCGGAAGGAGAATGCAGGCTGACAGTAGTTGCCCTGCGGTGTGTTGCTGAGAAGCTGCACGTACAGGCACAGCATCCCACAGGGTAGGTGAAGAGGGAAAGGGTGTTCTTACTGTCAACATCAGAAAATAATTAGGCTGTGTCTTTAGGATTCCCAGAAATAACTTGTTTGTTCTGTTTTTACCTTTGATGTGAAAATAACTTTTTTTTGCGATGAAGAACAAATAGAGAGTGAAGACAATTCTGAAAACAAATACGGTTTTGTCTGTGGGGAAATCTAAACATTTTAATGCTGTGGTCTTTGGCCATACTCATATGTCAGGAAAACCTCAGAATGTCTGCCACAAATCCAACTTTACTTCAGATGCAGAGGAGACACAGTGCTCCAACTGGAGCTTGCTACTATCAGGCTATGACTTCTTCAGGGCGAGGTGACCTGCCATCTGGCTTAATGAGGCATTGCCCCTGGAAGGGGAGCTGTGGATCCACTGCCTTCCTTAATCATGATCCCCTTTGCCCGCCTTCTGCTGGCACTTTGGCCTGGTGTGCCCTGATGTAACTCATTAAATTAGCTGTGAAGAAGTAGCCCATGAAGAGAAAAACAAGTTAAGTGAGGTTACAGGTGAGTTTGTTCAAAGAGGGAGGATGTTCTTGAAGCTTCCAGTGCAAGATGTTCTCTTTCTTTTGCCAGGGCAGCTGCTTCAGCTCATTTAAAATGTGAGGTGACTGCTGAAGTTGGTTTTCAGCCTTGCAGGACCTTCCTACTTAGCAGCATTAAATGTGGGATAAAATGTCATTCTTCTGCATCTATTCTCTTTTAGTGGAAGATGTGTTTCTGCATTTAGAGGACACTGAGTTGGGTGTCCGTCTTGTTCCAGGACTGTTTTGAGTTCACGCGTCTTTTGAAAATACTGTTTCCCTATATTATACGCTTTAGCTTACAGTGAGAATAAATATATCTTGATCTTGCCTGTGAGTTTAACATATCTGCCTTTTTACTGGAGTAATAAGTAGAAAAGACCACAGTAATTTTTCTATTTAAATTTTTAGCATCAGTTACTTAAACATTTTTTTCCTTCCTGTGGCATTCTTTAGTAATTAAAATTTACTTAATTCTGGTGCTGCTATCAGTGTTGGTGAAAATTACTCAACCTCTCTAGTTTGTATTTTGCTTTGTTCCTTCAAAAAGAGCTTGCTTTAGAATGATTATATGTTGTTAATGCAATGGAAGAAAAATTGTCATGACCTATATAGTAACTTTGTAAATGTAGAGGCAAGGGGCAGGAGCAGGATTGTCCTGTTTCCTCTACTATTACATCAACTGCAGCAGGTACGTGAGAAAAGAACAGGGTGTAGAAGAGATTCTGCAGTAATGCAGCGAGCAGTAACTCACTGCTAATATTTATTTAAAAAAAAAACTTTGTGGATAAAATTTGCAAGGAGCATTCCATCCTTCTGAATTGGAAGACTTAATAACAGAGGGGGTTTTTAATTGCTAGGCCTTCTGCATGCTTATGGCAGAAATAAGAATTCATACAGAGTGCTTTTGATGTGAAGCAGTGATTTAATATGTTCTCTTAAATAAATTTCTTTTATTGAATGTTTGAAGCAGTGGTACAGTATTTCTCTCTTTGCTGCAGCACAGCTTCTCTCTGGGATAATTGGGAAGATGAAGCTTGTGTTTTGAGGGAACACTTGTTAAAAGGAAAAAAAAAAAGTCACTATCCAAAGCCACAAAAGTTTCTCAGTATCTATTTTGAAGTTTCAGAGAGTGGCTGCAAAGGATGTCTTTTGCCAGGCTGCCTGTAGATTGACTCTACTGTCATTGCCAAGACTTCAAACCTCATCTTGTTATTTGGACTAAATCTGCAAAATAAGCCTTAATCTTTATGGGCATTAATCTTCAGAGTCTTCTCTGAGCATTGTTTTATGTTAGTTGAAAAGAATGGAATTGATGCACTGGAATTAAGGGGGTATTTATTCTGCTGTGTATTGCTCATTTAAGATCTTAAGTTATAGAAACTTTCTCTTCTCTGGCAGAGCTTTTATCCCAGCTATCAGGTGTGAGGCGTTCCGCAGGAGGACAGCTCAACTCCTCTGGCCCTTCTGCTTCTCAGTTACAGCAGCTGCAGATGCAACTGCAGTTGGAACGACAACATGCACAGGCAGCAAGGCAGCAACTGGAGACTGCACGCAATGCAACCAGACGCACCAACACGATCAATGTCAACACCACTATGACACAATCTACAACAACAACCAACACATCTAACACAGAAAACAGTCAGCAGACTATCCAGAATTCCCAGTTCCTTCTGACAAGGTAATTTTTTCAGTGTATTTACTTGTGTTTACCTCTTAAAATTTCTGTTTACCTTAGTTCTAGTACAGATACAGAGCTTGATGAAGCTTATATATTTGGAGTCAGACACATGCCTAGGATGGCATTAATTAATAGAATAATTACCTAGTTTTGAAATTATACTTAGACCCCAGGATTATTTAAGAGAGGATTCACTTCCTGTGTCATCGCAGTTCTTCTAGAGCACTGACTACTGACCAGAAATAAAAATATTTTCCACATCTCCCCTGCCACGTCCTCTGCAAGCATACTTTTGTTTGTCTGGTATTGTGAAAGACTGTGGTAATATTAACAGCTCCTGTGCCTGAATTTGAGTCAAATGTATTTTCATATAAGTTCAAAATAATGCCATGTGACATCTTTCAATCAGAAGTTCGCTTGAAAACCTTAATCAAAGCACCCACAAGTGTCACAGACTTCAACTTTGAGAGTTGGAGTGAGCAGTTTCCTTGCCTCTGTCAGGGCATGCAGTGTACCTTAGGAGAAGTGAAATTACTTTCAGTAATCCATGTGTAGTAGGCTTTACACGTGCAGTGATGTGTTTTGTGGCCAATGCGAACTTACAAGTTTATGTGGAAAGAAAGGAGGCATATAATTGCATGTCCAGGAAATGGCCCCAGCCTCCCTAAAAGACTCCTTGAATAGCAGGAAACCTCATAAACAGTTCTTGATGTTCCTGTAACTTTGGGCTCCAACTGTGAATGCTGTTGCAGCAGCAGAGAAGGGGTGGGTTGTTAAATGCATTCCTGTTGTACTGGAAGTGCTGGACGTGTTGAAGGGCAGGTAGTACTGTCCTGAACGAGCAGTCACTGAGCACATCTCAGCCTGTCAGTGGTGTCACCAGTGAAATGGGATTTCAGCAACTCTCTGTCTTCTCTTCTCTTGCTGCTGCACAGGTTGAATGATCCGAAGATGTCAGAAGCAGAGCGTCAGTCAATGGAGAGCGAACGGGCAGACTGCAGCCTGTTTGTTCAGGAGCTTCTACTGTCCACCTTGATGCAGGAAGAAAGTTCCTCCTCAGATGAGGATGAGCGGGGGGAGATTGCAGATTTTGGTGCTATGGGCTGTGTAGATATTATGCCTCTAGATGTTGCTTTAGAAAATCTAAATTTAAAAGAGAGTAATAAAGGAAATGAGCCTCCTCCACCTCCTCTTTGATGACATCCCACTTTGCAGACAATGTCCTCTGTGCTGTATTTGCCAATGAAAGTGGACAACAACTATCTTGGGTTTGTTTTGGTGATTGTAATTTCAGGTCTGTCACTCTTGTTACATTGTGTACATTCAAAAGAAAGAGAGAAAAGATATATATGATAATCATTTCCACTTAACTAATTTTTACTTCTAGCAGGTAAATGTAGGTTGCAGTGCAGAGCTGAAGGCTCTGTGTCCTGTACCTTGACATGCAAAAGGCTCTCCTAATACTCCACATTCAAACTGAAGAGGAAAAAAAATGAAAAATCTCTAATGAAGCTGCTGTGTGTATTTATGAATATTAATGAATAAAAACTGCTTGGATGGTTTACCTTAACTACTGCATGACGTTTTTTGCAGCGTGCATGAGTTTTAGTGACCTTGTCATTTAAAAACCTAAATACAAGGAGTAAAACTATAAAACACAAAGCTTTCCCATTATTCAAAGGTTACCTGATGAAAAAGGTTAGTGCTGACTAGCAGTTTGTGGCCACAAAGTAGCTTTTTAATAATATGTGACAGAATTACATCTTGGTGTGCTGTTCCTGCACAGGATGGAAACTCTGCAGTGGGATACATTGTCGTGACTGGGGTGTGGCGTTTCGCTGAATGTGACCATTAAGTTGCCCTCTCAGCCATCACCTCAATGTGGAGTTAAACTTCATTTTATGCATCTGTAGGAGACACAACAGTAAGGTCACTGCTGGAAGCTACTGCAAGGGGCTTTTGTGTGCCCTCAAATCAAATGATGTTCACTTTTGTTTAAAGCTTTTCTTTGTTGTGGTTGTTAAAATTTTTTAATTGTTAAATATGTTTTATTCAGGTGTAGACAATTCATATATTCACTGTGTTTCTTTAAAAAAAAAAAGTTAACCTGGATCCTATTGTCTTAGTTTAAAAGTCTTTCACAGCCTCAATCATATTTTGAGTTTTTTATGTATTTGCTTCATGGTTTGCAGAGACCTGACAGTATCAGGAGAGCTTGAGGATTTGGATTCCCAGACTGTCAGTATATTACAAGAAATTCTTAATGCTAACTCTAGCACCTTTTATTTATTGTTTCTTTTGGTTATTTTTGCTGGTATAAAAAAAGTTGGAAAAAAGCCTTTTAGTTGAATCATGCCACCTACATGCCTATATACTGTTAATCCTACTGGTTTGGAAAAAAAGAGTATGGTGTTCTTGGGCATAGAAATTTATAATAGCCCCAAAGCAAGGACAGAAGGGGTATGCTTGGTCTTGGTTTTGTTTTTTGTTTTTTTTTTGTTTTTTTTTTTTTTCTTTTTTGTTGTTGTTTGGGGGTTTTGTTGGTTGGTTGGTTGGGTTTTTTTGGTGTGTTTTTTTTGATGTAAAGTTAGATTATAAAAACAAAAGTGCACACAGCTTCTGATGAAAATTTAAACTAGGCTTATATCATAATGATGTCTTTCCAGATCTCTCACTTCATCCCCTCTCTCTTTCTCTGTATCCTCTCATCTCAGCAGCATTGTAGAGTAAACGTAATGACTTGGACACCATGTGGTGTTCTCAGCAGAACTGTGACATGTATGCTAATCCAAAATAACAGCAGGAAAAAAACAACCCCATAGACTGAAGTTTAAGTTCCNTTAATTCTAACTGTATCTTCCAACACAAAATCAGTTTGTGTAGACATTCTGGGTGGTTTATATATGTTTTAAAGCCAAATGCTTTGGCAGGTGATGAAGTACGTAATCCTGAGCTCTTCACAGGTAGGTGAATTGAAGGCTGCATAGACCAAGATGCATTTAAAACAGACTCTTCTCAGTGTGGTAGTGTTTTGTATTGGTTAAAGCTGGTCTCTTACATTGCCCGAATTCCAGACTCCATCACACTTGCTAGGAAGCTATCCATGTTTGTTTAGACACTGAATACATGCTGGCTTGGATTTAAAAGTATCCTTGGATGTCATGTTAACTTGTACAAATCCTCAGTGGTTTGGGTGGCTGTTTGACCTTTTTTTTTTCTATTTTAAGTTTAAAAATAACATGAAATGGCTAATAGGAAGGTATTCTGTTAGTCTGTCAAGTCCTAGTTGCAGGGAAGTGTTTTTCCTGCTCAGAGTAAGCTTTGCCAAGGTAGTATTTTTGGGGTATTTCCAAAACATTTATTTTCAGGGTGCTTTGCGCTGCAGCTTTGAAGGGGAATCCCACAGGGGATTATTGCCTTTTCCATGTGAGAGCAGAAAAAAAAAATCACAAAACAACAAACACAACAAATCACAAAACCCCACCCCAACACCACATCCCAACACTCAACATGGACAACCCCCTTTTAGGAACAGGAGCCATAGTGCTTTGCACTTGCACAGTTCCTGGAGTGCAGGGACACCTGTATTGTGACTTGGTGGTCAAGGTCATGTAAAGAAGCACTTTCAAAGGTATCAACAAAAGTAATTTTATAACAAGTCTCTGAAAACACAACTAAATCCTGTGGCAAGGTTTGCTCTGTTACCACATAGATAAAGCACACAAAGGAGAACTGGATTAGACTCAATCTGGAGTGACGCACAGCCGAGACTGGGGATGCAAAAGGGTGAGGATGGAGAGTGTCAGGGTGCAGAAGGGGAAGGGAGACCCTCCCATGGAGTCACAAGGTTCACAATGGACCCTTGGCAAACCTACCCTTGGAACTGCTCGATGCTTTATGTTTAGAAGATTTGGCAGCACCTAATCTTTGACTGATTTACCTCTTACAGGATGATTCTGTAAGATCTACCGTAACCACAACAGTAACTTAGTTTTGAATCTAAGATGGCAGCACTGATGCTACACTTGCTATAAAGTGTTGAAGGCAGTTTCACACATTCTCTCAGACACAGGCATGTAAATATTCAAATATTCGTGGATGTGTGCACGTGTACACAGCACCTGTTTAAAGCTCCCCGGAGTTTGGTGAAATACACACATTGGATGCCTTTGCATCTCTCAGTGGGCAAAGGCTTCAGCCTCGAGGAGGGGGTACCAGCCCAGGCCCCACTGTCAGTTTTTCACACAACTCCTTTGAGTCTCAGACCTGCGCGTTGTTGAGCACCAAGGCACAGCCAAAGGGGACATGGGACCTCATGGGACCTCATGGGACCAGCACAGCCAAAGGACGTGCTGGCACAGCCTCTGGGGACATGGGACCTCAAAGGGCCTTTGTGGGACCCCTGTTCACAGGGTTGCAAGATGCTTGGCTTTAGTCTTCAATCAGCTTCCATCCTGGACTCAATCAAGGTCTAACTTTCCTCAAAAGTCCAGTAATGATATTATTATTTCACTCCAGCTGTGATTCAGACAAAAATAAGTTCCCAAGGCTACTCAATAGAAAACAAGTTTGTTGGACAACACGTTCCTGGGGACACGGAGTGTTACTTATAAGCTCAAGGAGACCTTACTTGTGCACGTGCAGGGGGAGGATGTGCCCCACCACAAGCAGGTACAGACTGCTGGGCTGGCTATGTGTGCCGTGTGTGCTGTGTGTGCTGTGTTGTGTGTGCTGTGCCATGTGTGCTGTGCTCTGTGTGTGCCATGTGCTGTGCTGTGTGTGCCGTGTGCGCTGTGCCGTGTGTGCTGTGCTGTGCCGTGTGTGCCGTGCCGTGTGTGCCATGTGTGCCGTGTGTGNCTCTGTTACCACATAGATAAAGCACACAAAGGAGAACTGGATTAAACTCAATCCGGAGTGACGCACAGCCGAGACTGGGGATGCAAAAGGTTGAGGATGGAGAGTGTCAGGGTGCAGAAGGGGAAGGGAGACCCTCCCATGGAGTCACAAGGTTCACAATGGACCCTTGGCAAACCTACCCTTGGAACTGCTCGATGCTTTATGTTTAGAAGATTTGGCAGCACCTAATCTTTGACTGATTTACCTCTTACAGGATGATTCTGTAAGATCTACCGTAACCACAACAGTAACTTAGTTTTGAATCTAAGATGGCAGCACTGATGCTACACTTGCTATAAAGTGTTGAAGGCAGTTTCACACATTCTCTCAGACACAGGCATGTAGATATTCAAATATTCGTGGATGTGTGCACGTGTACACAGCACCTGTTTAAAGCTCCCCGGAGTTTGGTGAAATACACACATTGGATGCCTTTGCATCTCTCAGTGGGCAAAGGCTTCAGCCTCGAGGAGGGGGTACCAGCCCAGGCCCCACTGTCAGTTTTTCACACAACTCCTTTGAGTCTCAGACCTGCGCGTTGTTGAGCACCAAGGCACAGCCAAAGGGGACATGGGACCTCATGGGACCTCATGGGACCAGCACAGCCAAAGGACGTGCTGGCACAGCCTCTGGGGACATGGGACCTCAAAGGGCCTTTGTGGGACCCCTGTTCACAGGGTTGCGAGATGCTTGGCTTTAGTCTTCAATCAGCTTCCATCCTGGACTCAATCGAGGTCAGTAACTTTCCTCAAAAGTCCAGTAATGATAATATTATTTCACTCCAGCTGTGATTCAGACAAAAATAAGTTCCCAAGGCTACTCAATAGAAAACAAGTTTGTTGGACAACACGTTCCTGGGGACACGGAGTGTTACTTATAAGCTCAAGGAGACCTTACTTGTGCACGTGCAGGGGGAGGATGTGCCCCACCACAAGCAGGTACAGACTGCTGGGCTGGCTATGTGTGCCGTGTGTGCTGTGTGTGCTGTGTTGTGTGTGCTGTGCCATGTGTGCTGTGCTCTGTGTGTGCCATGTGCTGTGCTGTGTGTGCCGTGTGCGCTGTGCCGTGTGTGCTGTGCTGTGCCGTGTGTGCCGTGCCGTGTGTGCCATGTGTGCCGTGTGTGCCGTGCCATGTGTGCCGTGTGTGCCGTGTGCGCTGAGCTGTGCTGTGCCGTGTGTGCCGTGTGTGCCGTGCCATGTGTGCCGTGTGCGCTGAGCTGTGCTGTCCTGCTGTGTCCTTTCCTGCGCAGAGAGTGCCAGGTTCCATTCTGCTGAGGGCTGCCAGAGGGCCGTTGTTGAGGGGGGTGCAGACAGAAAAGTATACAGTCATTGCAGTATTTTTTATGTTAAAGTGGTAGGGAAAACGATGGAACAGTATAGTTGAAGTCCCTGGAAAGCTTTTGAGAATATCAGTGTGGTCTGTCTGTAACTTCTGATCTGCTTTAATAAGAGGTATGGGTTGGTTTTTGGAACCTTTTTT
The DNA here is from genome assembly GCA_013398275.1 of Promerops cafer. Lineage (NCBI taxonomy): Eukaryota > Metazoa > Chordata > Aves > Passeriformes > Nectariniidae > Promerops > Promerops cafer. Next base: position 57,219 of record VZSE01003438.1, on the reverse strand, counting down.
ATGTTTTTTCAAAGACAGGGAAAGGCTCTTGCGCATGGTTGTGTGATAAACACTGAAAATGCATATACCTCATGTTTTACTTGTGACTGCCTTGATAAATTCTCTGGCACTGGGGGAGTGTCCATTCTCAGCCTTTCACTCAGGTTGGGTTTCCATCTTGGCACAGAGTTGTGCTCCCTGTTAAGTCTGTGGACAGCATAGTTTGGTGCAGAAACCAAACATCCAGATGTGTGCACAGCTGCAGCTTTGAGACACTTGTCAGTTGTAAAGGACTAAAGGCCTTTCCTGCTACCAACAGGAAGTCCCAGGAGGCAGAGAGGCTCCACTTCGTCCTGAGGCTCAGACCTAAACCAGGGAAACTGTGTACATTCAGTGTGTGAAGGTTTTCCAGTTACATCACTTAAAGCTTCTTTTCCCTGGCATAGCTGACCTTCACTTCTGCTCAACCTGCTTTGCCACATGGCTACTTTGCTGTTTTGAGGCTGTTTAATTGTTTTAGCTCCTAAGGAAGAGGAAGGGGTCTTGAGACAGGCCAGTGGGCACAAGGATTTATTTGCAGTGTTTATTATGCTTAATAGGCACAGTATGTAGGTGCTCACAAGTTATTTGTGGACAAAAAAAGTAGAAAAGGGGAACTGTAGGGGGGAACTGTGCAGCTTCTGGAGTGTGCTTCCACCACACTTTTCAACTCAGCACTGGCTATCACCTCCTGCAACATCTAATGCAGCATAAACACACTTGGTAAGAGCAGGGCCCTGCAGCTGTGGGGCGTGGAGAAGAGGTGCCACCGGAAGAGCCTGCAGAGCTGCATCCTCCCTGCTGGCCAGCAACTGTGGAGGGGCAGCGTGAAGCAGGGGGCCAGGGGCACAATTCCCCCCATACCATGTGGAGCATAAATAAGTCACGGCCTTGACGGAGTTGTTGGGGAGCAGAGCAGAGTGCGGGGCGTGGAGGCCAGAATGAGAGATACCAGCACACAGTGTCTCAGCACACTGCAAGGGCGGGAGAGCTGGGAAAGGAAAAATGTATAGCAAAAGTTAGGAGAGGTCAGGAGTGAGGGAAACAATAGGACAGGGAATGATGATCAGAGGCTGGAAACGCTACAGTCATGCCGAAGATGAAGAGAAGTGACAGATGGGACTGAGCAGGGCAGAGGACCACAGTGAAATCACAAGCAGCTAGAAGTGAGGCTCTGGAAGCTTTCGTGCTTACACTGTTCACTGCCGGTGGTGCAGGAGGAAGCTGGCCACCACCTCTGGGGCTCTCCTGCCCTTCTCAGACAGGAAACACTTCACCCCAGCCTGAGGCATCACCCTCAGCCTCACAAGCTCTCCAGTTACTATCAGGCTGGCAGTGCTGCCACCAGGGCCCCTCCCCTTTCTGATCCTATTCCTTTTACAGAGCAGCCCCTGAAAGGCTGTGCTAGGTCTTTGCAGATCATTCTTAACCCCAGCACCACACACAATACTCATGGGCTCAGTATCTCTTGCAGGCTGTTGTCTTCTTTCACAAAGATCAGCATTTGCCTGTCCTAAGACCAACCCAGGCCTTCTCNTGTGTGCCGTGTGCGCTGAGCTGTGCTGTGCCGTGTGTGCCGTGTGTGCCGTGCCATGTGTGCCGTGTGCGCTGAGCTGTGCTGTCCTGCTGTGTCCTTTCCTGCGCAGAGAGTGCCAGGTTCCATTCTGCTGAGGGCTGCCAGAGGGCCGTTGTTGAGGGGGGTGCAGACAGAAAAGTATACAGTCATTGCAGTATTTTTTATGTTAAAGTGGTAGGGAAAACGATGGAACAGTATAGTTGAAGTCCCTGGAAAGCTTTTGAGAATATCAGTGTGGTCTGTCTGTAACTTCTGATCTGCTTTAATAAGAGGTATGGGTTGGTTTTTGGAACCTTTTTTATGTTTTTTCAAAGACAGGGAAAGGCTCTTGCGCATGGTTGTGTGATAAACACTGAAAATGCATATACCTCATGTTTTACTTGTGACTGCCTTGATAAATTCTCTGGCACTGGGGGAGTGTCCATTCTCAGCCTTTCACTCAGGTTGGGTTTCCATCTTGGCACAGAGTTGTGCTCCCTGTTAAGTCTGTGGACAGCATAGTTTGGTGCAGAAACCAAACATCCAGATGTGTGCACAGCTGCAGCTTTGAGACACTTGTCAGTTGTAAAGGACTAAAGGCCTTTCCTGCTACCAACAGGAAGTCCCAGGAGGCAGAGAGGCTCCACTTCGTCCTGAGGCTCAGACCTAAACCAGGGAAACTGTGTACATTCAGTGTGTGAAGGTTTTCCAGTTACATCACTTAAAGCTTCTTTTCCCTGGCATAGCTGACCTTCACTTCTGCTCAACCTGCTTTGCCACATGGCTACTTTGCTGTTTTGAGGCTGTTTAATTGTTTTAGCTCCTAAGGAAGAGGAAGGGGTCTTGAGACAGGCCAGTGGGCACAAGGATTTATTTGCAGTGTTTATTATGCTTAATAGGCACAGTATGTAGGTGCTCACAAGTTATTTGTGGACAAAAAAAGTAGAAAAGGGGAACTGTAGGGGGGAACTGTGCAGCTTCTGGAGTGTGCTTCCACCACACTTTTCAACTCAGCACTGGCTATCACCTCCTGCAACATCTAATGCAGCATAAACACACTTGGTAAGAGCAGGGCCCTGCAGCTGTGGGGCGTGGAGAAGAGGTGCCACCGGAAGAGCCTGCAGAGCTGCATCCTCCCTGCTGGCCAGCAACTGTGGAGGGGCAGCGTGAAGCAGGGGGCCAGGGGCACAATTCCCCCCATACCATGTGGAGCATAAATAAGTCACGGCCTTGACGGAGTTGTTGGGGAGCAGAGCAGAGTGCGGGGCGTGGAGGCCAGAATGAGAGATACCAGCACACAGTGTCTCAGCACACTGCAAGGGCGGGAGAGCTGGGAAAGGAAAAATGTATAGCAAAAGTTAGGAGAGGTCAGGAGTGAGGGAAACAATAGGACAGGGAATGATGATCAGAGGCTGGAAACGCTACAGTCATGCCGAAGATGAAGAGAAGTGACAGATGGGACTGAGCAGGGCAGAGGACCACAGTGAAATCACAAGCAGCTAGAAGTGAGGCTCTGGAAGCTTTCGTGCTTACACTGTTCACTGCCGGTGGTGCAGGAGGAAGCTGGCCACCACCTCTGGGGCTCTCCTGCCCTTCTCAGACAGGAAACACTTCACCCCAGCCTGAGGCATCACCCTCAGCCTCACAAGCTCTCCAGTTACTATCAGGCTGGCAGTGCTGCCACCAGGGCCCCTCCCCTTTCTGATCCTATTCCTTTTACAGAGCAGCCCCTGAAAGGCTGTGCTAGGTCTTTGCAGATCATTCTTAACCCCAGCACCACACACAATACTCATGGGCTCAGTATCTCTTGCAGGCTGTTGTCTTCTTTCACAAAGATCAGCATTTGCCTGTCCTAAGACCAACCCAGGCCTTCTCCTTCCCCAGATGTCAGAGCTGCTCATCAGTGCAGGATGGAAGGACAGTTGTTTCTGTCCACATTAGCAGTGTCTCTTTTCCCCACCTTTGGTGATATCTGTTGTGAAGCTTCCATTGGCAAGGGAAAATTTTCTTACTTCAGTCATTTAGCCTTGACCCTTGGAGAAGCAAACCATGGCACGCACCTCAGGCAGCCAGATGGGATGTGTCCCAGCAGAAGTGAGGATGTTGTGCTTTCTGGTGCTGCCCACCTGCCACTCACACTCCTTTGCAGAGCCTCAGGAAATGCAGTTCACAACCAAGTACCAAATAAAGGAATGACAAGCATTTACATTTTATATAAGCATTTATTTACAACTTGTTTAACAACTGTACACTCTTCTATCACCTTGGAAGCATTAGTGTATTTGCCTGGGAAAAAATATTAAACTTTTTGATTCCAATTATCATTAATGAGGTTTTTTTTTGTCTATGTACAGGTATGTATATTAATATTGCTACCATAACAATCTGGTAGTTACACAATTTGTAGATGAACTGAAATGGGAAATTAATGTTTTGACACTCTAAGAATTCATTCTTTTACAGAAAATATATCACTGGCAACTTCACAAACAGTTATTACTTTGATAATTGATCAACATTTAATTCAGGACTGTCAAACAAGCTGCTATTAAGAAGGTAAGAGAGTTTTCTATGCAGCACAAATGAAGTTAGTATATCAGAGACATGCTGGAGATCAGCTCTGAGTTGAGAGCTCACAACTACTTCATGACAGAGATGCCAGGCTAATCTAATTAAAACAGCCAGCTCCTTGACTGGCTCCACCTGGCATCTCTCTGTTGCATTAGTAAACTCAAACAACTTTTGTCAAGCTAAACACACTCACATACAAATGTCATCAAGGCTCAAGAACAACTGATACTTAGTCTCTAATCTGCACAGACCACTTGGAGAAATGAGGTACTGCTCAGCATCACTTTGGGACACCCGTGGAGGCAGGTGCACAAAAAAAGCAATCCCCTCCTGCCCAGCACAGTGCCCTGATTTCAGGGATCCTGCACCCAGCCTGGCTTGGGGCAGGGTGCGGTCCCAGCCGAAGCAGCACTTGCAAATGAAAAACATACCATGCCTTTAACACCCAACTAAAAGTTTTACTAGTAACGCTTGCCCTGACACATAACAAGGGATCAATGGCTAGGACCTGGAAAGACACAAATCCTTCAGCTCTCTGCTGGACTCAGTCTGATGAAATTCTGCTGCCTCTGTTGCACGAGTACTTGACTCATTATCACCAAACCCCAGATCCTGGCTGCAGGTCACGTCAGACTTCACTGTCCCTGGCCCTGGTGGACCAGGAAAGACATATATCCCCATCTGAAGCCTTTACGGACAGCTGTCAGCCAGAGCACCTGGTAGCCTGATACAGTATCCAGAAGGGAAAACACCACAGTTCTCACTGGGATCCTAGTTTTATCCTTCACTCTGCTGCCTGGCCTGCCTGGAGCCCATTCCTACCTGCCCATCCCTTTGCCAGGCAGCGCAGACCACCCCGCTCTGATGGGGCACACGTCTGTCCTTTCTCTATGTCATTCTGCACAAGGCCACGGACACCGTGGGATCAGGATCCCTGAGGACTGGACACGAGGTGTGGCTCTGCCAGAGCCCACCCGACGGCCGGGACGAGGCAGGCACTGTGTGTGTGACCAGAAGAGACTGCAGAGACAAGTGGACACAACACTTCTTCAGCGTGGGGGTGCCCCATGGCAAACAGGGCTGAGCTTCTTCTACTGCACAAATAAGTAAAACTATTCCTGGAGGCAGCACAATTCATACCAATATTTCTGCCAGGATTAAGATCCAGGTGAGCAAGAATGGGGTTTCTCTATAACTGGATTTAAATCAAACTGCTTAAGGTACTCGGCATTCAGACTTTCCAGTTTTTCCAGCAAATCCTATGGCTTGAAAGCCCCTTTCCCTGTTTGTTACGTACTAAACTCCTATACAATAAACCTCTTAACTTACAACACTACAGCACTCCCTTGTCTTCTGAATCTTGCCAGTACTGGATGTCCAATACAAAACAAAGATACAGTAGTACAAATGTGCAGATATGTAGGAATATTAAATAAGCAGCTTTTTAAATTAATATAGGCAGTACAAAGCATTTTGAGTTACACTGTCTATATATGGCAAATCTTATATCTAAACTTCAAAATACAAAGAAACAGCCAAGCTAGTGCAATTGGAAATTAAATAGCTAAGACTGTGACAGGAGAAAGAAAAAAAGAAAGGAAAAAAAGAGTACAGGTGAGAGATAAACGATCCAAATTATAAACTGGCAAGGACAGTCTGCATAATACCGAAAGTGTAGGTAACTTTCATACTTATCTCCATTCATGGTCTTTCCTCAGATTGTTTTAACAATTGTACACAGATTGGAAAAAAAAGTTTCTGAAAGAAACCAACAACACAGCTCAAATGTAGAGAGAAAAATACAACAGCCACAAACTACTGTGTATATACATATTAAGGAAGCAGGCAGTGCCTGTGAACAAAATACCACCCGGTAGTTTGCCTGGCTCGGAGATTATCAGATGAAACTTGCTTGGTTTTCTAAGGAAGATGGGATCGCCAAGCAGCAATTCGTTAGTCATTTCTCCCGGTAAAACACCTCCTTCACTTTACTGTATTTGTTTAAAGATTCAAAGTGGATCCTTTAAGGGTGTAGGTGCTTTGAAATTTTAAGAGTAACCAAAAGGCCTTTTTTAGGAACTCTTTAAGACTAGATTTTTATAGTTTGGTATATGAAAATGTTGCAGGAAGTCTGTGTGTTAATACTGTTAACCAGAATTAAATAAAGTGGACAGGCAGAAGAAAGATGGAGAGCTGACAGTGCTCTGTGAGTTTGCAGAACGCCTCCTGTTGAGTTGTGAACACAGGATTTCCTCTCTTCTAGCCTCATAGGAGACTTTTTGTGAAGAGAAAGAGTAAGTGGAAGTGGGAAATGGGAAAGCCACTCCCCAGGATGGTAAGCTTCTCTGCAAGTAGATCCCCCTTTGAAATCAGATGGCCATGAGTCTTAAGTGTAGAACTGGTTAAGTTTTGGTTATGCAGTCTGGACAGAAAAGCAAGTCATGCACTGAACAGTCCCTGTTATAATAATGCTGCGGGTCATGCAACCACATCACTGCAAATAAAAGAATAAAGAAGAAAGTTAAAAAGCAGATAACATATTACTGTTGAAAAAAAAAAAACCAAAAACAAAACAGAGAACAGAACAGGTCTTTTTAAAAGCAGTTTAGTAAGGCCACCTCTACTTTAGAGTTGTGCAAATTCACAGGGAAAATACCTTTGCCAAGCAACTGTTCAAATTAACAGGAAGGTTACAGGTCAATAATTGTAAAAAGCAACAAAATAGCCTTGTTCAATATCTAAATATAGCTGTAATTAAACTTTACACACTTCTGAGTAAAATTCTTCAGGGCACCATTCTAAACTAATAAAGCTATGGAAAGTAAGTTTACACAGCAATGAGCAAGTCTCAGGCATTCCTGCTGTCTGTGAGTACAACTGTTAAAGGAAGATAAAGTGAAAGGTGCCCACCCAATTCTGCATGTGTTTACACGCTAAAAGACAATCAGAATTATGACAACTGTCTTAACCTCTGAGCACCACTGAAGGCATTTAAATTTCATCAGAGCTCATCCTGTGCATGAAGTGCAGCATCACTGCACCACTGCACTGCCAAGTTCTATCTGTTGCATGCAAATAAAGGCTTGAATTGCCAGAAAATGATACATGTTCTTGTTAAAATAAGCTGAGTCGGAGTCATTGAGCAGTCAAGAGAGGACTCTACAATGCTGTAGAAGGGACTCTAAGTTTGGAAGAGAATCAGAGAAGTTGGCACAGTTCTCCATCCTCACTGATGGACCCTTTGTCCTGGCCAGTGTTACGGGAATGGAATGCTTTACTGACACAGCTACGGTGCTTCTACTTTCCCCAAATAACACAGATGTTCCTATACACAGCCCTGGCACAGCACTAAATGGACATTTTTGTTTTCATATTGCAAAGAGCAAATTGGCTTCACCAGACTGAAACTGGAGCCTGTTTCCCCACTTCCTTCTCCCTTGTATTGCACTGGTCAAAAATTATTCTAAGAATGCTTCTTGTGATGGGAGAATCCAGGTTAAGTAGATAAAAAAGAGTATTTATGCTACAAGTCCTGTAGCTTGTGTATCCCTCTTTTTTTCCTTCTCATTCATCCACACAGAATACTAACCATAATAGAAAAACAAATAGAAACACAGAGACACATATCAAATGGAATAAAAAAGTTTAACACATTCAACACATTTTAAGACCTTGAGGGTATGTATTTTGAGCAATCATTGTCTTTTAAACTTGCTTGGCACTGGCTTGGCACCAAGTTACACAGGTCAGGATTAATATGAAGATCACTGTAGATATTCTATAAAAAAGAAAAAGTTCAAGCTACATAAGCATGTACCTATTCTATTGTGTATAAATGAATAGAATCTACTCCTTTTGTCTCATCTGGCTATTACGTAGCTCAAACTTACTATTTAGTAAGTATTTAGTATTTGTGCACATACACAGAACTTTTGAGAGGTCTTGTAAACTCAGGACACTGTATTATCTTTCAAGGATGTAAAAGTTCATCTGTTAGTGTCCTTTCCTGATTAGAAATTCTTATCATGTTCTAAAAATAGTTGTCTGCCAATTTCTCTATTTTAAAGCCACACGTTGAGGCAACACATAGAAGAAAACAGAGATGCAAGATGTGAGGGTAAATTCCCTGAGCATAACCTGTCACTGCATATGCAGCATCTTTAGAAAGAGACAGGTTATGCAGCAGACAATGTGTCTATGGAGGAGTGACAAAGAGAATACAAAGCAGATTATAAATTTTTAAAAATGTGGCCTTATAATGTAATGCTTATAATTATTCCAAGACTTTAATGATACTGCTAAACAAAAGCTTTAGAATCTCTCTCAAAACCACTGATGCCTCCAGGGAATAAGTTTACTCTCCAGCTGACTAACCTTTTGTGGCTGTGAACAATAACCTCTGCTTTACAATGATGTTATATTCAAATCCAAATCAAAAGTCCAATAGTCCTCATTACAACTATTTTATAACTCTATTAATACTACACCACTGCGGATTTTCTCTTAAAATTCCATCCACTTTCATCATCAGGCTAACAACACGAGCATGCTAACAATAACAACTGGACTTTTGTTAGCTCTTTTCTCTTCAAGTTAGGTATAATCATTAGGGATTCAATTTCCATTGCCAGAATAAACTACTCTATACATCTATACTATACACCAAATGGAAATACTTGCTTTTGCAGTGTTTCAGATTTGTGCCATGCTAGAGGAGCTAGCAGTTCTTCAATGTGCTGACAAACGTCTGCTTTTTTTAACAATTAAAACAACCATGTTTCTCTTTCTGAAATCACCTCATCTGATCGCGAAGGACCTCTCTAATGCAAAGCAATGAATAAAGTCAGCTCCAGAAAGGAAAGGCTGCCCAAATGACCTGTATTTCCCTCTACTAGCAGTATCTTTCATGTTGTATGGATCAGTATCTGAGACCCATAGCAGCAAGACAGCTGCAAGAAATTTTTATCTGACAAACGGAAATCTGTTTTCAGTCTGGAAATGACACCATATACAAAGGGGACTGAAGGATATGCAATTTTCCAAATTACTTTACATGCACAGCAAACAGCAGCAGAGCAAATTCCTGATTTGCCACCAGAGCCAACTAATGCAGAAATATACTTAAGGATAGTCCTGCACTACCTTGGCAAGGCCCACAGGTAGACAGAATCTGGACCACAGTGAAGCTGACAGCAACACCATCCCCAGCAGATGAGGACTTCAGTTACAGCAGTCAGCACAAGTTTCTACTGATCCACTGAGTACCACCTGACACCAGGACAACTTGTCTGGGAAGCTGTCTTGGCTACACTGACAGGTGCTGTTTCAAAGCCCCACGGGACGGTATGATTTGTCTAGTTTCCTTGAGCCCCCCAACCAACATTCATTCATTGCCTAATTCAATGAGCTGATGCATTTTAAAAATGAACGTTATGTCCCAATATTTTAATGAATATACTAAAATAAAGTCAGAGAAAAACAGAGGATGAAGCTAGCCAAGTCCTCAGCATCTCCAAATGGTACAATGGAGCTGGCAGCAGAGTCAAAATTTACCGGCTTTCACTGTACCAGATGCAAGAAGTCTGAGGCTGTGGTAGCTGGTAATGACAGCTTCTGCCTTATACATCGGTAAAGCCTCTAACAGTTACTCAGTTAAAATTAAAATTTAATTAAAAATATAAAAATCTAGCTCAATAAGCTCAGGTTCTTCTTCATTTGTTTTTAAATGAAAACCAAAATGTAAAATAGTGAAAGAATGCTCTTCTGATTTTTGTACTGACTAGTTGCTTGCATCTGCCTTATCCATTTTAAAACCAAAGAAATCATGCCTTATTGTTAGTTATAGCCTGTAGGATCACTGACAAACTTCTGCTACTTTTCTGGACTTCCAGAGGGAAGAAAGAGCACAGGAGTAAGGCAATCCAATCAGCCATGCCAGGATATGTTCTTGATTCCTTAAGAGTGACAAACTGGACGCATGGCTAGGATCGTACCTAGAATATGACATTTGCTCAAAAAAACCCTCACCACTCTGAAGTATATCCTGATAGATCCTTTTAGCTATTTATTTATGCAATGCCAGGTGAGGAAAATGCCTGCTAAATTTGGTTAGGAGATACTGAAGTTAATCAATACAATCTTACTGCAAAACACAGAGTCCACATTCTACCTAAAACACATGTGCAAAAACCCATAAAAAGTCAGTATTGCATAGCTGACTGAGTGCAAAAATGCCTCCCTCATCAATCCTTGCAAGAAGTCAATATGTTGGGCAAGAATTAAAAAATCTCAATACAGTAAGTCAAACTGAAATACTGTTTTACTTAGTAAGAAAAAGGAAAGTTAGCCACATTCAGGGTAGTCTTCCTCCAAATCCCTAACAAGAAGAAAATCAAGTGGTGACATAAAAATATCTTACAACTACCAAATCTACAGAAAATGTCAACACATCAAGACAATTAAACCCACTCAAAATCATTCAGGAAGCTGTTAAGTGTATAGTCTTATATACTAGAGAAGACAGGAAAAGCAAAAGCTATTTGTACGTGTCGAAATATCAAGGACTTTAAAATTGCAAAAAAACTTTTACATTTTCTTGACAGCTTGCACATACCACTTACTATTTGAGATCATAATAAAGGAGTAATAGGAATATTCACTGTTAATTCTTTCACACACATACAAAAATACCAGTGCTCCTTACAGAACAGAGAGCCACAAAAAACTTGTAGAAGCATTACTGCTAACACAAGTGACAGTTGAACAGGACAAGATTGCCATTTGATTATTTCCAAACAGAATGAAAGGCATCTTGTAGCCATTACATATTTATTTCATTTTGCAATACACAAAGTTGTATATTCTAGACATGTGTTTACCTTTTGTTGGGGGTTGGGTTTCTCTATTTTTTTCCTTTTACTTACAGAATTTCCTCCCATAAGTTGCTAAGAAACTAACTACTGGGTACTTATGGATACTTATGGGCACTTAAGAAAGACAAAAAAAAAGTGGCCGAAGTCGGGAGAGAAGTGTAGCATCTGGCTACACTTCTGGAGTTTCTCTCTGAGGGGAGACCGAGACACCTTTGCACTGCAGATGGAACATACAACCTTTAAATTAGATTACTCCAGTTTTCACAGCACTTAGAAAATACATGTTATGATCCAAGTGGTTATGTGTGGCTATCAAGAAAAGAGGGAACTTGAATTTTTTTATTCTGTAATGTCTGACTGGAAAGGCTAAAAACTGAACTCTCCACAGAAGTACATGAACTGGACTGCACATCTGAACCCATCATCCTTTTAGGTCAGAAACTAACCTTCAGCTCTAAACAATGAAAATATTTACCCTAAAAGAAGACATTTATCTGTTATCTTTTATTGGCATTAATTAAAATGTGTCAGAAAGATTATTCTGGGCAGATCCTCAGCACAGTGCCCACAAAAGTACTCTCATGAACTCAGCTGTTATATCTCTGACCTGGAGAACCTGTTCTATTTACGCTCAGTTGTAGGGTTTTGTTTCTGTAGTGTGTCAGGACAGGATACAGCATGGTTTAGTAATTACCACTACAATTTTGATGTAAACAGTCTTGCCACAGGGGAAAAAAGTATTCCTAAAAACTTCTCAGAACTATCTAATGTACTAAGAGAATTTTGTTCCATAGGTTGGGGCTTTTGCTTATATTTTTTTATTACTTATGTAAGACAAATAGGGAACATACCCTGGTAGCTCCCCTATATATGTGTTTATTCCCTCTGAGTCTGAGCTCCTTCTTTTTCTTAATACACACTGCTTACAAAGATACAAAACAAGCAAGAAAAATAATGAAGCTGAACCCTTCGAATAAAGCAGCTGTTCTTGTGAAAGAGAAGGTTTAATGACGCTCACCACTTGCATTCATCCACACACAAAGATTTAAGAATGTATGTATGCAGCAAATTAAAGAAGGAAAGCACTGAAGAACAAAAGATTGAACTCCTCTTATTTACTAACAGAAGACATAACAAATGACTTAATAGAACCAGACAGCAACTGAGTATATTTCTGTAAGAGTGCAGTACATTTTTACTTTATATATTCAACAAAAATTCTGGGAAATACCAGAATTTCTGCAAGTTCGTAAATTCTCAAAGACAAAATGATTGTTCACTTGCCTAACAATTACTGTGAGCAACAGTAAAGTTCAGATTCAATATGAGTTTTGTGTTGCTCTTGGATGCTATATAACGATGGTATCTATTTCTGAAGAGAACAACAGAAAACACTCCAGTGTCTTATCTTCAAGGGAAAAGGAAAGACAGAATCACTAAGAAGAGGAGAAAAGCCAACAACCACCAAGAAGCAAAAGAAGCTGAGAGACTGGAAAGCAAAAGCATAAGACAAGGCTTCTAACCAGCATCTGTTCATCTCCTAACTCTCAGTAGCATTAGCCTGTCATCAAAACTTTGGAGGCAAAACAGTAAAACAAATATTAACATAATAAAAGCAATCACTTTTACTCTAGTGTGCTGATTGTGTTCAAGTTCTTTTAGATCTGCACCTAGCTAACAGCAATAAGTAAATTACTAGACAAAATTAAGAGATAAAACTTCCCATTAAGGTTCCACCCCTTTCTTTCATAAATAGCCCTTGGCAGTTTTGTAACAGAAAAAGTTAGCTAGATTAAAATTAAAATTAAAATGGAGCTTTAGGTATTCTCAGGTTCTTGCTCTGGGTGATATAAAATGCTGTAACCTCAAACAGGAACATCAAATTCCCTCAGAGGAGTGGTCTTGCTCCTGCATGTGGTAAAGAGTTCTTCAAATTATTAAAATCAACTGCATAACAAGATCAGTAAAAGATACCGCACACAAACTGTAATCATCTAGATAATTACAGATAGCATTTTGTATCTCAGTAAGAGACAGCAGATTGAGTGTATCACCTCACTGAGCTACAGAAATTATCCACAACTTCCTTTGCATTGTTATCTTTCCACACACAAGAAACTTGTGATGTCTCATCTAATTTTTGCAACTAGTCATACACTGTGCAAGTACAGAAAATTTTTAGAAAACCATTTTTTCTCAAATGTGAGGAATAAAAGACAAAACTGTATGTAGAATTCAGCATCTGTTTTCTGGGAGGGGGGGAGGAATGCAACTGGAACTGAAAATGTTTTTCAGACACATACTGAATGCATTTCTTAGCCCAGATTAAAACAGATGATGCACTTGAGGATAAAACAATAGTACCTAAAAATGTCATTCACCTGTTTATTACCCTTTAATCTAGGTGTGCTTCTTTTAATTATCCTTTGCTCATTCTACCCAAGTTTTGAATTAAAACAGACATCCAGATGATTGATAAATGGTAGTATCTTTTCTCTAAAGAGATTTATGCAAAAATAAAAGTCTCCACGTAGAAGGGCATTAAAAAAGGTGAAAGAATCGATTTATAAACCGACTGCACGTGCATTAGAGTCCAAACAGTCTCTAAATAAAAACCTAAATTTAAAACCAGTGTCTAAATTTAAAACTGAACCACAACAAGATGTATGAATATGAAACTTCTAGCCAATTCTCAGGTTCTCTGTGTCCATCAATTCTTTGACAAAAATTATAGGGAAAGCATAGAATTGGTCAGGGAAAAAGCACAACTTTGTACGAACAGAACCTAAATACGAGGAGCCTCCATCCACTGGTCAACATGAAGGTGTTACAACAATTCATCAGCTGTACACTAAAAAGGCAGTACAACAAATCACAGCCAGTTTCCAACAAAGTCAGCAATAAACTCACCTGAAGGCACTGGTACCATTAGTAAGGCAACTGATACAATTATACCCTGAATTAATATATTAAAAGCAAGTCTTTTAGTAGGGGATGACAACTGGAATACATTAACAATACTAATTGAGGCCTTGATCCATTATGTATTGTTCATCCTTAATCAAAAAATTTTAAAACAAATGTCCTTTTTAAATGGATGATAGAGTAGCAGATTAGCACATGCTAAATACATCTCCACCTTTTTAGAGTATGTATTTAAGCGTACACTTGACAAAGAAGAGTAGAATAAACCATTTGAACATATTCATTTCTACCAGCAAAAGAGGTAACACCAGTTGATAAAGAAAAACCTGGAAAAAGATCACCCTGCTTCCCTAAATGCCGAGAATAAGAGCAAACTTTGCACTTAGAAGATTAAAAAAACCCCCAATCTTTCTTTTTTTCATTGGGGAGTTTTTTAGTATGAAATATATTTCACAATAATATTATAATCCAACTTTGCATTTCTGTAATGAGATTGCAGCATTTTTCTGAAGCAACAGGACAGGAGATAAAATAAAAAGCTAATTCCCTTTGAACAAAAACAGTCTTAAAAAGCGTAACAACCCTTACAGGCACTAAAGTACCAACTATGATAAGAAATCTACATTGTCATACGGTCCACATGAGGTTTTTTGTAAGAGACCAGGCTTCGTACAAATAAGACTGTTATTATACAGCACTCCTCTAGATGTTTTCAGAATTTTGGCACATTCAGAAAATGCAGAGAGAAGTGAACTCCAAAAAATATAAGCAAAGGGCATTATAGAGCAATGAGAAAGCACAATAAAACCCTTTCCTGAACTGTAAAATAATAGCAGTAACAAGGGAGAAAGAGAAAGGATGCTGGTTTATTTTCCTTGAATGTTGTCACTTGCAAAAGAAGTGGCCTGGATCACAGGGCAGTTTTCTTTCTAAGGGCAAGGCTTCTCTACCTTGCTGTTGCTGGCTGGACATGACCAGGGTAAGACCTCCTTGTGCTCGTGGCTTGCCTTTGTCTAGCCAGGAAGGACTGTCCTGAGCCTGTACTTGCCAATCTGTCTTCTGCTGCTTTTTTATGCAGAGTCATCCCCTATGGGCAAAGAGAAATTCTCAGTGAATACAAATACAAAACACCTTTATTCATTTACATTTTGTCCATTACTTCTTCTTCACATTGATTACACTATTTTGAATTCCATACGCAAAGTATTATATTTTCAGGGACAAAGGTACGATATTCTTCCTAACACTTTGTGTTTAACTCTTCGCTTCCCTGCAGTCCTTCTCCAGGTTTAGAGTAACCACCTAAGAACTCAATATATGCTTCTCATGGCAATTGGACAATTCTTATCAAAACGACTCCCCCATTTCCTGGCTCGTTTTAGCATGTTGACCTAGAAAAGTACTTTTCTTCTGAAAGAAGTTTAGGTATCATCCTCTGTGGAAACACCAGTTCATATGTTAGAAGCACATCTTGGGAGACAATATGTTCTCATCAGGCAAAAATGCAAGGAGGAAATTAAGACAGCTGTGGTGGGTTGTGCAGCTGTGTATAAAAACAGAGGCTAATTAAAGAATGATACAGACAAAGCTATCAGTGACCATCTTAGTGTTCATGATAGGTCACTGAACTGTGGGTCTTACCTCAGGCTTGTCTTCTACTTGTTAGTGGGACTTATGTTGTAAAATTGGCCAAGGACACTGGTCACTTGGAAATACCTTCAATATATAAACAATTCAAACACTCTGCTTGAGTTTAGACTTGCTATTCATGAACACAAGAAGGATGTAGAACAGCAAGAAGAAAACCCTTCCAAAGGAATACAGAGAGGAGGAATTTGAATTCTATGACGGAGCAGAATGAAACATTAAAGTTACAGATGTCTAGAGCAGATGTGAAGTTACAGATGAAGAGCAGTGTCAATGCAACCAGTCTGCCAAAGAGAAGTCTTGAACACACCTGATGTGGGTGACAATTCTCCTGGCAAAAGCTGTACGGCTGCACAGATCCTACCTTCTATCCAAACTTACTCTTTGAATAATTTCAGTGAGGGTCTTGCTGATGCCCTCACTGGTATGGTGCTAAATTTGCACCCAAGTTAAAGGGATCATTTCTCAGAGCACTTCAACTGAATTGCAAGTATGATGAATTGCTTTGACTGTACCCCTTCATTAGAAACAACTGCAAGACTGGAGAGTGGTGAATCAAAGTAAATTTGAGTACTGTGATTTGTATAAGTGAAGGGCTGGGATTACAAAATAGTGATCTGAGACATTTCTGATTTTAAAACTTGAAAATTACAAACTTCTTTTATTTTCCACAAGGTTATTATAGGAACAGACTCCTACATAGAGATAACTTAAGATTACTAAAAAGTATTTACTTCTGTGTTTGTGTGTTGGAAAATGCTTTTCAAACAAAAATACTGTGAATGAGTGAATGCTGTTATAAACATGCCAGAAACAAACAATATTAATAGTTTTTTTCCTTTTTTTCTTTCTTTTCAATTAAAAGGTTTGTGATATTCTTACCATGTTGTACCAGGCACTAACGATAAATTTCTCCTCCATTTCTCTTTGACTTTTAGTTTTCTCATATTCTTTCTATAAAATAAAAAATCCATATATTTAAAGCCAAAGTATAATAAAAGTATTAGTCTCTAACTAAAAAACAATGAGTTTTTACCACAAAATGCAAGGATTACTACCTCCAGGGAATGAAACATTCTGTCCCGCTCCTGCAACTGATTTTTCAGTGCCTGAATCTCAGGAGCAGCACCCTGGTTCTGCTTAGGATCTAATGTGCGGATGACCTGTAAGAGAAAACCAGTTTGTTTTTCATTAAATCCTGCAAAAGCAGTCTTCTTAAGGAATTAAAAGCTTCTAAGTCAGGTTAAGAAATAAAAAAACCCGTACCTTAAAATATGTCTACCTCTCTCATCAACTGTGACATATTAGAGCATTCAAAAGGGCCCTCTTTTTGCAGGACTGGGAAACAAAACTACTGACAAGAAAAAGTGATACCTAAAAGGTTCAGTATCCCAGACTCAACACTCGCAGTTCCTAACCCAGGCTACATTTCCTTGGAGCCATGGTGACAGAAACAACTTCTGTAAGGTCTCTCTTCTTGTAGTTATGATTTTCCTGTCAATTTCTCCTGCTTGAGGAAGGACTGCTTCTGTCCTTACGGATATTTGCCATGCTTCACCTAGCAGGGGTACCAGGTGCTGTAACTTCTAGGTAGCTCTGTTAAGCCAAGAAGCATACTGTGGCACATGCATAATTGTTACGCTACCAAAAAGATGAAGGGACACTGGTACACTTGTGTGTCATCCAAGAGTGCTAGCAAACAGAGCTAAACCAAGAACAAATCCAGCAAACTGCCTGAATTATTAAGCCTTTAATTGAAAATGGCTTGAAACTCTTTAACAGCCTCTGGCTTTATAGAAAGAGACTTCTCTTCTTCTATCTTTCTACCTATGTCAGAGTTGTGTCCAGATGCAGAAATAAAACAATGCTTTATATTTTAGTGAGATATTTATACTGTATGGTGAACATATAAATCCTGTGAGGAGTGGCTGAGTGAGCTGGGGGTGTTTAACCCAGTGAAAAGACGGCTCTGGGAGCCCTTTTCACTCTCTTGAAAGAAGGTTGTAGCCAGGTGGGGCCTGTGGCCTCTTCTCCCAGGCAACCAGCAACATGAGGAGACAATGTGGCCTCAAGCTGTGCCAGGGAAGGTTTAGGTTGAATTGTTAAGCATAGGAATGCGTTGCCTAGAGAGGTAGTGTAGTCACAATCCCTGGAGGTGTTCAAGGAACAACAACAACAAGGAACTTGATGTGGCACCTAGTGCCATGGTCTAGTTAACAACAGTCAAAAGCTGACTCGATGATCTTGGAGATCTTTTCCAACCTAAATGATTCTATGATTCTGTTCTATAAAAGCACGTTACTTTTCTAAGGAAATACTCATTAGACCTGGATACAGCTTTCATAGCAGAAGACTATAATGATTCTACAAAAAAAACCCTGCACCAAAACCCATCAATAACAACAAAAAGAAACAAAAAAAAACAACCCCAAACCAAACACAAACAAAATGAAAGCTGATAAAAAGATAACAAAAAGTTAACCTAACTAATTAATGCTACTGTCGTATAAAATATCCTTTAGTAACACAGTACATACAAATAAACAAATCTTACTGAAGAGGGAAAAGCTGTCTTTCAGAGGAATATACTCTAAGACACAACAACCAATATAAAATGGGGGGGCAGGGGGACAGAGGAGAAATTTTTTTAGACTCCCTGAAGACATTTCACAGGAAGTCATTCAGGAATGACTCCACAGAAGGAAAGGAAGAAAGCATAAAGTTTTACCAAATTAGGAATTTACTTACAGATTCCAATGTAATGATACACATTTAAAGACATTGATATGATTTTAAGAAACTCAAAATAGCGAAGTATAGTAAGAGAAGAAATGGGACTGTGATTAAGACCACAATATTGGCATTTCAAAGCTAGTAGTATACTCATTTAAATATCAGTCACCTTCTTGACAAAAGCACATATTAAGCAATAAAGGCAAAAGAGAATGCTGAACATCATCAGAGAAGTCTAACAACTACTGAAGGCGACTCAGTCAAAAAGACCACTTTACTGCAAAAAAGCATCAATAAAAGAGTCTCAAAAATGGGGTAATCTTCTGCAGAATTAATTCAGATTAAATACTGAAACAGTAAGATGATAATCAATGGAGCTTCATTCTCTTTAACTTATTAGTGTGTATACAGATACACCCTTCATTTTTATTCCCACAGAGTGGACACATAATACAGTCTCTGTCAGACAGGTGTGGAACACATCTTACTTACACTTTTGGCCTTTTCCAAATACTTTTTGTATCGTTCTTCCATTTGTTTCATTTCCTCCTCCTTTTTCCGTAGAGCTTCTTGTAATTCCTCAATTTTAAGTGCTTTATGTCAGGAGATGCACACATTGGAAAATAAGATCATTTTATTATGCATATTTTCATGTTTTACAACAGACACATAAGACACAGCTAAAATATATTTCAGTTAAGAAAAGCTGACATAAGAAACCAGATGTGGCAGATATCACAGATTTAATTGCTGTACAGCTCAAAACACATTAAAAATATGTACTCCTATAAAATCTCATAAAATTAATTTTTTGGGACATATTTTTCCTTTTTAAAATTATGACAAATAAAGAGGAATGGAATCATAAAGCAATCATGTCACCGAACATATTTAGAAAATGGGTTTACTAATGACTTACAGCTACTATAGTATCTTGGCATATATGGCAAATATGATTTTTCTTATTTTATGTAAGTGGAATAATTCCTAAGAGGCACAACTCCTCCTTAAATCTACTAAACTGTAACGTGAATATACTAAATATAATTTCCTCCTCACATTTTCTTAGGCAGCAATCGAGATCAGTAGGACAATTTAATTGCACAGATTTTTCCTGTGCTGGTTTAAGAATAAGTCAAGCCACTATTACTTCTACATCTTCTATACAACTTCTCAGATCTCAGAAAACAAAACTATATACTTTCTTCTATTTTTTTTCCTCCATCTCACTATGAATAAAATAATTTTACCACAAACCAGAAAACCTGCCATTGGTTACAATCTTTTGCCTTGTTCTAGAATAACTAGTCTTTTGAAAAATCCAGACTACCTCCCTCACTACTTCTCTGGAAAAAACATAGCAATAATGTGCTAAAAACCAACCAGATGCTGGGTTCTGCATACCCTCTGAGCAATATCATACATATCTTACATTGTGTTTGACCAGTTATGGAAAATTTGCCCAAATTACAACGTATTTTTGAAAACACATTGAAGGAATATACACTGGAAGTAAAAATGAGTCATGACAACAGCAAGGATCTTCTAAATTAAGGTCTTATGAGACATGACAGCTCTAGACAGCTGAGGTTCAATGATAGGTATGGCAGTGAGCTGGTATTTCTATGGCCAATGTCATTGGGATTTGGAACTAGATGATCTCTAAGGTTCATTCTAAACTCTTAGCATTCTATGACTCTATGATTTCTTACTACAGTGTTTCTAAAATGTGATTCCCATGCATTTCAAGTGTTAAAAGCATCTTTTTGGTCACCATGGCTTCCAGAGAAATTAACAACATACATGTCACTTCCATTAAAAATGTACATTTTGCTTACCTGACACCTCCTTTAGGTATTATAATTACAGATGGATGTTGCACAAGAAATAATTTACAAAGAAAAGAAATGGACTGCACAAGTAACTCACAACTGTTGTTGCATCTTGGTTCCAAATCTTCAATAATAGCTCGTTTCTTCTGCAGCTCGTTGTTAGCTTCATGGAGCTTCTCACTGTTACAAACCACAGAAGCACATATTGTTTCCCCAGTAGTATTACTGTGCTTGAAATGAGCACTAAGCAGTACAGAAAAGCCTCAGAGAGATTATTTCCAAGGGCATGATTGATTTATTTTTCTGTGATTTTTTGAAGACAAGTGACAATATCACTGTAAAAATATTTGTTAGATAAGATGGAAAGCATCGTTCTGTATGGAGGACTGCAAGAGCAAACAGATTTTTGGTCAATAACTGTACTTAATTTAGAACTTAGGGTTAATTGTACAATGAGGGCCTAAAATGAATACTCATAACTGATATTACATTGAGGAAAGAATGGCTAAATCCAAAGGCAACAGAAACTTCTTTTTGCAAAACAGTCAAAAAGCAAATACTGTTTTAGAGAAGTAAAAGATGCGCAAAAATAGCACAATAAAATGGTAGCACTACCTAAAGTATGACCTTCTATGCCACAGTGTGTATCAAAGAGTAAACAAACTAATTTTGTTTATATTAACATGCTTCCCTCAGAAAAAATTACTTAGTTCTCTTGAGCAAAGATTTGCACAATGTTAAGCGAAGTTTTCTACCCAATACAAAATTATGGTTCCCTCATCACTCTTACTTCCACAATGGTTTTCTATGGGAAAAAAATAGAATCTGAACAGCAGATTCCCAAATACTCTTGTGTTATCTAATCTCTCTTAGCTGTGTATTTTCCAGATCCACAATTAATGACTGTCTGCCTCCCTCTCTATATGGAAAAACACATCATTTCAACTTGCAAACAAAATAGGCAAACAAAAATACTTACAGATGTTCTTCAAGCTTCTTTTTCAGAAGAACTGACTAAAATAGAAAGTTAAATGTTTTATTTAGTGTATTGTGAAGCTTTAACATATTTTTAAAACTATTTTAAAACATGCAATTTTGACATTCCAACTGAAATCCAACTTTTTTACTGTAAAGCCTCTGTAGTACCTTTCTCTTCAAAGCTGTGTGATTTTAAAATTATTTTACCCTTTTAAATTTAGGGCAAAATTAGAACCCTTTAGAAGTTTACAAATATTTTCCCAGGAACTAGATCAATAAAAGCAAGATCTGTAAATGACAGAATTCTAAGGCAGTTGTTTTAATTTGTTCCGTACTTTGTATTGGAAAGTGCAGCAAAATTTGCAAGAAGAGCTGTCCTACCAATATTGCATTGCAACTTGCATGAAGACATAGTAAATTAGTTGAAGTAAATTCCCATCCCCACAGAAACTAGAAGGAATAGAGTATTTCTAACTGCAGTGTAGCAAAAATGTCACCTTTTTTGTGTTTCTTATCTTTATTGATTACAGACACATAAAAATCACCATACAACTTACAGTGTTCCACTTTCTGGTTAAATCACATTTAGATAAGCTCTTCGCATAAAAACTTTGAAGTAATTTTTAAATTTTAAACTCACTTCATACACAGTGAGTATCTTTCAAAAGGAAAAAAACCCAAGCTCAATAAATTTCTATGAACTGAAAGTAGTGTTAAGTAAATAGAAAGCCATACTCACAATAGCCTTGAGCAGAAGCCCATGCCAAGAAACAGAGATGACATTAGTATAAAGCAAAACAGCAGCCAACAGAAGAAACTATTTAGAAAGTCATGAACAGAAAAAGTTAAAGCTATGCATTTTTCACGCATGTGCAATTTCTTCCTCTGTTCTCATGAGCGATTTCATCTTGTAACATTTTCTAAAATATGTCACTAAACCCAAAAGTATAAAAATAATAAAGAAGCACATTTACAAATCATTGTGTTTAAATCAGAATTCAAAAGGAAAGCAACTGCTATTTAGGAAAGTAATTTTAAAAAAAGCTCATACAACTAACAAAACCAAGGAAAATAGCCAGTCTGTTGGGCTACAACTACAATTAAGAGATGCACCTTAAAGAAGGTGTTTTTGTGGTGTGATGCTGAATTGTGTTATTGCCACACTGATTGAATACAAAGCAAATGTAGAATATTTAAGTCCGCAACTGCCTTTTTAGTTTGTATTTATACAATACTAATCACATGGGAGGGTTAGCGTGTGACTGATGGTCCACAACACCATCAAAATATAAGACAAAATCATCAACAAAATTACTTAATTGTTTTTTCTTCAATGTTCTCTCAGCAAAGATTTAGTAACCTTGCTAACAGAAAAAATTGCTGTGTGTACTCAAAAAGCTTTCTAGTTTGGTTATACTTCAAAATATTGTCTTTGATCACATTCCTGGGGAGAGTTTTTTCATTATTTCAAAAGAGATTTTCTTATTGCATGACAAGAAAGGTAGGGAGCCATAAAAACAAGTAAACACGGTCCTACTGACTAGAAATTTGCAGCAGCTAAGGATCTGAAGGTTTCGACCATTTGGCTTTTTTCTCTTTCACAGTCCTCTGAGTAACTGCAGCAACATCACCTTTCATGTAACAAAAAATATTTCTATGCATCTTTATCAGTCACAAATAATTTGAATTGTCCCCATCACTTATCATTTAGGGGACTACCTGCTGGCTGGGACAAGAAAGGGAAAAAGTGGGAAGCAGTACCCATTTCCCTAAGGTAACAAAATCAAAATTGAACTCAGCTTTTTTTTTGCAGCCTTTTATTGCAGTTGGGTTTATCTTGAAACAGACACAACTACTAATCAACACTGATTCCACTGGTGTATTATTTACCTATTACCTGCACTGTTGAAGGAGTAATCTCTCCCAGCTGGACAGATCATGTTTTCACAAGCAAGAAACTAATTTTGATAAACAGCCCAAACAATTAAAAGAAGCAGAAATGAGTTTACCCACATTAACTGACCCAAGACATATGATTAGGAAAGAGACTAAAACACTCAATGTGCCATTCTAGGCACCCAAAGATTCTGTATATACTTGGCAGATAAATTCAAACAGATCACTCTAAAAATGGGCAAACATTACTTCTGGGATTTTTGCAGTATCAGTAAGCTTTAAAGACTCATACAAATATAAAATGTAATTACTATAATTGTTGTCGTCTCATAGGAAGATGAGTCTCCTAAACGGTACAGAAATAAAAGTCTTTTTGCTTGAAGTTCCTTTCATGCTTAAACAAGCCAAAGGAGCAAGTCTGTCCCCTTTTTCAGGGCAAAAGTTGGTTTTGTTTTAGATGTTAAGGTTAGGGGCAGATGGCTGGGTTCTGGCCTGAGGTTAAGCTAACCTAGCAGGGTGTGGGAAACTATGGGTCATCACAGAAGACTGCTGGACGAGATCGGTAACACTGTGAGGTGACTAAAGTCACAAAACAGCACCATGATGGATGGTCAGATTTCAAGGATGCTGAGAGTAATGATAGAATGGTTTGGGTTGGGACTTTTAAGGGTCACATAGTGCAACCCCCTACAACAAGCAGGGACACCTTCAACTAGATCTGGTTGCTCCACACCCTGTACAACCTGACCTTGAATATTCCATGGATGGGGCATCCACAACTTCCCTGGGTAACTCGTTCCAAAGTCTTACCAAATGAAAAAGTGGCTGAACTTCATGGGTAACTGAAGAGGTAACAGAGTTCTGGGGACCTTTTAGGGAGGTATTGTATCAGTAACAGCATGTAAGACCAAGACTGCATATGTTACAATATGAAAAACATCAGGCGTGGGATGGATTTAACAAGTGGGGCAGAAGTAACTAAAGGCAGGGTATTTATGTAGAAAGGGATTAGGGCACAGAACAGGAGTGCAAGGATTATAAAAGACAGTGGTAAGACATGCAAATGATGTAGTCAAAGCTGTTCAGGTAACTGTTGAGTAGACCCACATGACTACTCCATTCTGGAGGCCAATAAATCAAACCTATTCTGAGCACACCAGACATACCTGAGTTGATTCTGTAGTCTGAAAGATGGGGATAGCCAGCTTTGCCTGGCTAGCAAGGTAACACTCAGGATGGACTAAACATGCATTTCAACAGAATGTGTCAGTGCCCATTACAGGCCCAATGGCACACAGCTGACTTCCACTGCACTTCAGTACAAAACCAAAACTGCTTGCCCTTGTGGACCTTGGCACACAGCATGTAACACTACAAGGACATTTGCCTGGGTTACGACATTACCATCTACATCTTTTTGGGCTTGTCTAAAAATAACTTCAGCTTTAAAACCAAACGAAACTTGAGATAAAAAAAATCCCAAACCAAACAAAAAGACCCCAGCAAAACCCAAATCTGAGCTCTCACCATACATTTCTGGACTGAATTAAAATGAAGTGTCAATTCTCTGGATTGAGCACATTTACAGTATAAGTATGTAAAAATACAAATTTCAGTGCATTGTTGCAGAAAAATAGCAAAAACCAGAAAATGAGCTGAAAATTACGTACTGGTGAACTTTATGCCGTGTCTCTCCTATTGCTTTTTCGTATCTTTCTGAAGAATCGCTCTTTTTGTATGGCTTTTCTACAGATAACTCGGGTAGTCTCAGCCCAACCTAGATCTACTTGAGCAGCTGGGTTTAACTTCTGAGGTTTGCTCTGCTTTACAACGGAGATTGCATCCGGAGACCTCAATGTCAGAGGTTCCTGCATCCTAAACACTTCCCTGAGGCCATACTCACTCTTTTGCTTCCTTAAGAGTAAATTAAACCCTACAGATCAAGCTCAGCAAAACAAGCCATGGGATCAGTGCCTATAAATCACCACTGCTATGGTCAGAACAACACAGAAGCCATGAGTGCTTTAGACACACCCTAAATTACTGCCTCAACCAGAGCCTCAAAAGGGACACAATTAAAACTGCAGTAAATAAAGCTGAATACAATTTGACAGATATAATTTACAATACTCAGTATCTGAGAATAGTTCTTTCATATTCTTGTTCACCCTGAAAAGATTTTGGCCAATAATCAAGACAACAAAGAATATCTCAGAACTGACCTATTTTAACGTGCATTCTAAAACACATTCTAAGTTACTCAGGAAAATAATCTTGATGGAAATCAACTAGGTGTTTAACATTCATATAGTTTATTCTGAAAATTAAAAGGGTAAACTAAATTTAACACACTCTTAAATGAACATAAGCATCTAATAAAAAAGCTTTCACTATTTTATATAAATTAGTTAAAACAAACCCATGAAAATAGAAAGCAGCACATTACAGTTTGTTGCCAATTAGCAACACGATACACTGAGATTGTGAGCATACACTGCGCATGTACAGTCCAACAAATCGCTGCTTTCAGGAAAGTTCTAGAGCTTCTTTTTTGAAATACAGGAGATAATAAACAATTTTTGAGTGGAAGACTGAAAGTTGTTTTCCACACTAACTCAGCTACAATGTGTATTCTTACATTTAAAATAGAGTTAACCCTGTATAAAAGAAACAGAAAATGCTGCATTGTGTT
This sequence comes from Promerops cafer, assembly GCA_013398275.1. Lineage (NCBI taxonomy): Eukaryota > Metazoa > Chordata > Aves > Passeriformes > Nectariniidae > Promerops > Promerops cafer. The sequence goes on along the minus strand of VZSE01003438.1, from coordinate 31,500 downwards.
GAGGGCCTAATTATTTAACTTGTTTTTTAGTTTTGGTCTGCCTTGCTTTTTTCATTCTGAGATACATTTACATGAAGATATACAGACCTTCCAGTTGCCTTAGCTTTCATTAAGAAAATTAAATCCAAAACAACTTCAGATGCTTTACTCATGGAGAATCAATATTTCCTTGATTCCCTGCAATGCTCTCTATTCTAATTAAATCATTTTAATGCTGAGTTTTCTATTGCAACAGACACAATTATTCAAATAAAATGTGTGACATCTTCTCTACATAGAATGGTTTTCTATTCTAGACAATTGTCTTACATCCTAGTTAGAGAATCACAATTTATTCGTAAGACCATACAAGTAAATACACAAAACTGTTAGAAATCTCAATCTGTATAATTCTTTTACATTTGTTTTTTACAAAAAGGTGAAAGTTTCAAAAACGGTAACTACTCGAATGTAAGTCTGATGTACATTTCTACTTACATCTTCAGCTTTTGAACCTTGATCCTGCAAAGATTTTTGTAGTTCTTCAACCTGGGACTGTACTTCCAGAAGTCTCTGATTTACCAGTCTAGGAAAGAGACAATATTTGTTTTTCAGGAAAAAAAAACAAACTGCAAGAGGACGTCCCAGATTTTTAGTGACCAGCCTTTTCAGATCATCTACACAAAAAAATGCAATACTGTAAATTACTCACAATAAAATTACAGGAGTAGTTAGAGCTTACAGCAGTTCTAGAGATTATAACACGCAGATGTTCATCCAGAACATTCTCGTATTCGTCAAGGACATAATGCATGTAGAAATCAGTTCTATACACATGAAAGAAGACATTTCAACAGTCAGTTTTACTGTGTGAGAGCTGCGAGCTTATGCTTTTACACCGTTATAGAACCCTATAAACCTGTAAGTTGGAAGGGATGTCCACAGGTTGCCTAGATCCAACCTCCTCCTTAAAGCAGATGCACTTACAGCAGATTGCTGGGAACCACATCCACTACCAGGTTTGAACACTTGTAAGGACAGAGGTCTAACAGTCTATTTGGGCTTCTCCTCTAGAGCTCAGACCCATACTCCATATTTTGTCTGCTGCCTCTTGTCCTTCCACTAATAATTTTGAGAACAGCCCGAATTTGTCTTCTTTCTACCTTCTCATCAGGCAGATGCAGTTCACAGTACTCTCCTCTATGTCACCTTTCCTTTGGTCTGGACAAACCCAGTATGCAGTTTTATCCCATCTATCACACATTACAGTGTCTCTCACCATAGCAGTATTCTGCTGCACTTCTACACATCCACATCTCTCTGGTACTGTGGAATCCAAAATTCCATGCTCTGTTCAGATGTGATATCGTAAGTAGTGATGAGAGGTAAATGATCATTTTCCCAGACTGACTGCCTGCACCTCAGTGAGGACAGTCCAGATCACAGTCAACTGCCAGGTCCCCAGATAACACATTCTCCTTTGGCACCCACTAGGACCCCTGGGCTTCTGCAGCAGAGCTGCTCCATAGCCAGGGACAGGGGTCCCCTCAGTTCATTTCTCTAGACTCTTGACCTCTTCTGAATAACAGCTTTCCCTTTCAGGACATCCCAAAGTGGTACCATTCTCAAACTTGCTAAGAGCGTAGCCCCTCTCATCAGTGAAGTTGTTAATAAAAGTGATGAACAGTGCTGGTACTGGTACTGATGACTGAGGAACTGGTTGCCAACTGGGTTTCATTTCACCAACAATACTACTTTAGGCTTAGCTGTCTGATCACTGTCCAATCAATTTTTTTTGCTCACTTTACTGTCCACTTATTTAGTTTATATCCAGCCATTCCAAACATAAGAATACCATGGGACACTTTATCAAAGGCTTTGCTAAAGCTAGGTACCATCCTCTGTTTCACCCTTCTTCACATGTGCAGTCATCTCATTGTCAAGACAACTGCATTAGTTAGGCATGATTTACTCTGAATAAATTCATGTTGACATTTGCCAATTACTTTCCTGTCCCTCATGTAGCCGTAAATAGATTCCAGATGGACTTGCTTTGTGAAATTTCCAGAAAGCAAGCTGTGGCTGACCAATCTCTGTAGTTCCTCATGCTCTTTTTCTTGCCCTTCTTGAAGGTGAGTGCAGTATTTACCTTTTTCCAGGCTTCAGGCACCTCCCCCCGTTGAAGAGGAAGACAGGGAAAGATTAGATAAAAAACAGATTCGAAGCTTAGCCAGAAAGCAGCCTCATATCACTAATAGCCAAATAGTATGGCATGATCTGATGCACTCTGTCTGGTCCCACAGATGTCTGCACGCTGACTGGCTCAGTCCAGCAGGGTCAGCTAGAGAAGGTTGCTAAGGAACATGTCCTGTTGAGTTTTAAATATCTACAAGGATGGAGACAACCTCTCTGGGCAATACTCCAGTGTTCAGCAACCTCACAGTGAAAAAAAAAGTACATTCTTACATTTAGATGAAAAATAATGTCTTTTAAGCTCTGCCCACATCCTCTTCCCCTGTTACTGAGTATTACTGATAAGAGTCTATCTCCACCTTCTTTAGACCCTCGCATCATACACTTGATAAGATACATTGGTAAGATCTAACCTAAGCCTTCTCTTTTCCAGGTTACATAGTCTCTATCCCTCAGACTTTACTCATACAAAAGAGACTGCAGTCCTGTAATCACATCCTTATAACCTTTCACAGGACTGACTCCATTAAATCCATGTCTTTCTTCTCCTGTAGGATGCCTGTAGGAAAATCAGCTGAAGCAGAGGACAAAATTTCTTACCTGTTTTCTGTCTCCAGTTCATTCTTCCGTAAGTTTGCATCATCAAGAAGGCTCTGCAACAAGGCAATCTTCTCATTGTCAGAACCTTCTTGGTTCAATTTTAACATCTTGTTCTCATGCTGAAGGCGGATGAGTTTCTCCCTAAACACATAGAACACAATTTTGTAAATAAAAGAATGCCAATATCTGTAACAAAGAAAACAGTTTACCATAGAAAGTAAAATAATAACATAAATATAATCTTTTAAAGGCAGATGCCGCAACAACAATCATGTCTTCAAACCCCCAAATACAAACCCAATTTAAGTTGTAATTGTAGAATGCAGAACACAAGGAAATTACCTCAATGCCCTCATTAGATCTCAGAGTACAGCTCAACAGATACACAGGGAGAACAGAGAATGCAAAACTTAACACCAAGTGTGAAGAAAGACTGTAATCTCAGCTGTCACTGAACTACTGCATAAACCTGAGCAAGTCACTTCAACCCTTGGTCTGTTTACATAGAATCACAGAATCATTTGGGTTGAAAAGACTCTTAAGATCATCAAGATCCAACATAAACCCAGCACTGCCAAATCCATCACAGAACCATGTCCCTTAAGCACCACGTCTACACATCTTTTAAACACCACCAGGGATGACAATCACTTCCCTGGGTGCAATGCTTGATAACCCCTTCTGGTGAAGAAATGATTACTAATATCCAATCTAAACCTCCCTGGCACAGCTTCAGGAAAAAAGACCAACCCCTATCTTATTACAACCTCCTTTCAGGTAGTTGTAGAGAATGATAATGTCACCCCTGAGCATCCTTTCTTCAGGATAAACAAACCTCCTGCTACTCAAAAGACTTAACTCTCTAGACCCTTCTCCAGCTCTATTGTCCTTCTGCAGACATGCTCCAGCCCCTCAATGTCCTTCTTGTAGTGAGAGGGTGCAAAATTGGACACAGAACCTGAGGGGTGGCCTCACCAGTGCCAATCAGAGGGGGATAATCCCTGCCCTGGTCCTGCTGGCCACTCTAGTGCTGATACAGGCCAGGATGCCACTGTCCTTCTTGGCCACCTGGGCACTCAATGGTTCATGTTCAGCTGCTGTCAACCAACTCCACCAAATCCACACCAGAACAACAGGTGCCATCCACAGGGACCTGGTCAAACTGAAGAAGTGGGGCCATGAAAACCTCATGAGGTTCAACAAGGCCAAGTGTAAGGTCCTGCACTTGGCCTATGGCTACACCTGGTATCAGTCCACGTTTGCGGATGAACAGAGGGAGAGCAGCCCTGGGGAGAAGGACTTGGGGGTGCTGGTGGGTGAGAGGCTGGACATGACCCAGCCACGGGCACTCCCAGCCCAGAAAGCCAAACGTGTCCTGGGCTGCATCTAAAGCAGCGTGGGCAGCAGGGGAGGGAGGGGATTCTGCCCCTCTGCTCTGCTCTGGTGAGACCCACCTGGAACCCTGCATCCAGCTCTGGGGTCCCAACACAGGAAGTATGTCAACTAATTCAAGTGAGTCCAGAGGAAGCTGGTAAGGTGATCACAGGGATGGAGCACCTCTACTATTAAAACTGAAGGGAGCTGGGGTTGTAGATCAGACTCCAGGGATATCTTAGAGCAGCCTTACAGTACCTGAAAGGAGCCAACGAGGGAGCTGGAGAGGGATTTTTTACCAGAGCATGGAGAGACAAGACAAAGGAGAGTGGTGTTAAACTGAAAAAGGGTGGTTTAGATTAGATATTAAACAGAAATTCTTTGCTTTGAGGGTTTGGAGGCAATGGTAAAGGAAGTTCTGGATGCCCCACACCTGGCAGTGTTCCAGGCTAGGTTGGATGGAGATTTGAGCAACCTGGTCTATTGGATGCTGTCCTTGCCCATGGCAGTGGAAGTGCAACCAGATGACCTTTAATGTCCCTTCCAACCCAAGCTGTTCTATGACTCTACAATTACTTGCCAATGCGCATCTTTTCAGCCACTCCTCTCCAAGCCTGTAGCACTGTACAGGTTGTTGTGACCCAAGGGCAGGACCCTGGCCATGCTGAACTTCATACAAGTGTTCTCCACCCACTGACACAACCTGCAGATTCCTCTGCAGAGCCTTCTGACCCTCCAGCAGATTAACACTGTTGTGAGTAACCAAAAATATTACTGTATTCCATATCTATCTGTGCCCAAAATTGTTACTCTCTTCCTGCAGCTGGAAAACAGAATGGTGGGGCAGGGACTGTGGGGGGTGCCCTGGGCTCTTTAAAAGTTGAAGCACTCAGTCAGAGTCATTCTCTGTCCACTTGGCTTGCCTCTTGGTTCTTTCTGGCCTCTACTTGCTACAGTAGCAAGTCAAGAAGCCCTATTTTGCAATCAAAATGTGTTTCAGAGTGAATTTTGCAACACCTGTCTGCAACCATTCCCTCAGTACCCTTCAGTGGATCGCATCCACCCCCATAGACTTGCGGGTGTCTAAGTGGCACAGTACGTCATTAGCTGTTTCCTCCTGTATTGTAGAGGCTTTATTCAGCTTCTAGCATCTGTCTACCAGATCAGCAGTCTTACTGTCAAAGATTGTGGCAACAAAGGCTTTAAGTAGATCAGCCGTTTCCTTGTCCTTTACTGGTGTAGCTCTCCTTGGAATCAATAAGGGATTGAGATTCTCTTTAACTCTCATTTAATTGTGAATGTATTTATAGAAACATCTTTTTATTGTCTTTTATTTGCAGTAGCCAGAATAAGATGTAGTTAGGATTTGTCCCACCTAATTTTCTCCCTGAATAATGGCACATCATCTCTGTAGCCCTTCTGAGTGACTTTGACCCTTCTTCCGAACATGACACAATCTTTTTTATCCCGGGTTCTGGCCAAAGCTCTCTGTGCAGCCAAGCCAGTCTTCCTGATGGCTCACCATGTGGCACATGGAGACAGCTGCTCCTGCACCTTAACAGTACCTTCTTGCCCTCCCAGACTCCTTTGCCCTTCAGGAGTGACTTCCAAGCAACTCTGTCAATCAGACCCCTAAACGGGCCGAAGTCTGCCTTGTAGAAGTCCAAAGTGAAGGTTCTGCTGGCCTCTCTCCTTAATCCTCTGTGAATCAAAAACTCTCTCATACAGTGGTTGGTGTGCCCAAGATGGGTTCTGACCATCACATCATCCACCAGACCTTTCCTGTTCACAAACAGTGAGTCCACATCTTCCCTAGCTGGCTTGCTCAGTAACTGTGTTAGAAAGTTATCTTCTACACAGTGCAAGAACCTTCTAGACTGATCCATTTCTGCTGTGCTGCATTTGCAGCAGCCATCTGGTAAGCTGAAGTCCTCCATAAGAAGGGCCAGCAATCTCAAGACCTCACCCAGCTGCTTATAGTATACTGCATCTTAGACATGTGGTCCGTAATACACCCACCAGAATATCTGCCTTGTGGCCTTACCCTTCTTACTCATAAATACTCAACCCTTTTGGTACCATCATCAAACTACAGACAATCAAAACAGGGCAACAACAAGAACTTCTTTCTAACATCCAGCCTAAGCCTTCCCTGACACAAATTCAGACCATCCCCTTGGGTCCTGTCACTGGTCACAACAGAGAAGAGATGAGTGTTTGCCCCTCCTCTTCCTCTCGTGAGGAAGATGGAGACCACCATAAGATCTCTGCTCGGTCTTCTCTTCTCTAGGCTGAACAGATCAAGTGACCTCAGCTACTCATCACATAGCTTGCCCTCAAGGCCCTTCACCATCCTTGTGGCCCTCCTTAGGATGCTAAGAGCTTTATGTCCTTCTCATATTGTGGCACCCAAAACTGCACACAGCACTCTGCCCCAGTGCAGAGCAGAGTGGGACAATCCCCTCCCTTGCCTGGTGAGGCTGTGCCTGATGCCCCCAAAGACACAGTTAGGCCTCCTGGCTGCTAGGGCACTGCTGACTGATGTTCAACTTGCCATTGGCCATTGTAGAGGTTAGTAAAACAAAGCATGCATTAGCTTACTTTATTTCAGGAGTAATGATTTCTGCTGCTAAGCTGTCTGAAGGCTCCTGTCTTCCCAGAGGCATCAATCCTGAGTAAGGAAAAGCATACCACCATTTTTTTTACATGACAAGAAGTAAATATTGTTCTAGAAATTTCAGACTACTGCTAGACAATGTAAAATGACACAAAGTCAGGCTACAGCAAGACTGACAGACAAGCACCATTTCATTTGGTGAACCATTATGTCTGATTTCATCCACTCTGAAGAAATAATGTTGCAGTTTATTTTCGGCTCATTATCTTATCTAAGAACTACAAAGGTACACAAGGTTACACATAAAAATGAACTATAACACAGGAAACATCATGAGAAAATATCTCTCTAAAAAAATCTGTGTAACTACATGGAAACCAGATACACATTATAAAAATATCCCACTGGAGAGGAGACTAAAATTTCTGATTGACTGAAATAACATTCAAAGCTTTTACTTGCTTATGAAGCTATGAATAGTTGAAGTTTTTCACTGCTGATTTTAGAAGAGCTTATATTTATTCTGTGCTAAACAAAAGCACATCCAATACTCTACAGAAAACTTGTGTACACTTTAGAAAAGAGGCATTTAATGTCCTTATATGTCTTTTACCTGTAGTGGTGAGTTGACCCTCCTGAGCTTGTACACATCTAAGTTCTTCAATAGTTTCTTTCAAAGAATCCCTTTCTGTTCTTAATCTCTGAATAATTGGGAAGAGAATGAATATCAGTCTTGGCAGTACAAATCCATCTCTAATAGCCTTCAAAATTTTAAAAATAATTTAATGCAACTCTAGAAATTACTTTCAAATTATGGCATCTCAGTCTATTTTGTAACAGAATAAATGTAAGTATTATATATTCCACAGGAACAGTGGTTTGCGGTTCTTTTGGGACAAGGGCTGCTGATCTTATTGGACTAAAAATAGCAGGGGTGTAAGCTTACAAAATCAAGATATTAGTGACACAAAGTTCTAGTATCAGGTAGTAAACACTACTCACTGGAGCCACTCAGCTGTTTTCCTTTTCCTTTCATTGGGGCTGATTCCAAGGGAAATGGAAGTCAGCTGAGAGACCACAGATTTTTTCCTTACCATGAATCCAAGATTCAGCCAGGAGTGAAATAACGATCAGGTAAGTACAGAGTCAACCTAACAAACTGCTTTTACTTCATTTTGTTTGTCTTTCACCAGTGAAAGTGAGAGAGGCATTGCCATATCGCATTCCTCCTGTGTGTCAACTGCCCTCGTCATTCACCAGCAACTTGGCTATGAAAGAAAACTAGCTGCTCAAGACTCAGTCCACAGAGAACTGAAGAACAGGACTGGATCACCTTCGGATCCAGACAGATGTTGTTATTCAGTAGCATCAGGCAAATACTCTTTCAAATTGGCACAAGTACCCTTCTGGCAAAAAAATGAGAATCTACAGATAGCACCAAGTTTTTGTCCAGAAGGTTGCCAACAGTCAAAAAAAGGAAAGAAAATGGCTACTATGTAATGATCCAAGTCATAGTTTCCCCCAAAATCAGACATGTTCAGTATTACTAAACGGTCCAGGACAGACCTTGCCTCTGCATAGGCATGGAGTTGTGGTGGCTGACAGCATTTCATTTTACTAACAGTTGATTGCCAAATGTCAGAGTATTTTAGAGACTGGAAAAAGACCTAGGGCTTCAGTGGTACAAGCAGCTCAAAAATTATCTTAGTACTTATAACACACCACAGAGGGAAAATTCCAAGCTACTTCGATGCAGGTATCAAATACTACCATGCTTTGCCAGAACAGGAAAGGACATAAGGAAAAGGACAAAAATCAATTTCAGCAACTATTTCCAAAATATAACTGACAAGATACGACTACCTAGTTTGTGACCTGTGGTGGGCTACTTTACTAATACATACTGACAACAGAGAACAGAAAGAGTAGGTAATACAGCTAATCACTAAACTCACGTGATGAGGGACTTCTAGCTGTAATTTACTTTTCACAGGTGCATAGCCATTCAAAAGAATGTAGTTAAAAACAACATTCAGCTCAAAAAAATGCTATTTGCCAGGAGGTAAAACAAAACTATATGACAATGGCCTGCAATTCAGATCCTTTGTGCAAGATGAAATGGTCCACTGAGCCATGGATAAGCCACAGAAACAACTTAACCATTGTTCAACATAAAATAATTGGAAAAAACCCCAATTTAAAAATGAAAAGCAGGAAAGAAAGCCAAAGCACAATTGGCACCAACACAGCACCAACACAGTTATTATGAGCATTCCAGCCTGATTTGAAGGGCAGATGGAAGTGATGTGAAGGTCAAGTGTCCACCAGAGCTTGAACATTTAACAAAAAATGGAAATCAATGGCCTATGAACATAAATATAATTTGAACTGAAAGTTTTCAGTCACTTTAAGTGCTGGGCTTGGAAATCTTGGAAATAACTGGATATGAGATATGACTATTGAGGAAAAAGCCTACAGAGTTTCTGATAGTTGGATCAATGGACTTAAAATATACCTAAGAAACTGCTAGCTTCAATTGCTGACCTTGATTTTAGGTAGTTTGAGCCACCTGCATACACATTCCTAAGAAACAAGCTGAAATTAACCGTTGAGAAATGGCAGTGTGTAAGAGAAGTCTGAAGGATCAGTCTTAGCAAGAGAGGACAGAGCAATTAACCGCAGAATCACTAGCAGCAAATGAAACAAGAGGAAGGGGATAAGGGGATAGATTGGTATCTACCCTTTGTGTTCCACATTGGCAGTACAAGATAGGTCAACAAGGAGCTGTCATAAAAGGTGAGACTGCCACAAAGGACATTTCCCTCTACACAACTACTAAGCCTCTTGCTACACTAGTGATCACTCCACAAAGAGAAGCATGCTGATGGTACCTCAAAGAATGCCTTAGGAAAAAAAAGCAACAGGAATTTAGCTCTAGGATGATACTGCAGAAACCCTGTTGTAAATAGCTTTTCAGAATATATAATAATTACCCTGGGTATTTATTAACTTTCTCATGGTACATGGTCAGGAAACAACTTCAGATGACAAATATGAAGGCTTTTCCTCTTAAAAATGGGTTGCATGTGTTTTTGTACAGTCACTTTATTCCATGCTGTACAATTCTTATGTTTAAAGAGTGTCTTGTACACAAACATCAGAAAATTGCAGAGGAAAAAAGACGTCCTAATTTAAAAAGATGGCTAACTATAATTACCATATCTCTGTGTTATAAAGGATACAAAATTGCTATTGTTACTAACAAAAAAATAACACCTTGGCACTTACATCTTTTTCTTTTTGGAGGCTGTCTACTTTTTCTTTCAGTCGTTTGCATTCATAATCTAATTTATCAGCTTTCTTGGATTCTTCAGATAACCTGTTCTGTAGTTCAACTGCCTGTGAGAACAAGAATCAATAATGTGTCTGCAAATGTTAAAACAAAATACACAAGACAAAGTAGCCAATTACAATGCACCACAAGTCATGTCGTAAAACAAGTGATATAGTTACTTATAGGACATACTGAAAACTTCTTTCATCAGTTGTTCTGTGTTTCAGCAAAATTAAAAGCATTCAAATATTAGGCCTTAGTGCACCCAAAAGATAGAAAAAATGTGAAGTATTTTCAGTACATCTAAAACAAGAATTTAAGCTCAAACAAAGTTTACAGAAAAAAGCTATATAGTTCTATGGATCAAAAAGATTAGGAATAGCAGAAAAATCTTTCTGCATTCTGAAAAGCCTAGTAAAAAGAAAAGACTCTGAAGAAAGACAATTATCTACATCTTTTGTTAACTTTACTTCATAAGCCTCACTCAGAATTCAGCTACTAGTTTATGCAGCCAGGTAACATTCTCTGAGATGTCCTAATAATTTTTAATACACTATTAACATAAAGATTCAGCCACAGGCTCCAAACAGTTTTCTTTATTTCAGTGAGAAACACTGCCACATGTATGCTTTCAACTACAGATCAGTAAAGAACTCTTAAAATTAGGTGGGCAGAAATGTGAAAGCCGAGCACAACAGAAGGTAAATCAGTGAAGTCTTCCCTTTTCTAAACTTTCAGCCTTTACTAGCAAAGATTAATTCCCAGAACACTAGTAAAGCTCATAATGCAGAGAGTATGGAAGCAAATAAGCTAAATAACGACTGACCTGCAAATACAAAAGCTGAATGAAGACTTAGCTAAAGACCTACAGCTTCTTCTGAAGCAGTTTATAAGAAGGCTTTTTCATGGCTTTTAGATTACAAAAGAAGTGATTAAAGCAGTAGCCATATCTACATCAAGATTCCCAGGTGGTTCTAATTGCCTTTTATTTTCAATGTGTACAACTACAGCAAAATAACCACAAGGCCTAAAATATGCATAATCTTAAGTCTTAGAGAAGGACTTTTCTGCTGTTGTTCCTAAATTAAAGGCTGCAAAACCAGCACAGGCCTGCATTTTCTGAGATTGAAGAAATGAACATGTTTGATATGAAAATATTTCTTTTTTTCAGATGTGACATCTATCACTGGGGCTATCAGAATAACTGCAGGTATAACAAAACAACTGCAGGCCTTCACCAGTGACAGTGCCACTACTTGCAAAATATTAGTGTTTTCACCTCAAATGGAAACAAATGCATTTATGTTTGTAACCAATCATGCCAAGGTAATGGTATGTAGAAAAACACTGCAGGAAATAAATTTGTCTTGAATTTGGACTTGTGAGTGTATAGAAAAACATACAGTTTCATGGAAATGCAGAGGATTAAAAAAAAAAAATGAACTGCCATTACATTTACTAAGCATTATCTGTGTGTGGAATGAGTAAAGCAGGAATCTTGCAACAAAGAAAAGCAAGACAAACTGTTAACTATGTATCAGAATGCACATGCACAAAGGGGCTGAATTAAAATAACAAAAAAAATTATCCTGCAGTCTTCACATTTCAATTCCTCATGCCAAAATAAAGTTTCTTAGAAAAGGCTTGTGCTTGCTCTCAGAAGAGTGAAAACAAAACACCACCACTCTACCTCACCTCACAGAGACCTCTCTGTGCAGTGAAGATGCAATTGTCTTGCAGATTACTATAGGAACTTGAGTCAACCACTTTCATCTGCATAGCACAATGATTCTAAGCCAAAGAAATAACTCTCTAATGGTGTCCTCATGAGTCAGGTTGGATCCTTCAAACACCAGACAAGACACATTCCATTACAGGAGCACACCAGTACTCAGCAGTGACATAACATCACAAGCATTATATCTGCCTTACTTCTGATAGCACAATTTAGAATTCCCAGAAAAAATGATTTTGTGGCTTATGAGTCACAGGCAGGTCTCAAAAGGAGCTCAGTCTTACAGACACTGAAGACAAACATAGCGTTCATTTTGAGACACCATAGTTACGTGAAGAAAACACATCTGCCACAGGACACCTGAGGCTTATTCCAGTCCCAGCCAGTAAACAGTTTTGCACCAAACAACAGCTCCTCATACAGGAAATCCTATGCATAAAATACAGGGAATAACGAAAAAAAGGAATACTTTAGCAGCACAAATGATGGGATTAGCCCTTCCAAAATCCTTTTGGTTGGTGAAATAAGAAGAATCAAATGCAGATGTCGAGGTTACACAACAGTATCACATGCTCAGCTGTTTAACCGAGTGAAATACTGGGTTGCCAGTAAGCTTGATACTACTCATTTGTGGAAGGCCATTCCTTCCTACATTTACTTTTCTCTTTGCCCCTTGGACAATTTTTTTTGTACAACTTCTTTTTCTCTGGTAAAATAATTTGGGCTGTATTAAAAATTAGCCCACATAGGCTGAAACCAGTTGTTTTAAATACTGAGATGGCCAAGTCCAGGGAAAAAAATCAATCAAGTCTTAGGGAGACACACTGCCCCTGGGGTTTCAGTATTGTCAGTTCTTGTTTCTATACTTTATTCTGTGGTAAACTGACATACAGGGACCCCTGTGCTGTGATCATTTGATCAGGCAGAAATACAGAGCAGGCACCACTGCTTTAATAAGCCATGTTCTGTCTAGCCCTGTAACAAGAACACCAGAATGATACCATGTCCCTGTAGTACAGAAGCAGAAAGAAGATTAAGCACATCTTCCACCTTTACAGAAACAGCATCACGTGGCACTTGAATAAGCAGGAGGATAAACAGGTGCCTTTCACTCCACAGAGTGTACTGGTGACACATTTTGTATTCCACTAGGTGCATATAAACAACAACAATGACATGTGTCCTTCTCTCTTCTTAAGAGGAAAAATTCAGATGTATCAGAGAAACTAGAACCTTAAAAAAAGGAATTATTTAATCACAGGAACAACTTACCTCAGCTGCGGTGTGTTCCTCACTGCTGGAAAATTGTAAGTGAAAAGTGGATACTTTTTCTGAAAGGACAGCCTCTAATTCAAGCCCCACTACTGAATATGAATTTAGAATCCTTTTAGAAAAAAACCCCACTACTTAACATCTGTTGAGTTTTTAAATGCAAGAAATACTGCTTTTTGACAAAGTAACAAACGAGTAATAATGACAAGAATTTCAGGAAAGGAGGACAAAGATAGCAAGCACCTAGAAAACATGAAAACATTCTAAATAGGGGTTGTTTTTTCATAGCCTTTTTTTACTTCGAGGTATTAGCCATGTTATGAAGACAAAGTACGGAACAATACAGAGTACTACTGCAATGATGATGCCTGTCCTCACCTGTCTCTTGTATGTTTCCAGCTGACTGCGTGCTGCGTTGGCCTTCCTTAGTTCTTCTTCCAGGCTCACAGTATTTTGCATGTACATTGTATTCTTCTCTTCTAAAAGCTTCACTTGCCGCCGCAAATCACCCAGGTCCTCCAACTTCTTTTTGTATGACTCTACCTGGCTTTCTAACTTGGCTACTTTATCAGAAGAATGCCTGAAGGGACAGATTTGTAGCAAATTTGAGCTCTGAAAATTAACAAAACTAACAGAATTTAAAATGCTTCCTCACTGTTTTTTCTTAACGCAGAAGACGTTCTGAGACATCATGGGGAGAACAATAAAGCAATCATATCCTCCTATTAATGATGTTTTCACTTTTAAATTGTCTGTTTTCTTCCCTTAACTATTTGTCAACTCTTAAGCTGCTGCTGAAGGTTATTTTAGACCCTATCCCTCTTCCTAACACAACTTTCTTATCTGCTTTTAATCTTAAAATAATAGCTAAAACAACCTCACTCCCGCTCATTTCCTTTCAATTCTAAATTATCCTCTGTCCTAAATTTTTCAAGAGTAAAGAAGAAAAGTTTCTGCTGTTCAGTTTGTTTTAATGATAACCAGGAATAAAATCATAAAGATCCTTCTGCTAGACAAATTGTACTTGGTGACACAGAAGCACTGTAACAGTTTTGAAATTTGACTCCTTCTAAAAAAAAATAAAGGGAAAAAGAAAAAGAAACACCGGCTTCAGTTTTCAGAATTTTATCAATCCACCTGTTGCACTCCCAAGATTACAATGGACCTCACCTCCTCCAACGACCTCCTGCTCCCAGTTTCATTTTAGAATCAACCAATTTACAGACCCAATTTCCTGTGAAATCCAGGTAATCTCCCACTAAATGAATAGGTAGGTTTATGGGACACTGAGGCAAGCCACCTGTTTAATCCTCAGTGAGGTGCACGGCCTCTCTCTTGGGACAGGGAATTGCTCTTTGAACCCATGCCACCGCCACAGTTTATGCAGCCTGATGGGTTCATTCCTTGTATTAGTGACAGAAGGGATAAAGACAGATAGCTTTGGCAGAAGGCTGCTGGTGAACCAGAAATAGCAGCATTAAATAAGCCTTGCCGGAGAGTATGGGTAGCTGTTCTGAATAACCCATGGCAATAGGCGTCAATACTGAAGGAATATGCTCCACAGTAGAAGTGGCTGTCTGACCCTATAAACACCTACTATCATCAAATCATGACAACTTTCCTTGCTAAAATCCAGTGGGAACAAGAGCTGCAACATATATTGCTCACACTAATATTATATGATAAACCAAAAGCACCACCCAAAGTCAGAACAATGCAAACCCAGTAACAGAAATGGCCTAGTTTTCTGATGAGAAAGATGCCTGAAACATGGTGAAGGTGAGTACTGTACACTCAAAGAGACCAGGGAGTGTCCCGTTATACCCATAAACTGGCACAGAATTACTAAGTTTACTAACAGTTATTGATTAGGTACAAAGTAAGCAACTATTTTACTCAAGCAGAATTGTGTGTTGGTCTGTGTACCTAAACTGGAGAATCCAAACAATCTTGGCATTGAAAGTGCTTAGTATTAAATTATTTAATCAAAAGATACTGTAGATTAAGTACACAAGTTATATAGATTAAAAGGTAGTAGTCAAAAAAGAGTTACTGGAACAAGATTTACCTGAGTACATCTATCTCATCCTTCAAAGACTGAGCCTCCTCTGCCAGTGTAGTAAGCTCTTCTGTTTGTTGTCTCAATTCTGCAATTTCCTTTTCTAGTTCTTCACAGCGTATTCGATAGTCATCTTTCGCAGCTTCTAATCTGTAGGATGAAAAAAATCCCAGGAAATAATTTCTCATCCTGACCCACAGTTATCTTTCCTCATCATCATCCCCTCTAGAACACACAAAATGGTCTCCTGCAGCAGTGAAAGGAAACAACAACTCAAAGTGCTTATTTAAAATGTAGAAGCAGATTGACTTTATCAATGCTCCAAATTTAATATCAGTCTTTTTATCTGAAAATTCACAAGGTAACATATAGTCTCATAAAGACAAAACCTGAGGTTTCCTTGTATAACAGTAGTTTTTCACAAGGGAAGCTTAAGGAGAAATTTTCATCTTTTTTTCATCTTCGGACATCCAGAGTTTGAACATGACATCTTTATTCTAATTCTGTTCAGCTGTCCAATTCATCTACCTCCAACAATATTGACCTGATTATTAGATGTTACAAATACCATAGATCTCTCACTGAAGTGGCTTTATTTATTTACTCATAAAGAACCTGTGCATGCCCTGTACATCTGGAGACCAGGCTATCTAGTTAGCAAGTAAAGAACTCTAAACAAAGTTGCTGAACTGCTTGCATACACTATGCATAGGCAAAGCTCTATTAACCTGGCAGTGAACACTGGGAGTAAGTAATAGAAACTTTTTCAAAGTATTTTGAATGAATGGAAGAGGACACAACCCAGAACAGAAAGTCCTACTGTGATTTTGCTCTGAAATTAAAACAAAAACAATCCAGGATAGGAGATGAGGGCATGAGGGAAAAAAAAAAAAAAAAAGGCAAAGAGTCCAAAAAGAATCTACAGGAATGGAGACAGGAGAAAATCTTTGAGTCATCCAAACCAGAAAAAACAAAGATTTGGATCATGACACACCAGAACAGTCAAAGAACAAAGAGGCAAGACTAGGAGGGAAAGTGTTGTACTGCACTAGGCACCAGTTAAGCTGTACGTATGTCCTGCTTGATCAGGTACAGCTAGAAGCAAACATACAAATTGCCATTAGAAGCCACATAATATGAAGATGGGAAGGAGGTGAAGGAGACTGGGAATGAGTCTCACATATGAAAAAGGTTTAGAATGACCTTCAGAACCTGAAACTACAGTAACAGGCAGTGAAGATATTGAACATGAGGACAAAATCTGTTTGAACAGTTTTTGATACCAGACTCATGTAGGAATCACTGTAGAGCATGGAAATGAATCAGAAGAGATAAAAGGGGACATCATTGTTACTTTATTTCATTACACGGCAGACGTATAAAAAGAAGAAATCCAGGCACTAGTTGTTATGAAAGAGAAACACTGAATGATTTTCAAGGAACTGATGGGAGATGGTATGTCAGAATAAGCAGGAAAGGAGACTTAGCAAGAGGAATTGGAAAAATAGCAAAACAGACAAAAAAAGGAAAGTAACATGGCATATATTGTAAGAATTGGAAAAAGGCAATGAGAAGACAGCAAAAGAAAAACTGGCAGTGTAAAGAAAGAAATACCATAATTTCACTCACAGAGGAGAGGGAAAGCATGGCAAAGAGAATGAAAAGGTTATGGTGAAGTGAACCAGCTTTCTTCAGCAGAATAGGCTTACATAGCCTGAAATCAACAGTCAAGAGGGCCAGGAAGGATGTTTAAAGAGGAACTGTATTTTCACATACTGGGGAAATATAAATAAAGTGCAAAACTCATACATGAATAATCTCCATCTTTCATCATCTCTGAAATTTGTTTTCAAATTCAGAGAAGGACATATTTTGCTATGTATATAATGCCACCAGCTGTACAGCCTGTAGCAAACTTTCATCTAGGAATTACTAGACCTTAAAAATACAATCAGAATAATTTGCAAAAAGGAAAGCATGCTACTTTTCATTCTCACGGACTTTGAAAAACATGGGTGAAATGACTGCACACAAACAATTCAAAGTAACTCTCAGTAGAGTGACATATAAAGCATTTCAGCATTAAGGAACTGTGCGTTTTTTAATGCTGGATCTAAAGAGCAAAATCATAATGTATACATCACTTTAAAAACTGTACTACTGTGGTTATACACCATCCATTATACAATTCACATTTGCAGCAGAACCAGAAGTATCTAAGTCACCTCTATTTGCAGCTACAAACAAACAACCTAACCAAGTGTATCTTTTCTACCTGAATGTTTCCTCTTGGAGCTGTTCTAGTTGTGTCTGCAGCTGCAGGTGTCTACGACCTGCAGGACTGTTGGGATCTTCAATAGAATCAGATTGATTTAAACGTTCCATCAAAATCTGGTTCTCAGCAAGCAGGCTGCTTTTCTCCTCTTGGAGGGCTGCAACCTGTGTAATAGAAGTATGAAGAGGAATAATTAACCTACCCTAGAGAGCAGTATTTTCTCATGTTCATAATGAAGCATCAACAGAGCCCACAAACAGAAAAGTGCAGGCTTCACTAATCATGTTTCACAAGAACACACTGTATCATTTAAGAGGTATTAAACTGCTATGTGATGTAACCAACATATTGCAACATTAGGGCAGAGTTACAACTCAGGAAACATAATTATTCTTTTATGTATTTCACACAAGCACATAAAGAAAAAGTCCGTTATGACAGAAGGTATCTTCATTATAATAAAATCAGCATACTTTCCCTACAAACAAATAAAACTAGCTCTGCACAACAAAGGCCATCTGCAAGCAGGCCTGAAACAGGAACATAGCCCCAAAGACAGCTCAGTTTCCACTAACACTGTGAAAACAGGTAGTAGTGCAAAGAACCCAAAGCGCTCCAAGACCTGAAACATGGATTTGTATATTAACCATGACAAACAAAGATAAGCTTTATTAATTCCAACAGTTACTGAACTACAAGAAACCTGAGTTAATATTTCAAAGTAGGGTTGCAATAGCAATGCATTTCAGGGCTCCCCCTTCACACTCCTCATGTCTTCCAGATGAGTATTGATTTATTTACAGTAAGACTTAGTCTAAACCCATATATATTTAATGGTCTACAGCAACTTTTAAATGGGATTTAACTATTAACTGGAACTGTTACAGCAGCAGAACTTGTATTAGTTCTCCATGGCAAAAGTTTTACCACACAGCTCAAACCCTTCCTAACTAAATGAAGTTTTGCTAGTATGAATCATAATATCGGCAACACAGCAACAAGATAAGAAAACAATGACATTCATTCTGCTAGCACAAGCGAAAACAAAACAACTACTCTTCTCAAAATTATGTTTCAATACACTAGCACTTATTTTCAGCCACCTAGAAGTTAACACATCTTTTCTCCACTTCGAAATTGATACGGACCCTGTAGCAGACTCACCTGCATGTCTAATTCATGACATCTCTGGGCAATTTCTTCTTTTGTCGCAAGTGCTTCATTTAATTCTTCTGTAGTCTTCTTCAGCTAGCATAAACAAGAAATGTTTACATTTTCATCGCTCTCTGTGATCCATTCAAAAATATTCTGAACTACATGTCTGTAAAATTATTTTTACATTTAGATAATCTATTAAATTTTTAAAAACTGAGCAATTCTGCTCATATAAAGAAAAAAAAGAAGCAGATGTGAATACTGTTTAGGCTGTGTATCAGTAAAAAGTAAACATATCTAAAAGTAATATTTGCTCTTACATTAGAATTACCACATCTACTCTATAAATTGAGTCAAAAACTCCAGGAGAAATTAGGTCTGAAGAATTCACCAAATGTCTACACTGAAAAAAGCTGTCAATACCACTTTTCTTTACAGACACGAAGAGTGTGTAATTTCAATTTTAAATCTAAGTTTGAAATATAGAAAGGACTGGAATGTGGAATACAGGGAATGCACAATTAGGGTAAAATCCCTCTAGTCACTGGAAGCTACTTCTAGTGCACAACAGGAATAAAACTAGTATGTGACAGAGAAGCCTAACCTTCTAAAAAAAGGGCACTGAACCTTATATGCACTGGGAAACATTCCGATACTTCCCTTCAAAGGCTTAATGTTTAAAGATATGTATCTGACTGGTGTGCAAATGAATGCAGTTAAGAAAACATAAAAAACATAGAAAACAGTTTTCTACAAGAAAACTGGTCTGATAAAACAGGTGCATGCATGTTATGTATATAGATACAGATATATATGTACTATCATATATGCTGAAGTTTAAATGGGCTTTCTCAAACAGCATCATCATACCTTGCACTTGCAAGTTTATTTCTTATGGGCCTGTTTACATACAAAGAATTAATTTCATCTGCAAGAATTTACATATTTCTGCAGAGAAAGAATAATGGATGAATACAGAGAGCACCACTGTACTATTCTTCTTCTCAGTTAGAAAAAAATCTGATGAAGTAGGACAGTGTTAGCATGAGAATAAGCTAGTAAAAAAAAACATTTTGGTTTGCTTATTTTTTAAATATATCAGACCAGGAAGGATTGTATTTGAAAACTTCTATTTTGTAGCAGTTTCAGGATTCCCACAGAAGCAGTTTGGTTTTTTTTTAAACTGACTTCAGAAGTAGGAACTCATATAAAAACATTTGTTCAAATAGTACATCTTTTTTACCTTTCTTTCCTTCTCCATGCCTAAAGATTTGTACCAATCTGCAGTTTTGTTTTATTATGTCATACAGCTAGACTGGTTTTTCAAATCAACTTTTCTATATCCTTTAAATACACAATAGGAGTAAACTCAATTTATAAAGCTGAAGGACTTGAAATACTGAAATTTAGTTTTTCACTTCTTATTTTACTTTTCCACAACACCCTTTAATGATTAAAGAGAAAAGAAAAAGACGGAGTTCTTAATATGGCCACTGACATGCTATGATT
Organism: Promerops cafer; assembly: GCA_013398275.1. Lineage (NCBI taxonomy): Eukaryota > Metazoa > Chordata > Aves > Passeriformes > Nectariniidae > Promerops > Promerops cafer. The sequence goes on along the minus strand of VZSE01003438.1, from coordinate 11,398 downwards.
GAAGGAAAAGAAACATCTAGTCTTAGATACCTGCCGATCAAGGTCAACGTAAGCATCATTTCCAACAGACACTGGAGACTCTTTACTCATCAACTGCAATTAGATTACACTGGATTAGAAAAAGCAAAGATTTACTTTTATATTAAAACCTAAGTTTCAATGAAATACCAAGCTGATTTTTATTTTTGGGAGCTTTAATCTGAATTAATTTGAAAGTTTTTAACTTCATTCTTATATATGACATATTCAGAAACAAGAACAAATCTTCATTATTTGTAATATTTAGAGTGCTATAAAAGAAACCTTACATCATCTCTTTTTCTTTTGACAATGCACATTCTTTGTCTATGATAAGCCTACAGAACATCCCACTAAAGATTTTACTGCAATGGCATTGGAATTATAGTAGATATCAACTCACCATGCAAGTCCTAGCTTTAACTTTTCTCTGCTAGTGAGTGGCTTTTTCATATTTCCATTACCCAGATATTTACATCGATTTATTTATTTATTTCACTCAACTCCAGGGCATATCTATCTCAAATACTTGTGCAGAATGAAGGTGATAAAAATTCTGTTCTGGAGTTGTCTGTAATTTTCAACCTTAAAAAGTAATTCAGCAGAGTGCATGTCTGAAATGAGTATTACAAGTCCTTGTGTACTACTTCAGTGCAGGAATAGCTGATAGTGGTTTTGGCCTAGAATATTTAAGAAAACCAAAAGAACAAAACAAAACAAAACACAACCCCAGCCAAACCCTCAACACAAACCCTCAAATTAAATACTACAAAACTGACTGATGTACTGATCAAAAGAAAGAAAAAAGCTGATAAATAACTTTTCTTATAGTAACTTAATGATCAGCTGCAGCAGCAGGCAAAAGTGAAATCAAATGGAGCAAAAGTTGTAGCTCAGCAACCTCCTCCCACACAGCTCAAGCAAACATAGCAAGGTAATGTTCTTACTAAAAGTTGTAAGACAAAAACAGGAAGAGTCTTGCAAATTAGAAATACACTGTAACTAATTCAAAAGGCATCATGGCACTGATGGTTTCTGTCCAAACACAAAATGTTCTAAGAGCGCCCCAATGACGTGATTAATGAGAGTTACAATTAAAAAGGCCCTATCCTAACCAAAATCAGGACAAGATTTCTTCCCTGGAATCTCCTCTAGCCTGGTAGCTCTCTCCAGAGACAGTACTTCCTTTATTCCTTCTAGCAACCAGTGCTGTTTTCCTTAGCAAGGTCTTTTGGGATGCACAGAGCCTCCACTTCTCAATCCTATCTGTTTATATCACCGTGTACAAGTGAAAAATCTGTTTGACATTTACAGCATTCAAATACATACACTTACGTTTCTCTCTCACTTTCCCCATTTCCTTAACTGGGATTTAGCTGCATTTAGATTAATCTATCTCTCCTCAGCTGTCCTCCTCAGACCTTGGCAACATTTGCCAAATTTCTTCCATTTTCTTCTACATCTTTACAATGACAAACTACTCCATGAAGAAGCATTACATCAAGCCCCCACTCTCTGCAACAATAATTAGAAAGTCTCTAGCCTCAGAGCTGTCTCCTGGAAAATGAAGTTATTTTCTTTTTCATTACCATATATAATGGCATGACAAACTTATCTTCAATTTAGGACCCTGTTTTCTGAACTGATTATCATTTAAACAAAACCTCCCAATAACTCCCTGCTTTGTGATGCTCATACACACTTTGAATACTGCATTTCACCAGCTCTCCTGGAGGACTAACAGGGATATCCCATATCAGCCAAATACTGAACCCGTCTCAGTATTTTATATTCCACAATGCTGTTCACAAACACACTTTGGACACATGTACTCACACACACAAATAAGTTCCACCTGCTAAGTCAGCACTTTCCAACAGGCAGGTCCCATGCTGCATGCAGCCTGCAAGGGTGTACAACATGTCCCTAACAGCCACCACCCCCTTCTGGCCCTAACACAACTTCCTCTTTAAAAAACCAGCTCAACAGGCCTTTCCAAGACTTAAAGGGATACAAGTGACCACACAACCCACTAGAGGCCACTGTGGTGTCATTGCTTTCTGTGACTTGCTATAAGGCAGGCCACGGCTAATAATATAATCCCTATTTTCTTCAACAAGTTTTGCCATCTCTCCCAAAACATCTGTCCTTGAGAACCCTTAGCAGAAATGTCCAGAAAAGAGGACATTATCTGCAGTAGGGTTAAGTAGTGGAGATACATACTCTGGGTGTACCACAAATGCACACTGCATGTGTGAATTTCACTCCATGGGTTACATCAAGAATGTCATGGGGAAATGTGAATAAGGCACCAAGGGCAAGAGCCACAGATACATGTGCAGATGTATCTCACATGACTCACTGCAATAGAAAGCACCTTGTAATTGGATGGTCTGTGGTAGGTATAGTGGAAAAGCTAAAGACAAAATGTAAGGGATTGTTTTGTGTCCAAGTACCACAATCAGACAAAGAACGAGATTGCTAGATAACTCAAAAGGAACACAGGAATCCAACTTCTGATCATCAGTTAACAATAAAACAAGTTTAAGAAGTGGGATGTAAAGGTAGAATTATCATGGCAAAGGAGTGCTTCCACCTTTTCCCTACATATCTCCCCACATACTGTAAATATGTAAATAGCAAGAAAATGTCCTGACCATGCTCTGCTTTAGGACTGCCTGTACACAGCTTCTCCCCACTGAGAAGCAAAAGCTTTACCATAAATAGCACAGCCAACAGAGCACATAACTCCACTCACCTATCCAAACTTCTCTCTCTTGAGTCAGATTTTATGAAAATTTAAAAAAACTTTTACTGAATGTTATAAGATTCCATACAGATAGGTATCTCAACTTGAAACACACACTACACCTTCCATCCACCTAAAAAATATAAGATAAGAGGCTCATCTAGTTTCCACTATTCCACTAGTCTATTCCACTATTTGTTTCTGGTCAATCAGCCTTCTCTGATATTACTGAAATTTAGAGCTGCAAAATGCTCTTTGCTCAATGGCACATCAACTTTTTCTGCATTATTTATTACTAATGTTACAATACTAGTAGATTGTTAATGATTTTAAAAGCAAATTTCCATACTGTTTTCTTCTATACATTTCCTTTACTTAAAAAGCTCACAGTCAGAAAAAATTAATGAAATACTGATGTCATTTCAGAGCTTCACATGCAACCTGCAAGCATGATACTAGAGTGTGTGGTCTTGGGAGGTGTGGATCAATGGCAACACTTCTGAGTTTAGAGGGGCAAACTTTATTTCATATGTATTCCAAATCAGTCAAGAGAATAAAAAGCAGGAGGAAGTGGCCTTCTAATTTGCCCTTCACACCTGTAAGTTTTCTTCAGGACAGACTACAAAGGGAATAAAGGTTTACCTCCACAATTTTGCAGCACTGGAACTGGCTTTCATTTCCAAACTCATCATTTAGTCTAAGTATAGTATAATCACCTATTTTCACATGTAACTTTAATGGAGGATAATGTACAGAGATTATAAGAAGGGAAACATTGAAAATGTGCTTGCAAATTCAAGCAATTGCATTAGGCCTCTACAGGAGAAAGAAATTCCTGCTTAAGAGCTTCCCAGAGTGAAATAAACTAGCAACTAGCATTTATAGGCTTGTTCTTTTTCTAGTTTATTTTGCATAGAGGTCAGTCTGGGTTTTAAATGGTGCAATTACCCGGACGACATGACAATTCTTACAGTTATTTCTGTAGTTTTATAAGAAGCAGGTGTCATTCCCTGTTAATCCTTTACATCTACATTTTTTCATGCTCATAGCTTTGGTATGACATCTTACATAATACTTGTAGGTCTGCTAATCTATATTATTAAAACCTTCACTCTTTAACTGCTTTCACTGTAAAATGTGAACAAGCTGTGTTGTCATGGATACATGAAGATTAGGGCAGGGGTAAAACTATCACAAAATCTGCATGCATGAATAACTTGAATTATGAAAGCTTTTTTTCCCCCCCACATGATTTTGCAAACACAGTTGCTCTACTTAGTTGAAGATTTTGAAATCCAAAACACTTGCTTTATCTGAAATGCTTTTTCTACGGCTAATAATACTGTATAAGCTCACTTAAATGCTCACAAAGCAATGTCAAAACCTAGCTTCTGTACTCACGTTCTTTTTCTTTCTTAGAACATCTTTATGTTAGTTTTTAAGAGTCATGGCTATGTTTGACACTGTATATCCTTTAAAGCAGCTGGACTTTCTTCTTCCTCCAGTTGATACCCAGTCTACCTCCAGTCTATCTGTTGATAGACCCAATAAAATATTTTTATATCATTTCCTAACTATTCAAAAAATAACTTTACTTCAGACAAGGTAAATCTTTAAACAACCAGGACAAAATAGAGGTGGGAAAAGCCACATAAAACCAAAAAGTGGAAGTAACACCACTGGTGTTACCCTGGACAGTTAAGCACCTTTTCCGACTCCCCGCTTGCCAAGTTTTGACTCCACCCCTGACACTATTCTCTCAACTTGACCTGCAAAGAGAGCTGCTGAGTGATCAAGTTTAGAGATGTTCTCAACAGCAAAGGCAAACCATTTGTTTAGCCCAGCTACCAGCTTCATCAACAATGAACTTGGTTACTCCAGGAAAAGACTTGGGAAAATGACAAGAGGGGAAGGGGAAGGGAAATATATAACAGGAAAAATAATTTCTGGTGCAAAAATGTATCTTGTGCACAACTTGCATTTTGATACCTACATCTGCAGATTAGCATCTCAGATTCTAAGTGGTGACAACACACCAGAACAATTTGACTACACTGAAAAACTCAGAAAATCACTGTTTCATTTATAAAACCTTTATGGAGCATAAGGCATATTTTAAACATTTAAATAAGTGAAGAAAAGAAATTATGAAGAACCACAGGTTAATAAAAAATGAAATAACTGAATAAAATTTAGCATATAAAATGCTGTTTCTTCCATTAAAAAATCAGCTTCTTCATTTAAAAAAAAAATGAGAAAACTTGTTCTACTGTGATTTATGATAACCGAAGAAGCATCATTTGTATGTGGTCAGCTGAAACAGAAAAATTAATTACATAATACATCAGTAAAGCTTAGAGAGGTTTTCTGACATACCTAATCTTGAAGACTACCTGCAATGTCAAATGCTTTGAAAATTTTGGGTTGGGTGACATACCAACTTTTCAAATATGCATACATAGCTAATTTCCTAAATACTGCTTTTTCTAAGTCACTTGAATTCTAAGAGCTGCTGTGAGTCTAAGAAATAGAAAAACCTCCTTACAAAATCTCATGAAGTTTCACCCCTTTAAAGACTCCTCCCACATCAATCTGCGCTTGCTATGATCTAACTCCCAGAATAACCCTCTCCATAATTTTGCCAGACACTGAAGTGAGACAGGCCTATAACTGATACCATCTTCCTTCTTTCTCTTCTTGAAAACTGGAATAATATTTGCTGGCTTTCAGCTGACTGGGACCTCTCCAAACTCCAAGCCCAATGAAAAACAATGGAGAGAGGCCTTGCTCTAAAAGTGTCTCAAAGTCTCAGACATTTGAGGCGACATTCTCGCCTCTTCATTAAGCACTTGAGATCTTCCTCATTTGGTCCTGAAATGCCTTCAATTTCTAAGCAGCTTAAAATCACTAGTAGCATTAAAATCACTCAGAACTGTGCCAGTAGCTGAATAGTAAGCTTTTTGATTCACCGAATTTTAAAAATCTGTTCCAGAAAAACATAACCTTACCCTGTGATTTCTCCCTACTTCTACTCATCATGTCAGGAAAAGGGCACAAACACTGAACAAGTTCGAAGTTTACTCATCAAATGCTAAAAATTGTGGGCTGCTTCAATGGGCTATTTTATCAAATAAAGGAGACTTACATAAAAATCAAATAGATTTTCAACATAAGGAAGATAAAAGGTCTTCTATTTCAAGGTGGTGAAGAAGACAGTGATGCTGCAATTTATGTTTAATAAAAAACACTAGAAAAATCCACCAAAATACTGTATATTATAGTTACAAAACTTACAAAAAAGTAAAATAGACCAAAACTCCAGCAAACTGGTGCTTGGCAGCATGGACTGGAAGGTGATTTAGACAATGGTTCTTTTGATGTTCACTTCAAAAGTCCTCTCTGCTATGTTCCAGACAGCAGTCCACACACAGGCAACTCAATGTATGACTGCATGGATACAGCACTGGTCAAAGTGATGACGGTGGAGAGATGTCCTTGTAGGCTCACTGATATTTCTTTCTCTATTCAGACATTACTTTCTCTATTCTCTATAGATGAGAAACTGCTCTAAAGCTCAATGTGGAATTTAGTTTCTCTTGTTCAGGTTCAGAAGAAATGGGATTACTAGTAGTTTCCTGCCTTCTCTAGCTAGTGGCCTGCCCTGCAGTAAACATCTACAGACTGCTAGGCATTTCTCTTACAGGCACTCTGGACTTCCTGTAAGTCACAGTGTGGCTTCAGTGGCTAACACCATGGTTTTGATTTATCACAGAAGAGCACTTCTTCAAAATGCACTGCAGTAAACTCACTGACTTGTAAAAACATACCAGCCTATTGTATTATTCAGATATGTTCATGTTACATATCATTACCCCATTCATAACACTACAGCTGACCAAACAATACCGTTACCCAATTCTTTCAACTTGTCTACTCAATTAAAAAAAAAAAACAAAAACAACAGTTTATGACATTTTGCAGTTTCAAGGTACAAATTTTGACAAAATTCTACAGTAACTGGTTATCCATATAAAAGCAATCTAGTGCACTTCAGGATTCACAGGGTAGGAAAAGAAAAGGAAAGAGAACCCAATAACAAAAATATCTAGAAGTTTCAGTCTTCTAGATTTAAAGAAAAGTGGGACATTCAATCAGAGTTCTTTGACATAAAGCAAGATTTTTCTAAGGAAAAATAAGAAATTTTTTTACTGTAAAAAGGCAAAATCTATGCCCCTTATTTTCTTTACTTCCAACTAAGTTTTTCCTAAGTGGGAAAAAGCATACTACTACAAAATAATGAAAGACTGAACCTTTACACACTATGGGCATCCCAGCATACCTCCTGAATGGCTGTCATGACAACATGTTGAACTGATTCTTCCATCATCATTATGGTCTGGATGTACTCTGAAAATAAAAGCATTCTGAAATGTCAATGTTGAAACTCACATCATACAAGGTAAGCTCAGAATCTGCATCCTTCCTACAAAATGAATAGATGCCATGGATGACATTGAAATGTATAATCACCAGTCCACCCCAACAAATTCAACAAGATTTTATCACAAGCCTGTTCAGACACAAATCCAGGCTTATTTGAACTCTACAAAAATGAAAAAAGTACATAATTACCTTTTTTCCTCCCCTGGCATCTCACACTTCTGAAACAACTACTTTTATGCTTTCCTCACTTAGTTCCCAAACTGTTCAAGCTCTTGAAGTACAGGATCCATGTACAGGTTGTCCTTTTCTGTAAGTGTAACAATAACAGCCTGCCTTCCTACAGCATCCTCATTTCAAAGCATTTTCATGTTCATTTTTGGTGTCTGTTCTTATTTCTGTACTACATCACAAATTAAGTCCCCTCCACTTTTTAAGTTCTCAGCTATGTGTACATGTGAGCTACACAAGAGGTACCTTGTAAGATGATACAGTAGTCAGAAGAACAAATTCTGACATTTAGACTAAGCCAAGGAGTAAATTACTTGCCCAGTATAATACGGTTTCCAGCCAAACATCATCTCCTTTATTCTTTTAATGATCTGATTAAGAGAAAGACGCTGGGGGAAAAGTCACCTTCAAGTGGGTAATTTGCTCATGCTGAATCTCACTCAAATTACATAAAATTAGATTGTTCTGGTATTTCAAATGTGCATTTTTAATGTCCAAACAAAGAGTTAAGGGGACACAAGAACAAGACTTGAAAACTTGAAAATGACAAATAGTCACCAAAAGAAGATAATTCTATATAAAACATAGATGACAAAAGGTTTAATAAACCAGAGTTATTTATGTACTTGTGGAAGAACACTACTTCTATTTTAATTAATAGAATAGCCAGGCCACTTTGTGGTCAAGAGAACAGAAGTAATTTCAGAAGGACATATTAAAGTGATTTAGTCACCCAAGAAAATTGGAAAGGGGAAACTAGCTATAAAGTTAAGATGCACCAAGCAAGAGGAAGACAAAAGGCCTAAAGTCTTGGCAGCCACCAAACCCAAAATGAGCTAAATCTAGAAGACACACATATTTGATGCAACTGTTTCACAAATACAGTAAAAATAGTCTTATTTTCCAACACATCTTTTTCTCCCACACATGCCTACGTTTCCTGTTTTAAGTATTTAGAATAAATGTTTGCATTTGCTGTTACCTTCATCTGGCTTGAATTAAGTGTAATTTAAGGTAACTGGGTAACAATAAAGAGCCTGCATCCAAGGCAAGTTTAGAACATGAGATGTAGCACACTAGCAAACATCTCCATTGTTCATCACATCCTCTCTGGCATCTTCAAGAAACATGAATGGGTCTCTACTGTATTTGTGCAGGTCAGAATTACAGTCAGTGCCCCAGAGGTAGAGAGGCAGGAGTCTCCTTCAGGGACTGCTGAAGTGGGATTCAGTCATCTGGCAATTGGCCTGAAGTGACTTTTTGGATGACCTTATCATGCTCCATCTTCAGCCCTTCAGAAGGGCATGGTTGCCAGCACTAGTTTTTCATATTTGTCAACCCCATAGAAACATCTCAGAAACTACAGCATCCCAGATCACACCAGACATATTGTCAGACCAAGCACCAGTCATACTGTTGGCTTTTGGCCATGTAGCAAAATGATGCCTGGAATGCATCTCTACAATCAACAGGCATGCTGAATAATGCAATAATCACATTTTTCCATTCTTAACTATCCTGATCTACCTCATAAATGCTTAGAAGGTGTGCCCAAGAATTTGTTTGTCTGTAGACTGATTCTTCAGCTCAGCAAACCAAAACTGAAAATATGCATCTTGGAAAAAATTCAATTCCCGTCTGAGTCTCCAAAAATAGTGAAGCTTACACCAAAAAAGTTACTACCTGTACAACAAAATAATGTCATCATTATTTAAAAAAAAAAATCTGTTTCTGACAGAAACCCAAGAAATATAATTTTTCTCCTTAATAATTGCACAGTAACCAAGAAAACATGTTTTCAAAATTTATTACCTTGCTTCTGTTCGCAATTCACAGCACATCCCAAAATAAGCTGAAGCATTCTCCCAAGCTCTGCAGCATCAGCATGCTCTCCAATCAGGTTAACATCAGGAAGGGTGAAGTCATTTATCTGTTGCCCTAGAATCTGCATAAAGACAATGTGGCTGTATCACTGCACATATACATATCAATTTATTTCATACGAAGATGATTTGGAATCAACAACAGCAATTCACTCTTTACCATAGCTTTGAATACACCTTCAAAACAAACTAAATTGCTCAACATCTAATATCCCACTATAAAATCATACTGTTTGATACAAATAATATTTGGGAAAAGACAAACATTACTGTCTCAACTCACAAGCAACTATTAGATAAACACTTAGCAAGACTCTTTCTCTTAAGGTAAGAAAGCTACCAAAAGCAGGCCACCACATGGCTAATTAATTTTTTTTAAGAATTCCATTAAAAACACCCAACTAAAATCACCTCCGGTAGCAGAAGATATTACACACAAATCTGACATTTCTTACAACTACAAAGTCAGAAAATTAAATGTTTCACCTATACAATACATATATCTTAGACTGACAGGTGACAAATACAAGACAGCAAAAAAACTCAGATCACTAGACCTCACACTTTTAGCAAATTTAAGGATATCTGGCAAGTCTTACAGCTAAGAAAGCTGTTCCATGGAGGAGAATCTGCAGTAGTAGTACAATGATATGTAATTAAACAGCCCACATGCAGAAAGAAAGAAAAAGCCCCACAAAACAAAAGCTCATGTGACTCGCAATTAGTGTTATCTGATTTATCATTAAAGATCATTAAGGATTAATGATTGTCAGTAGAAGGAACTAGACAATTCTGCTAAATTGCGTTTTACTGAACAGAGGGTTGAAAATATGAATATGAAATTTGGAATTAAACACATCTCTGACACATTAATTGCAGATAAAAAGAAACTGTGACTTCTTACACAGTGTGCAATAAGGAAACAATGACTATATAGAGGGAATCAGTCATGTGTCTGCTGCATGCTCTTTTTTGTTCAATACCCAAGAAACACAGAAATCAGGTTAAGGCATTTACAAAAAACATAGCGTATAGGAAGAATACAAAGAAAACAAGCTTTTCTAAAGTTTAGTAGGGTTGGGCTGTGTGGAAGTGTTGTGGTTTTGTTCTGATTATGTACAGTGTGTTTTGTGTTATGGAACAGTAGGATTTTTAAGCTGTTTTCTCTTAGAACTAACTTTAAAGGACCCAGATTCACTCTTGTTGGAAAAGACTTCCTTTGGGTCAAAAGAATTCTCTGAATGCATCAACCACAATGGAAAATATTACCATCATATACAGACTGCAGTAACAAAAAATACAGTATGTTTTGATTCTGATATGCATTTATATATTGAGCTGAATTTCTTTCAAATGCAATGCTGGGTTTAAGTTAACAACACTACAGTGACTTCATAGTCACTGACAATAAAACTCCTGTTAAGGAAAGCTGAAAGGAAGAGGTAAATTGGCAAGCACTAGCAAGAAGCCAAGGATGTGAAGGTGGAACAGAGTTTGAAATAAACAAGAGAAAAAATTTAATTTAAAAAACCTCCAAAAACAAAAAACCAACAAAAAAAAAATCAAAAGCTCTGAAGGAAACATAAAAATGAAGGACAGACTCTATAGTAACTATTTTGAGATGGATAAGAGTGTTTAACCCATTTTCAAAAGACAAAAATATGATACATTTACAAAAAAATTAAAAGTTTCAGTTCCAGAGCAGCAGAGGTCTGCAGCAAGATTAACTGAGGCAGAAGAAAGCATGAAAGCTATAAATAGTTAACTTATGCTTGTTCTTCTTCTACACTTTAATGGACAATGACATCAAATGCCGCATTTTTACTGACTGTTCTTCTGAACTCAATACAAATTTCTGAATTTTTGAGGATGAACAACATTAACATACACATTTTTCAAAGGCTTTTAGCTGCATCAGGTAAAATCTACATGCATATCTATATTTTCACAGCTGGGGAGGGAATAATGTTGAGAAAAACATAAGCAGAATTCATTAGTAGAATCCAGATTACTATCTGGATTATATTACTAATATAATATAGATACAATATAGTAATATAGTATATTATATATATAT
>VZSE01003437.1:148611-159247 GCA_013398275.1 Promerops cafer | reverse complement strand
TATTTATTGGCCTAAGCAAGGGGTGAGAGCAGGAGCGGTGCAGAGCAGGAGCGGTCCAGCTCAGCGTCGGGATGCTGCAGAGTCAACGCTGGGTCCTCTTCTTGAGCAGGAGCTGGTCCCTCGATGTTCCTCCTGGAGTGGCATAGTGTGGGCTCACTTGGGCCCTCTTTTTATACAGTTTTTTGTACATTTTGGTCAGTCACTTTTTGGATGCTTTATTTGCATGAAAGGTGAGATGCTGATTGGTTCTTTAAAAAGTTCTATTCAGTCTGGCAGGCCCGCCCTTCCTGGGGGTCCACCCAGGCTATTCAGGGGGGCATGCTCACCAGCCCAGGGGGTGCCTACCCAGGCAGGCATGGTCACCCTTCCCCCAGGTGTTCTCCATCCAGGGTATTCAGGCAGGCTCGTTAGCCCAGGCTATTCAAAGGCAAGCAGACAGTTTGCCTAGGCTATTCAGAGGCAGGCAGGCCTGTTTGCCCAGGGGGTTGTAGTCAGACAGCCATGTTCACTCTTCTCTCAAACTGACAACTATACTTTTTAACACAGTAACAAAACTTTCTAGCAGTACATGCATTATCAATGTAACAATTAACAATATTACTATTAACAGTATAACAGTTTCTAACCTATTTTTAACAAAGGAGTGAAAGGCTACAGTGTAGCAAAAAAGAAAAACCCGGAGCAGGGACATAGGTACGGCAGGGGTTGGGCAGCAGCAGCAGCCTGGCTCTCGAACACGGCAGGGAGAGGCTACCTGGCAGGGGGAAAGGGCTCGGGATCCCAGGTTTTCCCACTGAAACTGAGGTTTTGGGGGTTCGCTTAAGTTAGCAATATGAATTAAGCATTTAAATTTTTTCTAGCTTGTAAACTGTGTGCTGAATTTTAACCTTTTACTTAAGAAACCTCTGCCATGGTACAAAGGGCATAGGAAAATGCAAATTTATGAAGCTTCTTTCGATAAAGAACAATACCGGGAGAAGACCAAGGAATGCAAGAAAACTAGATAAAGTAGCTCCTCTGTCTCCAAGCTGATCAAAATCGACAGACGTACTCAGATAAGCACCAAGGGACCAGAGCGCACATGCAAAGGAGAAAAGTTCATAAGTTCAGTCATGAGGAAGACCATGGCCTTCAGCCTCAGAGACCCCCAGGAGACCCCCGTGCGACCACCGCTGTGAACAATGCATACTCAGAAGGGCGTGGATCTAACTACCATGCGAGGCGAGGACAGGCGGAGCCAAGGGTTGAATATGCATGGAGAGATTGTGCAATGTAATGTATATAGAACACCATTGTGAATAAAGATGTGGTCTATACCAGGGCTCGGGGCACAAGCTTTCATGAGAGCTATCTTGCTTGTGCCGGGTGCTGACAATACATGCCCACTTCATAACTACATCAGGTTGTGAAGTCTATCTGTTCTGCCTATTGCTTCACCCTGAAGCACCATAGCAGATGGTGAAAGTCCTTTTTTTGGTGAGGTAGGGTGTTAATAAAGTCCTAGTGGAACGACCGCTCTTATGAGCAAAAGCACACCCACTTTGTCTCACCCACGGCAGGGGACAAACAGGCCAAACAGGCAGGGCTGGGCTCTGGTGGCAGCAGTGAATTCCACTCCCCCCCACCCCTCCAAGCAGCAGCTCGACCGTCCTTCCCTGAAGCCGAGAGAGCAAGAAGAGCCAGTAGCTGCCCCAGCCACTTTTTTCCCAGCCCAATTCTCCAGGTCTCTCTGCTCCTCCATTCCCGGGGGAACTTCTTTTGTCTCTCTCAGGTACCCGGTCGTTATTGTCTCTTAGCAACAAAATGGGAGAAACTTCCCTAAGAGAAAGAAAACAAAAGGAAAAACCCTAACCTCCAACAAAGGATAAAATGATGATCTTATGTTCCAGGTTCAAGACAAACCAAAGGGAAGACTGAACTGTGTTACAAAACGCATAGAAACCACTTCTCCCTCAGGAAATGAGTAATTAAGAGTTGAAAATAATTGAAGGTAGTGTCAGTATTAGTAGAAAGTACCCTATGTTCCTGCTTTATTCATATTCTTCTCAAGGTACCTGGTGAGACTGGGGCTGGGTGGACTCTTGGACTGACCCTGCACAACTATTCTGAACTTGGTACAGAAATGCAACACTGTTTCCCCAGCTCCCACCAGTGTGTCGCTCAGAAACTCTGTTATTGTCCTGCCCAGATCACAATGTGAACAAGACCTTGGAAGTACAGATATTTGATGTGTGCAGTGAATAACTTGGGGTCTGGGAGACCCAAATACATCTCCTCTGTGCTGCAGGAGAGTGAGAGAAAGAGATTTTCAACTTTTTGCCTTGCAAATGAGTTATTTTTGTAATTAATGTTTGCATTTGGTGCTGTGAAACTCTCCAGTATGAACCTGGACAGTCAGACTGGTAGTTTCTCTGGGATTCGGTCCTGGCAACTTTAATGAGAGAGACTGCTCTGATCCAGTTGTTCGGAAACAGAACTTTAATAATGCAAAAACAACAAACAGGATGGTGTGAGAAAAACAATGCTCACTTTTCAATTTCAAAAGTTTTATTAAAAACCTTAGTAAAATACAACAGGAGATTGAATAAGGAGAAACAAACAGCACTGTGAGCAAGGGCTCAACCACCATGTGCTCGTCTACAAAATGGATGTTCTACCTTTTATACCCCCAGCCCCTCCTAGTCTTGTCAATCGGCTCCTTCTTCGCTGCTCAGTGGTGGAGATCACTTTCTTACACCTTGACTGGAAGTCGGGAGTTGCCAAAGGAGCAAGCTGACCCTCCCAAATACCTCACCTACTAGGACTATCCCATGATAACAATGTATGGGGGAGGGGAAACATACTTATAATCTACAGAACCTCTCTTAACATATTCACCTCTTAATTGTGAGAGCCAACTATCACATTATTTACTTATAACAACGGCGTACACAGGACATGGGTGGGACAAACTCCAAAAGAGTCTGCTGCAAAGAACCTGGGTCCAGGGTCAAATAGGGATATTTATCCACTTGGCATAGGGGAGGGATTAAGGCGGGGTTTGAGGGAAGGGTCCAGTGGGAAGGAGCGGTTAGGAATATTACAAGTTCTGTGACAAAAAGTAACCAATGGTAACAGGAAGAATAGAGAACTTTCTGGTAACAATTAACATACTGAACAAGGGGATCATGGGAGTGAGCTTTTTGCTCACCCTATCTGTAAAGGGTTTTCCCATGGCCTTAAGCTGAGGTTCTTGGCTCCTGTGGAACCAACCGCAACAGTGCTGTGAAATCCTGGTTTCCTAAAAAGAGAACTCTACTAAAACTGTTACTGATCAAGTCCTTCCTTTTGGGTGGAACTCAGGACTTCTGTTTTCCTTAGAAATCTTTTCCCTGCCATATACAATCAGAAAAGTCATCCTTAAGTAGGTCACTGGCTTGTCAGGAATTTGGTCTTCTGTGTGGGTTAAAGGGAAGAAGTCAGTCCTGTTCCTGGGACTACACCTCAAATTTGTTTGAATGTACAACAAATAAATTTTGACTTTAGTTGGTTGCCTCAAAAGAAAAGCACAAACTTTTTCTTTTCCTTTCTAATGGAAAAAAATTAGCAGCAGGAATACTTAAACATTAAATAAATGCAGAACAACTTTGTCCTAATAATCTTAAGACTCACCTAAATTACAGCTGTAAAATAAGGGGTTTGGGTAACAAGGAGATCCTTTCTTGGGGAAAAACCCAGCCATCATCCATTTCTCTGCTGGGAGCAGGCAGGTACCCACAGGCCAAGTGTGCAAGCAGCAGCAATGCATCCTCCTTGGATGTTAAGGGATATCACAGGCCTTCTCTCTACTTAAAAGAGAAGGGTGTCCTTATAGGATATTCATTAAAATATAATGACTCAAAATTTTTTCCAAAAATATTTTACTAATTCAATAAAATAGAATTATTCAAAAGTATTTTTAGAAGATTTGGCAAAATAATACATTGAATTTGAAAAAAATTAACTTTCAATAAATTCTGAGTTATTTTACAATGCAGAAAGTTTCTTTCCTCCAAAATGAAGGAAAAGGGAACAGAAAAAAACCCATCCCAAACCAGAAAGAAGCTGCCATGTCCTAAAAAAGCAAGTGAGTGAAATAAGTGATTGCACACAAAATCATGGAAGGGTAAAGTTTGGAAGANGCACCCAGTTTCTCAGTTCCTCCCCGGCACTTCTAATGGGGAAAATTCCAACCTCCAACATCCTATCAAAAAGGTTTAATTGAAATCTCAAGTTGTGAACCACAGATATAAATTATTATATCTTAAAACAAACAAACAAACAAACAAACAAACAAACAAACAAACAACCTCAGTGGCTTGTATATATGAAAATGAATAAAGCTAAAAATGAGATGGAAATTATTCCATTACAGACAGCTGTATCAAAATCAGAAATGAGCTGTGCCCTCTGTGTGTGTTCATGAGTGGAAAAATACAAGAGAGGATTCTGAAAGGGAAAAGTGAATTCTTGTAACAATTTACATGACAAATATGTGCTGATTAGTACATGGACTGATGAAACAGTTACATTTTTTCTCAGAACACAAGATATCACTGCGAAAAAAGACTTATCAGCATACACATGTAAAAATTACATGTATAGAAAAGAGGAAGATGAAAATATTCTTGTTCCATGCTTACTTCCCCAGAGCCGGTGTGTGAGTTAAGTGATTAACATGAAGGACTCTTACAGCAGGAACTCAACATGGTCACAATTAATGTGACTGACAGCATTCTAGCACATTGACCTGGCGGTGAAGACCTGTAGGGTCCAGGCCAGGAGGGGAGCAGATGACACCTGCCCAGTCCCAGTCCTTGTCTTGATGTGCTGATCATGGTCTGCAGCTTCATGCACTTGCACACCTGGAAGACCCCACCTTGCAGATCTGCCAGCAGCTCCAGGGCCCCCAAGACAAGAAGGACATGGAGCTGCTGGAGTGAGTCCAGAGGCCGGAGAGATGGTCTGAGGGCTGGAGCCCCTCTGCTCTGGAGCCAGGCTAGAAGAGCTGGGGCTGTTCAGCTGGAGAAGAGAAGGCTCCAGGGAGATCTTAGAGCCCCTGCCAGGGCCTAAAGGGGCTGCAAGAGAGCTGGAGATGAACTTTGGGCAAGGGCCTCGAGTGACAGGACAAGGGGCATGGCTTCCCACTGCCAGAGGGCAGGGTTAGATGGGATATTGGGCAGAAATTCTTCCCTGTGAGGGTGTTGAGGCACTGGAACAGGCTGTCCATAGAAGCTGTGACTGCCCCATCCCTGGAAGTGTTCAAGGCCAGGTTGGTCGGGAGTTGGAGCAACGTGGTCTTGTGGGAGGTGTCCCTGCCCGTGGCAGGGGGAATGGAACTGGATAAGCTTTGAGGTCCCTTCCAACCCAAACCCTTCTGGTTATTCTATGATTTTATGAAGACAGTGAGAGCTGACATCCCTGGCAGCCCATAGGGTGTGCAGTGACCCTGAGCTGCATGCTTATCCCTGCTTTGTTCATGCAAGAAACAGCTTCTTGTTTAAGCTGAAAGAGCTGGGCATGCCATTTATTTTCATGAGTTCCAGTAATTTAATTGAGCTTTCTGTGTCAGTCATTTTTGAGTACGTTGTGGCTGATGCACCAGCACCTTATTGGTGCATTTACCCAGAAACAGCTGAAGATGGAAAGTCATGTGGTGCTTTGGAGGACTCAGAGCAAGAGGGATGTGAAGAGACAGGTCAGTCACAATTAGCTACCACGAAGCATTTAGTAACAATAATGTGTATTACCAAGCAAGTGTTTTAAAGGTGTCGTGTCAAAATTATCTTTACGCTTACTTCAGTTATATTTGAAGCAATTGAACCGTTGAAGTGGGTGTGACAGCACTGAGGAACACCTTGGTTCCTGGTGAAGTGGCTTCAATCAGGCACAGATCATTCCTCCTTTTCCCAGGGCAATTGCTTGGACAACCAGCCAGTGGTGCAGAACGGTGATTTTTATTACCACGTCATTAAAACTCTGTGTTCAGGAGGTTTTTAAATGGACATGAACTGATGTAGCATCATGATTTTGTTGCAGGTATTAGCTTTAAAATGAAAGGGGGTAGGGCTACATTAGGATAGTGTCCGGTGGGCACAGGCAGGATCTGGAGATCAGAAACCTCCTGGAAGTGAACAAATGATTCTGCAGTTATTGACGTAGGTTCAGGAGCTTTAAAGCTTACACCACATTGCAAAAGCCCAAAGTGGTGTTACTCAAACTAATCCAGAATTTCCCTTAAGTACAAGAACACAGAGCAATTATGCATTAGAGAAGGATTAATGATTATAATGGGTAATCAGCATGAAAACAGAGAGATCCTCAGACAAAGCACAGTTGTAAGGTGGAGTTTTCTTGGCAGCTGGGGGACTGCCTGGCACTGCCCATGCTAAATCAGCTCACTGCTGCAGGCTCTTGCATGTGCTTAGACCATTTTTTAATCACTACATTTGACACCACAAAAACTATGTCAAAGGGAGAATTGAGTGGAGCCAAGTATTTCTTGTTTGTGCCCTTTGCACATTTATCTGCTCATGGGCAGCTCCATGGTTAAAATTTGCTCTTAAATGTGACAGGCCTGGGCTGAGTAGAGCTGATTGACTTCTACAGTTTGTACATCCAGCATGTTAATTGCTGGTAGCAATTGGTTAATGGGTAATCTGGGGAGGGTATTCCTAAAATCACAGAATCACAGAAGAAGGGGCCTTGGGTTGGAAGAGGCCTTTAAAAGGTCATCCAGTCCAACACCCCTGCCATGGTGTTATAAATATATAATAATAATGCTTTCGCATTTGTATGTATAATTTTGGTTGCTTGCAATTTTGTAAGTTAAGTATGTATTGCTAGCCGTGTGGGTCCTTTGTGTGACTAAAATATGTAAAGTTATCTTCTTCTTGGTTTATCTATGTGATAACAGTAACACAAACCAGAACAGCAGATGGGAGGAAATGCCTGGAAGAGGGGAGAAAGACACATAACTCTTCTCAAGAAAAACAAGTCACCCGAAATTTATTGATGATAAGCTAAAACACCCAAACTCAAAGAAATGTTTGAGTAATGTATAAGTTAAGGCATGTAACCCTAACTATAGGTTATGAGTATGTATTATATTATGGGCTTTTCACAATGTTAAAATAACTCTGCTGTAAGGTTATAGTTTTTCTGGTTTTTTGCTTAGTCATGGTAGTGGGATAGCTGATATATAGTTGTGCTTGTAAATGGACTGTCTGTTTGGTTGGGATGACATCCATGAAGGTGTGATGAGGACCCTGCTATTGATGTGCCAACTATCAGCATCAGTCATCTGAAGAAAGCATGCACCAAGGCCCAAACGGGAGCTGATAACAGAGATGGACTATGAAAAAGTTTGAATATGCATAGTGATGTATGAATATGCAACAGGTTGGGGCAATGGAAAAGGTATTTAAAGAATGTCTCCAACCCTAGTAGCTGTGCTTCTTGGCTGAATGCCAAGGCACCTGGCCGTACTAACCCTTTGCTTTATGTTTGTCTCCTATTGTCTTTATTCTTATTAAACCTTTTATAACTTACCAGAAGTGAACCTCATTTTTCACAATGGTGTCTGGGCTTAGAGACAAATTTAGGAGAAAACCGCCCTGGAATGAGCGTTTCCATCTAAAGAGAAGGACTTCAATAATCTCTTTTTGCCGATGAGAGGACTGAATACCCGTGGGTGAAAGTGAAAAATAAAGTAAGACTGTTTATAAACAAAACAAGATACCTGAAAAGCACAGGGGGAAAAAACTGAACCTTACATCCGACCTCCACCTCACCGCCAGGATGCAAAGATGGCGGCTGCCCTTCTTTATCTCAGGGAAGGGAGGAGAAAAAAGAGTTCAGGCAGCAGCTGGGAAACTGTTGCATTTCTGGCATGGTTCTCCTCGCAGCAGGCGACGTTGGTGGAGTTTAATGTCCTTTCTTTCACTGTCTCAGTCTTTTCCGGGATTTGGACTGTCTGTGGCCACCACCCACAGGCTCCTCGATTGAAGAAAAACAACAGCTCCTTGAACCGAGACAGTTCAAGGAAAAAAACCCAAAAGGCCGCTGATAGGATTTGCCAGTGAAAAGCCTCCAGGCCAGGGGAAGGAAAAACCCAAAATACCAGAACCTTCTTGCCTAAATTGGCGAAATTGATCCAGCAAAGGCAATGAAGTAACAATCCGTGTAGCCACCGACCATGCCAGAGAGAGAGATTGAACAGAGTCCACCCCGGAGGTTCCGAAGGTTCTGGCCTCGCCCCCTGGTTCACCTTAAAGATACAGCAGCCATTTCTGGGCATAAAGCAGTGTTTAGGGAATAAAGTATCATTATAAAATCACCCCAAGACACATGGGCAGAGACACCTTCCACTAGACCACGTTGCTCCAAGATATATCCAGCCTTGAACACTTCCAGGGATGGGACAGCCACAGCTTCTATGGACAGCCTGTTCCAGTGCCTCAACACCCTCACAGGGAAGAATTTCTGCCCAATATCCCATCTAACCCTGCCCTCTGGCAGTGGGAAGCCATGCCCCTTGTCCTGTCACTCGAGGCCCTTGCCCAAAGTTCATCTCCAGCTCTCTTGCAGCCCCTTTAGGCCCTGGCAGGGGCTCTAAGATCTCCCTGGAGCCTTCTCTTCTCCAGCTGAACAGCCCCAGCTCTTCTAGCCTGGCTCCAGAGCAGAGGGGCTCCAGCCCTCAGACCATCTCTCCGGCCTCTGGACTCACTCCAGCAGCTCCATGTCCTTCTTGTCTTGGGGGCCCTGGAGCTGGGTGCATTCTTTTTCCTCCCAGCATGGTGTTGTTTAGTGGCAGCATTGTCCCCTCTCTGATAAGGGTGAGTGTACAGTAGGACTGTCCAGGTGGCATTTGTGATCTGCAGATTTGGTCAAGCAACGAGGAGAATAAGAAGCTGATCCTACACAACCGTGGGTGGCTTCTTTGGTAAAAGCTGAGAAATTGAAATGAGGAAGGCATGTTAGCATTCCCCTTCAATAGTTTCTAGGTGCTTTGGTGGTAGAAAAGAGGGGGAGGGTTTGCTATCTCTCAGAAAGACAACTTTCTAAATGCTTTGGCTTTTGCATGGCTAAAAAGATGCTATTGCTAAAAGTAATTTTAAGCATGAGGACTCACCTATCTGTTGAACAAATAGCATCTTCTTCTTCTTTGTCTTCTTCTTCATCTTCTTCTTCTTCTTCTTCTTCTTCTTCTTCTTCTTCTTCTTCTTCTTCTTCTTCTTCTTCTTCTTCTTCTTCTTCTTCTAAATTATCCTCCTGCCCTAGTAGGTTCTCAGTAAATTCAGTGAAACTGTAGCAATTTATAAAACTGTGTGAGTGCTGATAAGTAATTTTTTTCATCTGAATGCTTCATACTGTTATCAGGAGGCAGCATCTCTGAATGTCACTCCTTATTTTGTTCACCTAATGCAATCACAGTGCACTGGCATAGGCCAGGCTGTTGCTATAAATATTCCACACTCAAAGGTACACAAATAACATTTTATCTCAGCTCTGTTGAAAGCAGGAACAGCAATGACAAAAGTCCTCACAGACTTCAAAAGCATTCATATAAATCAGAGCAAATATACTATTCTTTTTAACCAAGGTGTTTCTGGAAACAACCATATCAGTCATATCCAATATCAAATGATGTCAGAGCAAACTAATTTCCTTTGAAAAGATGGAAACTGAGTTTCTCAACAGAGAAGAAACAGCAGAGATGTGCATTTTGGCATTGCTAAAGCATTTTTTTTTGGTGTGTTGTTTAAGCAAACTGTGGTAGTATAATTTAGTTTTGCCATAGAATTTAGATTCACTATAAGGTGAATACTAAACAGAGACAGAGAGAGCAGTTGTTGATCTTTGTTGCCAAGACACAAAGATGCGTTAAATGAAGTCCCAAGGGAGTCAGACTGTCACAGCTACAGCTGGTCTAAAGCTGCACAGATAAATTTGGCCATAACAGAAACCGATTCAGCTAGCCGAGTTCATTATAGAATAAAAGTAAACAAGTGCCTGGGTGAGGCAATGATAGGTTGGATTTGAACTCAAGCTGGGGACCCCAGCCAATCCCATTCAATCCTGAATGCAGACATATCATTGGCCAGTGAGCTGGGCAGTGTTGAAATGTCGACCAATTAGTTGTTCAAGCACGGGAATTTTGAACCCCCTTGTCATGGTTTGGCGCTGGCCCAATGCCAGTGCCCCCATGAAAATGTATTTTCTTTAACTAACTGCTGTGAGATGTGACCAAGAACAGAGCAGAGCAGGCTCAAACTTAGAAAAAGAGAGGAAAAAAAAACTTTATTAAACTACAAACTAACATCAGAAACACACAGGAAACAGAAGGAAAACCTTTTAAACCATTCCTCCTCCTCCCACCCAACTTCATCAAAGCACAGTGAGACAAAAATCTTGGAGTCCTGATCAAGTTACCAACACTCTGATAATCAATTCTCAGTCCTTCAGGGGGGAGAGGAGTCTCTCTTGTACCACAGTCCTCCCCACGAAACAGGGTTGGAACTTCCCATGTTTCCTTGTCACATGGCATTGCCCGGAGAAACTCTGCCATCATGACATCCTCCTTCCATGTACAGTGCTCTCACCACCGTCCATGGAC
>VZSE01003437.1:122836-148247 GCA_013398275.1 Promerops cafer | reverse complement strand
CCCCCACCCAGCCTGCGGCTGGGTGGGGAAGAGATGGTGCAGCTCTCTGGGGTGCTAGGAGCGAAAGAGAGCGAACTCTGGGAATTCTCTGCTTTTAACCCCGTGTGTCTTCAGAGGTGACTCACATCTTCCGTGGTCACACCAGGTGTCAATATTCGAATCTGACCACTGACTGGTTTAACTAAAACTTCCCAAAAAACTCACTTCCTCCCAAACCGAGACACCCCTATAAAAGGAGGTGTCCATCAATAAATCTTGGCTGTTGTTGTGTGACCTTTGGTGTCTTCAGTCGTGTGCCTGTCTCCAAGCTGCGACCCTAATGTAGTAAGTGATGAAACCCGACATGATTGACACAGCCATTTGCATGTAGAGTGGGGGGAGACAGAGAGCAGGCGAGAAGAGCCTGTCTGCAGTGAAAAAAGCTGCCAAAATATGGCGAGAACAGCCATCTACAGCGAAAAAGTTACCAAATATGGGAAGGAGAGCCGTCTGCGGCATGGAGAGCCACAAAATGTCCTGATCCCCTTTTGTAAATACCCCTGTAAACAGAAGAAAGCCACTGCCAAGAAAATGGGAGGATGGGTTTCTGACATGGACCTGGAGTCCTGACTAGCCTCTTGATGATTTCACTGCACTCCGGCAGTGTGCTGAGGGTGGGGAACAGCTGTGAGTGAAAATGCCACTGGCTGAACCTTTGTAGAACCGCTTTGGGCCCCAGCGGTCAATGTCCAGGAAGAGATAAAAGGTGAGGAACGCTGTCCTGAGGTTCCTGATCAAGGTTTATTGAGGGGTCCAGGGATGGAGCAGAGCCTTGTCACAACGGTTCTGGGACCAAACAACCCCAAGCACCCCTCTGCACAGGGTTTTAAGGGAGGCAAATTCAGGGGGCGGGTACAATCTATTGACCAATGGGGCAGGTCAAGGGGAGGAGAAAAGGGGAGGGTTTACACTGCAGAGTCCAATGAGGGAGAAAAGGGAGGGAAAAGGGGTTACAGTCTCCAATGGGGTGTCGAGGTTCACAGAATATTCTAGAGGAAAGGGAGGGGTCACAGGTGACTGACCGGTGAGGAGGGAGGGGTTACACAGATTGACAGGGAACGTTCAGGAAAACTGTGCGGGATTTGCAGTAATGGACAGGGGAACAGACTAAACTAACTAGGGGGGAACTGGAACATGCCAACTTTTACATGACAATATGAACTTGAGAGAGGGGACAAAGGGAAACACAATACAACAGGTTTTGCTGGAAGAAAACCCAGTCGTTAAGGTATGGACCCTCTTTTTACTTCAGTGGGGGGCAAAGTATGAGCAACAGGCTCTGGAAGCCGCTATGGACATTATAAAGCCCTGGAGGCTTGTTTCAAATTTGCTGGGGTGGTTGGAAGCCAGATGGGATGCAGGAACGGCAGTGGAGATGCTGCGGGTGCCACCTGCCAGAACGTCAGGACGGAGAGCAGGGCAGAGTGGAGGGGGGAATGGATGTCATCTCGCACAGGCAGGCAGAGAGGACAGGTGAGAAACTGAGGGGGGAGCGGCCGTTATTTGCCGGAGCTCCCCCACCGGCACCGGCAGTGTTGGCATTGTGTGCGGGTTTGCCCATGCCACAACTGCCCGAACCGCCGCTGCTGCCACCAGGTGCATCCTCAGAATGCCTGGGGCAGTTGTTCAAATGCAGGAATTTTGAACCCCCTATAAAAGGGGGTGTCCATCAATAAAGCTTGGCTGTTGTTGTGTGACCTTTGGTGTCTTCAGTCATGTGTCTGTCTCCAAACCGTGACCCTAATGTAATATCAGGGTCTGATATTACACAGAGGAGGACTGTGCAATATCTATCCCAGCAGCCTACACAGCCACCTGGTAGATTTGCAGAGAAGTCCATCAGAGAAGCATGATATGTGGAAAGGAGACTTGAAATTCGTCTGCTGTTCAATGAGGGGAAAGAAAAGCAGGACATAGAAGCAGGAGTCGCTGATGTCAGTAAGAGAAGTGATGTAACCTTCCCCCATACTCTTTGATAACAGGACTGCAGGACAGAGGCACCCAGCTGTAGTCCCAAAGACTGGCACCTCCCAGGTCCTTCAGGGGGAAGGGAAAGGCAGAGCACTGAAAGGTGTTCAGAAGGTGTTCTTTTTCTAAGTGAGGGTAATTACTTCCTCAGGACATCTATTTCTCACACACTAATAAGGAAGATTCAACTTACTGCAGGAGATTGCCCTGAGGCGTTGTCTCTGTCCTTGGAGGTCTTCAAGATCCAGACGGTTAAAGCACTGAGTAATCTGGTTTGACCGGCTCAGACTGACTCTGTGTGGATGAGGAGGCTGAACCCGAGGCCTCCTGAGATCCCTTCCACCTGGATCATCCTATAAGCCTATGAGATGGAGCTTGAAACTGTTGTCCCATTTCAAGCTGCCACCATCCCTCTACTTGCCACCCATCCTCTCCCATCTTGTCTTGTCCTATTCCACCTCCACTTACCACCTGGGCCCTCTCCTCTGAACTCCCACTGGTTACCAGCCACTCCTAGACCTCAGCTTGTGCCATTCCCAGCAGCACATAACTGAATTCCACAAATCAGGGTTCTGTTAATTCTGAAATCATCATTCTTCCCATCAGAGCATTTAAATGGAAACTGCTGCATCACGTGCTTGCCATCTCTCCTCACCCCCAGGGGCCTGGTGGCCAAGCTCAGCCCATCTTCTGCCCATGGCATGAGGCTTCTCTCCTTGACAGACCACCTGGAAGGAAGGCTCCCAGCTTCCTGGGTCACCTGTGACTCCTCAGGTAAAGCCTTGAAGGAATAGTGTTCAGAGCATGGTTGTGAAGCAGAGGGAAGACGAAAATTACAGGTTGACATCAGTCTTTTAGGAACCCTTCAGCGACACCCAGCAGAAAAGACAAAGCACAGTGGTCATGGTGTGAGGCTGCAGGAGCAAAATTGGAGCAACATGTGAAGGGTCAGAGCCAGCCTGGGCTAAAGAAAAGCTTCTTTGGGAGGGTTTGTGGCAGGGGGAACACCAAATAATCAGTTTTGAGGTGGAAAAAGTGATAAAAGTGTTGGTGCAGTATTTGGGGATTCAGGGCACTGTGTGAGATAATGATGCTTTTGCTTTGGCTCTGTTTGCTTCCCAGTGCTGATGATAGCCCTGCTCCATTTCATGGTGCTGGGCAGATGTTTTCAGAGAGCTCCCATGGTTGTCTTCATGCCTTTTCCCAAGCGTTAATACTTAATTTCCAACTTGTTGCTGCATGCCCTGTGTAAATCAAAGCCAGCACACAACTACTCTGTGGTACAGGATCACGGCAGCTCTTTCCAAATCAATTTTGTTACCCTTCATATTTATGTCATGGTAAATTTACCCCCTTGCTCCTTTTCCTTCTTTGCCAGAAGCATGACAAACTACATGGGATTCAAACCAGACCCCCAGCTGTGTTCCATTTACTTTCTATCCTTGTGAACAATGTCTCTATTAACCAGATACTGAGAGGAGACTTTTTTCTTAATCCATGGTAGCTTTGTTCCTTTTTTTTTTTTTTTTTTTTTTTTTGTGTGTGTGGGTAAGAGTCAGAAAATAAGGATTACTCAAGGAGGAATTGCATACAGAGATGTCTGAAGTGGATGGAGTAAAGCTGACAGACTTCTGTATACTCTCTGTCTTGGTTTAAAAGACAGGTGTCTGCCAAGGAAGGTGGGAACCTTACTGGAATGGAAAATATGACCCCCTTCTCTCCAAATTATTATAACTTTGAAATTATGGGGTTTCCAGGCAAAGATAAGGGAAAAGGAATAACAGTTCTTTACTAGAATATAAGTAACAAGACAAACAAACAACAACAGCAGCCACAACAAACAAAAATAGAAACCCAGTAACAGCCTTCTCTGGGCTATCAGGTGCTTTCCCCTTCGGTGTAGTTACGGTCACAGCCGGCAGGGGTGCTGTTGGCTCCTGGCTGGGCAGGGCGGGTGCGATGATTCCCCCGCGGCTGCAGGGGGCGCTGTGGTGCGAGCTCAGTTGCCTTTGCAATGGCAATGGCACCTGGGGTGGTGGGGGAGAGAGGGCAGGTGGCTCCCTTTGCAAAACTCACAGGGAACAGCCGACTCAGTGCCACTCTGGGTGGCGAGGTGAGCAGCGGGCTGGAACACCAGAGGTGAGCACACCCCGGGATGGCAAAAAAAGTGTAGCAAAAACCCCTGGGGCAGCTGCAGAAACAGCAGGGCAGTTGGGCAACCCTGGGAGGAGAGAGAAGGGAAAGGGGGGTGTTTCAGGTTTTTTTTATTTTCTCTGGCTCTCTTGTGTCCTGGGTGACGTCCTGGTGATGGCAGAAGCAACTGGGCTCCTGCAAGCAGCCAGGAAGTGCTTCCTCTGGACAGAGGGAGGGGGTAGGTGGTCCTGGTCCCCTGAGGCACCCAAGCAGATGGTAAGGGTTCCTCCCAGTGAGGTTGGATGTTAAAACGGCCACTCTTGTGAGCAGAGGCTTACCCACAGTAAGGAGAAGCAGTGAAGGACAAAAAACTCCACAGTAGCAGTGAATCCTCTCTGCAGCAGCGGTCCAGAACCACAACCGTCTCCCCTCCGATCCCAGAGAGAGAGAGAGAGAGAGAGAGAGACAGAGAGCTAAGCCCAGTCCCTTGACCCCCAGCAAGTCTTGGTTAGTGCTCCTCCCCTCCCCCCCAACCTCTTGTGGTACCTCTGCACTTTCAAAGAGAAAACCCCCTCAGCCAGTGAGATCACTCCCCAGCTAAGAGATTGGAGCAACTGTACCCCTTCTGTTCTCTTCCCCATCCTTTCTACATCTTTTTTCTCTAAAGTGTTGTCATTCATAATCTCTTAGGCAACAAATGGGAGAAAAATTCCCTGAGAGAAAGAAAAAAAAAGAAAAAACCTAACTTTCAACACCCTCATAATAGAAATTTTAGATAAACTGAAAAGCGTAACAGCCAAATGTAGGAACTGGCCTGGGGGGATGGACCAAGGAGAATGCTCTCAGGGCAAGAAGGGGGAGGAGAGGAGTGCTCTGTTGATCAGGTCAGGTTGAAGAGAAGCTGTCTTATCTCAGACACAGCATCGTCCCTGCTCTGAAAAGTTAGGTCACCCTCCCCAGATATGGGAGAGGTGACATTACAAATCAGAGGTATGCAGGGAAGACCAATGATTTCATGACCTGGTAGGTCTGAACTCAAGGACTGACACTGAAAGACCCTGAAAGATGCCCAGCTCTCGACAGGCTTTGCACAGATTTCCAAGGAAGAAGTGGGGAAGAAAACCACTAAGCCAGGAAGCTGCAGTAAAGCCTGGTTTGGGAATGGCTTCCCAGTTGTTCCTGGGCTCCCTGGGGTTCAAGTAATAAGGCTTTTCTTCTCTGTAAAAGAAAAAAGCCTTGCCCTCACTCCTCAACTATTTTCAGACTCTCATGGTGTGGTAAATGCACAGCAAAGGTCACACAGCTCCCTGGGAGTGGAGGGAGGCAGTCAAAAGCAGAAGAATCTATGCAGATAGCACAGGGTTAAAGAGAGATCTCTGTCTCACCAAGTGCTGCACTTTTGGTGTAAATGGATGAAAAATGGTGTTAAACCACCAAGAGAATGATGAGTTCCTTCTCCATACTCTGAGCTTTGCTATGGCACATCCCAGTGGAGAAGCTGTGTAACAAGGGCTCTGGTTGCAGGTACACCCACTTCACAACTTGCAGTTTTACTTTTTCATATTTGAAACCCCCGATAAATCAAAATGTGTATCACTCTATTGCAGATATTATGACATTTCCAACCCAGATTTCCATCGCTCTTAAATTTAGAAACATCCCTGGAAACTGCATGACTTTGTATTTCCCTGCTGTGATGCTGCATCATCACTGTATGAGCTGAGCAGAACTGATCTGCTTTAAGGAGAGAGGTGTCCAGCCCACTCATCCTGGTGGCTCGAAACAATTCCATGTGCAGACCTTCCTGAATGGAGAAATACAAGAGGCAAGATGACTTAGCCTTGTAGATGGCTCTTATTTTCCTTGTTGGCTATGGAGGAGCTCAGCTGGAGAGGTTGGCTCTGAGGGATGAGAAGGGGGAACATCAAATGAGAGAGATGTTGCTTGTGGCAGTCTTCACAGACTTTTGAATGACCCCACTGAGAATTGTGTCTTTTTTGGAGGGAAGGAGGTGCATCAAGGTACCCTTGGGTTCATTCTCCATAGCGTGTGGTAGTAGGTAAGGCAAGCTTTCAACTCTTGCCTAGCAAAACCAAACAAAAACAACAAAATAAATGTGTTTCGAAGTTCTTGTGTTCAATTGTGAGCCTGAAGGTGCCGTGGAAAAGGATTATCTGCTTTTACAAGAAAATCATGCAGAAAAATTCTCATTGCAAACAAGATTACATTAATATTATATTTTTAAGCTATTGTTANTGCAGGGGGCGCTGTGGCGCAAGTTTGGCTGCCTCTCTGTCCGTGGTTATTGGTGGATAAGCCAGCAGAAGAGATAGAAAAGGGGCTTCCTTTGCAAATTCACAGGGGCAGCTGGTCCCGGTGCCCCTCTGGATGGAAGATGGGCTGTAGCAGGAACCTTGGAGCAGTGGCTGGAACAGCAGAGGCGAGGAGACCCTGGTGTGTTGCAAAGTGTAACAAAAACTCTGGAGCTGTGCCAGGAGCCATGGAGGATTGCTCAGACATGGGGTATCGGGTTAAAGTGTAACGAAAAGCAGCGGCAGAAAACAGTGGAGCTGGGCAGTGGCAGCTTGGCTCCCACAAGCAGCTGGGAGAGGTTCCCTCGGAGGAGGGAGGTGTCATGGGTTTCCCCATGGGGCCCTTTAGCAGATGGTGAAAAGCATTTTCCTTTGAGGTTGGGTGTTAATAAGGTCCCAGTTCAACAGTCTCACGAGCCAAGGCTTACTCATGGTAGGAGAAGCAGTAGAGGACAAAAGCTCCACAGAAGCAGCAAATCCTCAGGGCAGCAATGGTCCGGCACCAAACCCCACACGTCTCTGCTCCAATCGTGAGAGAGACAGAGAGAGAGAGAGGGAGAGAGGGAGAGAGAGAGAGAGGAGCCAAGCCCAGTCTTTCACCCTCCAGCCAAAATCTTGAGGTATCTCTGTTCTTCCTAAGAGAATGCCCCTCAGCTACAAGAGTGCACTCAGGTGCACTCCTCCCCCTCTTCCTTGGCTACATCTTTTGTGTCTCGTAGGCACTGTCGTTATCATCTCTTAGGCAACAGATAGGATAAAAAAAGAAAAATCTTAAGCTCCAACATGTTACAATGGCACAAAACAATCTGGCCTTTGCTGTGAACCCATGTATACATAATTTGCATGATATGGCAGCTTGTGACATAGGAAGGGAGTCTCAGGCACAAAGAAACAACAGCAAGCTGAGGGGGAGAGGGCTCTCGTGATGGAAAGGGAGACCTTCAGATGAATGTGGACACTGATAAGCCCCTTGGTGTGCAAATATTTTTATATGGGTGCAAAACCAGACATACATTGATTTGATTTTTGGATCATCTTTCATATTGAATTGAGAAGTTAAAAACATCAAACCACGGTTTTCCTGCAAGGTAATAATAGAATTACAGAATCACAGAATAGTTTGGGTTATAAGGCACCTTAAAGATCATGAAGTCCATCTCCCTGCCATGGGCAGGAACACCTTCCACTACACCAGGTTGCTCCAAGCCCTGTCCAGCCTGGCCTTGAACACTTCTAGGGATGAGGCTGATTTGCTCCAATGCTAAGTCACCTCAGAGACTGATTCAGTGAGGTGAGTATTTGCTTTATTTAGCACCAGGTACATGGGGGATTGCTCCTCCTAACACGCACACCCCCAGCACTTTTACACAGTACAATATATGGTTAAATTTCATGAATATTCATTAAATTTCTTGGGATAGGAATGGTTATACAAATTACTGCTTGAAAGTCATTAATATCATTAGCATATGTGATGAGCAGGTGCAGTGTACTCTGGTGGTTGCACTGAGGAAGGCTCCGAATCTTCCTTAGGGGTTGTTCCAATGAAGGCTGGCAGTCTTCCTCACTTTGCACTTTCCACCTTGCTTTCTGAAGCATGCGCAGTCCCTCACTGTCTGGTTCAGTGTTTTCTGCTGACAATAGGTTTTGTTCCTCTTATCTTGGCAAGGTGCATTCTGTTTCTCTTATCTTGACAAGGCTGAGGTGCATCCTGCTTCTTAGGCTTGAGATTAATATTTGCTGACTCTTAATAGTTAACTCATGCTTACATGAGTTAACTGTTGATCAACTCTTCTCAGGGCAGCCACAGCTTCTTTGTGGCTGTGCTTCCCCACCATCACAGGGAAGAATTCCTTCCCAATATTCCATCTAACCCTACCCTATGACAGTGTGAAGCCATTCCCCCTTGTTCTGTCACTCCAGTGCCTTGTAAATTGTCTCCATCTTTTTGTAGGCTCCACTGAAGAAGCCTGAGATTCTGGAATGGGGAGGGGCTGCAGAGGGGGGGCTGACATCCTCAAAGATGAGGTGGAGTAATTTAAGGGCAATAAGGAGTAATAGGTAAGAAAATTTGTTGCTTGGATCGAGAATAAGGTATTTTGCAGTGCTGTTCTGGCTAATATAATATTTGGGTATTGTAAGTATTTGGGGGTTTGTATTCATCAGCAGTGTGCCTCTTGTGGTTCAGTTATGCCTGGAAAAACTGATGCTCAGAGCCTGCAGCTTCTGCTTGATGTAATTCTTATTACTTTTTGTTTCATATGTAACTGAGATGAAGGTGTGGAGCAGAAAATGCATTATGGGAATGCAATATCTTGTACAAGGCAGCTGCGTGACTCTATGGATATTAGGATAATGCTATTGCTGCAGATAACAAATAACATTAGTTGGAAATGGTTTCTAGCTGTTAGGCAAAGTTATTATATTGTCAGATGTGATGAATGAGGGAAGTAAAAAAGTATTTAGCATCCCATCTTGGGAGTTATATTCTATGATGGTATTCTTCGTTGGTTGCAGGCTTCTCTGCTCTCCCTGCTCTGACCTTCCCCCTGGACACATGTGTTAGGAGCCAGCTGAGGTATTTGCTTCCCTTTGGAATAGCCAACAGCACTTCAAGTGAAAAAGTCCAGTTCCTCAAAGTGAGGGAACAGGTCACACTGTAAAAGGGGAAAACTGTTTCAAAACTATGTAAAATCCTCTGGGTGGATTTTCTTCTTTTACATAATGTGGTAGTTTAAAATCAGCTGGGAACTAAACTCCAAATAAGCTGTTCCTCCTCTCCCCTGCCCCCCTCCAGTTAGAGAGGGGCAAAGGCAGAGACTATGGGTTAAGATAACAATTTACCAAAAGCAAACAGCAATGAGATGAACTGTAGGAACAGTAACAGCAATATTAATAACATGAGTATACAAGAGAGAAGGTGCTTTACACATCAAAGATGTTCACTGCCTTGATTCAGTTCATGTGGCCGCCAAGACAAGGACAAGGTGGTGGGTATTTCCATAGCCTGGCAGGGACGTGCAGTTTTTCCTGAGACAAAGACAAGAATATTGTGTGCAGTTTTGGGCACCACAATATAAGAAAGACATTAATGATTAGAGAGAGTCCAAAGGAGGGTAACAAAGATGTTGAAGGGCCTTGAGGGGAAGCCATAGGAGGAGCGGCTGAGGTCACGTGGTCTGTTTAGCCTGGAGAAGAGGAGACTGAGGGGAGACTTCATTCCAGTTACAACTTCCTTGTGAGGGGAAGAGGAGGGGCAGACACTGATCTCTGCTGTCTGGTGACCAGTCAGGTGAAGATTAGATTTGACATTAGGAAAAGATTCTTCACCCTGGAACAGGCTCCCCAGAAAAGTGGTCACAGCCCCAAAGCTGCTAGAGCTCAAGAAGTGTTTGAACAATGCACTCAGGCACAGGGTTTGAGTCTTGGGGGTGGTGGTCTGCAGGGCCAGGAGTCAGATTCGATAATCCTTATGGCTTCCTTCCAACTCAGAATGTTTTGTGATTCTGTGAAGATGGCAGTTGTTTCTGCAGTCAGCATTCCCCTTCCCCAAGCCTAAGACAAAAAAAAAAACAATTACAGACAAACCCCCCAAGCCATCTTGTCCAGGCTGCACTGCTCTGACTGCTCTGCTGGGCTTGGCTGTG
Organism: Promerops cafer; assembly: GCA_013398275.1. Classification (NCBI taxonomy): domain Eukaryota; kingdom Metazoa; phylum Chordata; class Aves; order Passeriformes; family Nectariniidae; genus Promerops; species Promerops cafer. Next base: position 138,148 of record VZSE01003437.1, on the reverse strand, counting down.
TCTGGCAGTATTCAGCTGAACTTGGCTCAGCTCGGCTCAGCTCCGTTTGCCGCTGCTCTGTTCCCTGTGGCTGCTTCCAGCACTGCTGCCCGTGGCGTATGCACTCTGCTGGACCTGGCTGTGTTTGCTGCTTGGAGCTGTGTTCTCCTGAGGGATGAGAAGGGACAGGCAGCAGTGGGAGAAGGGCAGAGTCCCCAGTGGCAACTGTGGCAACTTCTCCGAAGAAGAAAAGGAAGAGAATGGCACCACGTCTGGTGTGCATTCACCTTTTCCTTCCCCCCGAAGCTGCATCCTGGCGATGATTTGAGTGATATAGAATAGCAACCTTACAATGCCCACATGGCTCTAGGCTTTGCCCATTCTACATACCTGTGAGAAAAACTAGGACACTATCTTCCCCTGATTCTGTACCATCTACTAATGCCCAGATCCTACACCTTTCAACTATTTGCACAGACATATAAATATACACAAGCACAGGTATAATTTCTGTAGTCATGGCCATCCCTCCCAGATGTCTGCTGAGTTAATTCAGTCCATGACTGTGGGTTCTGTCCCTCCTGGATGTCTTCCAGGGCATGAGGGCTGGTGTGCTGTTGGCTGGTTGCTGCATCAGGAGCTCCCAGCTGGTGTATCTGAAGCAATCCATCCTCACTGGGCATGGCAGTTGTGACCAACATTGAACAACCATATTAAAGAATTCAACATTANCTATTTGCACAGACATATAAATATACACAAGCACAGGTATAATTTCTGTAGTCATGGCCATCCCTCCCAGATGTCTGCTGAGTTAATTCAGTCCATGACTGTGGGTTCTGTCCCTCCTGGATGTCTTCCAGGGCATGAGGGCTGGTGTGCTGTTGGCTGGTTGCTGCATCAGGAGCTCCCGGCTGGTGTATCTGAAGCAATCCATCCTCACTGGGCATGGCAGTTGTGACCAACATTGAACAACCAATATTAAAGAATTCAACATTACGGACTGTTCTGAAAAATCACATTCTCATCCAGGTACACATTATGTTTCCCCATCCCTGCATTACGCACCAAGTACACCCAGGCCCTTGAGCAAAAACAATCCCAAGGATGTTTGCCTTTACTTGAGGCAGGATTAATCCAAACTGTCTTCCCTAACACATTTCTCATTTGTACCATGAGGACTGGCAGAGCCTCAGTTGTTAGCTAACCACATGGCCTTCTCTAAATATAGATCCCAGTGTTTGAAGGTCCCACTACCCATTGCTTTCAATGTGGTTTTTAACAGTCCATTGTACCATTCAATTTTCTCAGAGACTGGTGCATGACAGGGAATATGATACACTCAATTCCATGGTCTCTGGCTCAGGTCTGTCTACAAGGCTGTTTTTGAGATGAGTCCTGTTGTCTGACTCAGTTCCTTCTGGGGTGCCGTGTCTTGCTTTTCAAGGCCTAGGATGGTATTCCAGGCAGTAGTGTCAGTCATGGGGTACATCTCCAGCCATCCAGTGGTTGCTTCTAAAACTCTAAGCACCAGAAAGCCCTTCCTTGGTGGATTTGTGTGAGTTTGATGTAAGCAATCTGCCACATAGTCAATGCCGGCAGTGAGGGGCTGCCCTTGGGTTCTTCCCTTCACTTCAGGCTCCTCTCCTTCTCAGGAAGTCCCAGAAAGGCCCCCTCCTTCTCGAGGCTAAGTCCCAGTGATGCTGCAATGTGCAAGGGGGGACAGAAGTTCAAGCCATGGCTTTATGTTAATAATTTCAAGAGACAAATGTACTGGAATGATACCTTCCAGTGTAGCTCCTGTAGACAGTCCCTGTGAGGCATGCAGAGGGGACACCTGTGGTTTGGGGGAGGTTTATTCCCTTATAATAATAGAATCACAGAATCCTTAAGGTTGGAAAAGCCCTCTGAGAGACCATTGAATCCAACAGTTCCTCCAGTACTGCCAAGCCCACCACTTATCCCATGGCCACAAGTGACAAATCCACATGGCTTTTAAAATTCTCCAGGGATGAGGACTCCACCACTGCCCTGGGCAGCCTTCTAAGATGTGCTGTGTTAATTTTTTTTTTTTTTTCCCCCCTTCCCACCCTATTTTGCCCATGGGTGTTGGAAGGGGAGGAGTGGTGCTGCTAAGGTGTCTTAGCATTTCACTCCTGTGGCTTCAGTGGCTGATTCCCCATTGTTCTTCATGGTTCTGAGCCTTCCCCCAAGACCACCATGGGATTTTTATGGCAGCTGGTAACATCCTCCCTGCTGGCACTCGGGGAAACCCAAATGTGTCCTTTCTCCTTGGTTTAGTTTTTCTTTCCTGGTGACTAGCCATGGGAAGAGCAAAGCACTCCCCATTTCCTCACAGGCCATGTTCTCTCTCCTTCTGGATTACAGTGAATTTTCAATCCTTTTCCAGCATCCCGTCCTAGAGTTTTGGGAGGAGTTTTCTAGCTGTGGGTGAAAAAGGCATGCAAGCAAGATTGGATACTAGGGAAATTTTCTTCCCTGAAGGGGTTGTTGGGTCCCAGGACAGGCTGCCCAGGGCAGTGGTGAAGTTCCTATCCCTGAAGGGATTTAATAGATGTGTGGATGTGACACTCGGGAACATGGTTTAGAGGTGGCTTGGCAGTTCTGGTGGAATGGTTGGACTCAATGGTCTCAGAGGGTTTTTCAACCTGAATGCTATGAACCTATGCCCTGATGGCTTGGGAGACACCACTCTGGGATAAGCACCTCCACGATGCTGGACTTTGCACAGCTCTCTGTTTGATGTGCTGTCTGTTTCCCAACCTTGGGGCACTTGTGAACATCCATGCAATCCAAATAGTAGCTGAAATTCATATATTTAGAGCTTTTTCCTCAGGAACACTTGTCTCTGAGAAAAGACTTGTTGAGGAGAGTCAAACTATCCTATATGTATCAGGAGGGAAATGCTGGAACCACTGGGTAAGGATGATCTCTGTTTTATGATGCTGCAACCAATACAGGATTATTATACTGAATTTTTATCCCTATTCTTTAAAAAGGATGTTAAAACATAAAGAGGGTTGGAAGAAAAATCCAGAGAATTGTTAAAGGTTTGGAAAGTATGTCTTACAGTCTTAGCCTCTGGGCACTCATTTCATATGGAAGAGTTGGATCATCATGTGTGAATTTACATAGGCCACAGAGATCCAGTGTCAGACAAAAAATAAAAAAGGTCTTGTGATGGGAAATGAATTACACCAAAGTGGGAATAAGGCTTAAGTTTTTAACAGTGAGAGTAAAACAAAAAGAACATTTCGCTGGTCATTATGAACCATTCTTCATTGTTAAACACTTGGTTAGGGGAAGGATTTCAACTGAAAACTGAAAATAATTGAACTAGATCAAACTATATTGTTGTGCTGCAAGGAGATGTCAGCTCTTCTGGACACAAAGGTCACAGTCTGCAAAAGCTGGGACCAAGGGAGAATTTATGATACATGGCACCTCTAGCTCAGGCTAGTCCTGCAATTCCTCAAAGTTCATTAGAGACCTCCTTGTCCCATGAAAGCCCTTCAGGAACCTCAACATGTTGTGCTTGTTAGTGTGTCAGCAAGGTCCCTGGTAGTAGTTTCTCCTTTGACATTTGTGCAGGTCTCCTCTCTTGGAAACAGGGGCATCAGTGCTGAGTTTTCATGTGCTAACTAATACATGGGCCTCTTACGTTCCCTGACTGGATCCCCTGGTGCTTCCTCACGTGGAAGAAGAGCATCTGCCCCTGAGCATGGTCACCACTTTTGGACAACCAAGATGATTCCATACCATTGCCTATGGTGGCTCTTATGCAGCTCCTGCTCACATGCTTGTGATAGAGAAGATGCTCTGTACATTGGGAACTCAACAGGAACCAGTGAAAGTCTGTTTTTTTAGACATTTTAAAACCAACATCTTCCACCCAAATCAGCCACTATGTTTAGATTAATTCTTTCTCATCACTTTTTTCAATGAATTCCCATCTATGTGTACATTTTTGGTAGTGGACAGTTCAGGAAAGTCCATGTCACAGACAGCACATCTGGCTGTTCTCTTCTCCAGCACCCTTGGCTGGAGGCCCATTGCTTGGACACAGGCAAGAGATTGATCACAGGAGGGTGATATCACTGCATAGGGGAGCAGAGACCCTTCTAGGCTTACACGGACTGTTGAAGCTAGACTGAATCATCGTCTCAAGTTAAAAATATTAATGAATGAGCAAGGAGATAGCACAAGGCTACCCCCATATCTCTTGATATGGCACACCTCAACGCCTTTAATGAGCTTTGAAAGGTTCTGTTAGACAGATCCTGTGGGAAAGACATAAATTTCAGTCTGCTAATCTCAGAAAAATCCAGGCATGTCTCAAAAGGGCAGAGATTTGCACTAGACTAATGGCCTGCTCTGGAGGAAAAAGGAACTGAATAAACTCAAGATGAACAGTCCCACTTCCTGATGCTTGATAGTATTGACAGTTGGTGGTTCATTGTGGTTTATTGTCTGCTGCTACATGTTGGTTTCCCTAGTGCAGGAGCCTGTGAATCAGGCTGTTGGATGTAAGAAGTGGTTGATAGCACTGTATTGCACAGACATGGTTTCATCCAGCTGTGCCTCCTCCCTTTTTAATTATCTTTTACTCTCCCCACAGTTCTGCAGTCCTGTGAAGTGATGTTTTAGTTTCCTTACCTGGGAACAATGAGGTCCAGGGTCAACTCTGTCATTTGTAGGGAAAATAGCTTCTGTCATCCTGGAAAGTCTAACATAGAGGAATTAAAAGAATGCACCGTTCATGGTGGAGAAAAGTGTAAAGAAGCATGGTAATGCTCTAGTTCAGCTTTATTTAGTGCATTCATGGCTTTACTTAGTGCATTGGTGATTTAGTCACTGAAGGATAGAGAACAAACTAGAAAATTATAAATATTATAGCAAGTTGACTAAAAGAGTAATGGAAATAGGCTGAAATATATTAACAGCATATGCCCTAGTTTGGGGAAACCACAGAACAGCTAAGGCAATGATGTCTTAATTAATCAGAGGAGTGAAGTAATAAATAAAATAAAGGTTTCATTCCTCCTTTGGAGTTGATCTGTAGTATTGAGGGGATGATGTGGACAAATGACAGTGTGATGAGGCCAAAGGGATGACCAACACTGTCACAGCAATAGAGAACCCCAGTGTCTGGAAATGGGCACTGAAGTCTAAGCATGTGGCTTGTCCAGCTGTCAGGTGGTCACAAAAGCAGTGGTGACCCATGTTTTTGTGTCTGTAAGCTAGTGAAGAGGTCAGTGTGATGATGAACCCAGGTGTTTGCAGTACAGGGATCCAGGTGCTCACTGCTAGCTGGATGCTCACTCTTCTTGTCACCTTGTCTAGGTAATGGGGGATGCTGCAGGTGGCAGGTTCCAGTGCTTAAAAGGGTTCTGAGAGAGCTGGAGAGGGACCTTGGACAATGGCCTGGAGTGACAGGACAAGGGGAATGGCTTCATGCTGACAGGGGGCAGGTATAGATTGGATACTGTGAAGAAATTTTTTACTGTGAGGGTGATGAGGCCCTGGCACATCACCCTTGCCCAGAGCAGCTCTGGCTGTCCTATCCCTAGAAGTGTTCAAGGCCAGGTTGGATGGGTCTAGTGGATGGTGTTCCTGTCCATGGCAGTGGGGTCGAATTGGATGATCTTAAACCTCCTTCCCAAACCAAATAATTCTGTGATTCAATGATGATTCCATAATACAGGCTGATGTTCAAGATACTTCCCTAAGGAAATTTGCAAAGCTTCTGTGAGGAAAACCCTTATTGGACCAAGGCTAGTAGAGCTGAGCACTTTGGAAGATACAGCTTAGCCCCTCTTGTCTCTAACTCATCATTAAGATGATTTGGATTCTCTGTTGGAGATGTGGAGTTTATCTGTAGATAGTATGTTCTTCAGCTTTGGGTACAAAAGCCAAGGATTTGACCCACCTTGCTTTGGGTGCTTTCCATTCAGAGGCTCCTCGTATGGACTGGTCATTTGGGATCCCTTTTCTGGTCTGTGAGGAAAAGGCACATTTGGGGCCATGCAGGTCCTTTGCCCCATTCTGCACTGAGAGGAAGATGAGCCATGTTATGGAAGTGCCCACTTCTCTAAGGGAATCCAGGGAATTGGCTAAGGAGCAGTTCATCAGCCTTCTTTTTTTTGCTAGATTACAATCTTTGCTACCCAAAGTCCTCCTCACTGTTTTTCATACTCAGGCTGCCGCTGGTTGGCTGCTTGCAGCATTATCCATGGCCATTGCAGTCATGTTCTGCTGTTGTTGCTGAATTTCAGAGGAAAATGTAGAATTTCTTTTGACTTCCGTGTTGTTCCCTGGTACATAAAATACTTATGATAATAATTTTCACTGTAATTCTTTTGGCTGATGGAGGTCATCATCATGTCCTTTACCATAGTAAGAAATGTTTCATGACATTCAAAGACACTGTAACAAAAAAGTAGGAATGAGCTAGTGACTTCAGCTCAGATGGAGAGGGACACACCCTGGCAGCCTACAGCCCTTACACATCTTTATTTTACATAATGTAACTCTGCAGCTGTATTATTAATATAAACTTTTGATGCTTTTTGTATTTTTCCAGGCAAGTTAAGACAGCGTGTGCAACTCTTTCCCATTTATTTTACTTTATGAGCTTTTAAAATTCTTGCAGTACAACAAAGATTTTCTTCATTCTCAACAGAAGTACTTTCTTTGTTGCTCATAAAGATTTAATGCAGAAAGGACTGTTCTCCCAAAATCTGTGGAATATGCTTATTTGCTGAAGAAAAAAATGGCAGCATTTTGGAAACTTCCAACAGCTTAGATTCAAGCCACAAAAGAGCTGCTGCCCTTTCATGGGCACAAATTCCTTGGGCATTTATCTCTTTTCTCTAACAGTGTGTAAATCATAACTAAGAAAATGTTTGTAAGAAAAAAACACCCTTACATTTATTAGGTTTAAGCTAAATAAAGAAGGAGAAATTAGGCTTAATTAAGGTTTTATGCCTTTCCTTGGTTTCCTTATCCCAGTTTAAGAGAGGGGAAATAAAGCTCACTTGGAAATGTTTTGTGCGTGGCCATGAGTAGTTTAGAGTAATGGTTGATCTCATACAATTTCCAAACTTTATTAAATCTCTGGTAATTTTCAGATAGTTTTACCTTTCACCTAGAAACTCATCTCCATAACCATATAGGAGGGATTCATTTAATATTACAAATAAATAGATTTTCTGTCACTACAAGATTTAAATGCAATTGATATTTTGTTTCCTCTCTGCCTCTCATCTAATCTAACATTCTCAACTTCCCATCCTTTTTTTTTTCCCAAACTAGTAAGCTTTGAGGATGTAATTTATACAAAAAATTCTGTGCTGTTAAAGAACCCAAGATAGTTTATTATACCAAAATAAAATTCCCAGCATGTAATATCCTTAAAATTAGCATTGATTTGAAGTTGTTTTCAGACATATTAGATCAAATTCTCATCCCTTGGAGCCTGTTGACATGGATTACAATCATATTTTTTTCCATCCTGGACCCCAATAGAAAAAATAAATCAAAATGAAACACTTAATTAGTCTGAAAAATATTTTCCTATTAACTGAATAGTTGCAGCAATAACTCACTTGTACTTTGGAGTTAACATGGTTTTCCCCTTCCCTAGTGTTATCCTTAGTGGGAAGTGCGTAACTCCTGCAATAAATCAACGGGCACAGCTACTGCCGATACTGCTCTCATTTGACCATGCTGCCCTGCTCTACAGAGATGCTCTCCAGGAGGTTGAGCTTGGCTTGAGCCCACACATTTATTTAACCCACATGTTATTTTCCCAAAGGAGCATCTCAACAGTTTTGAATCCCCCTCACAACAGATAGAGATGGTACAACCATATACTCAGGAGCAGCAAAAGAGGAATTTCTGCTACCCAGCATTTGTTATGTAGTGGAAGTGGGCTGTTGCATCAAGGCCAATGGGAAACTCTGAAGGAAGACTGGTTGTTTCTTCCCACCTGGTATCTTTGATGTAAACCAGCCCTCTTACAGTGGGAAGCCATTACCCCTTGTCCTGTAACTCCAGGCCCTTGTCCAAAATCCCTGTCCAGCTCTTTCAGAGCTCTTTTAGGCACTGGTAGGGGCTCTAAGGTCTCCCTGAAGCCTTCTCTTCTCCAGGCTGAACAGCTCCAGCTCTCCCAACCTGTCTCTGGAACAGAGGTGCTCCAGCCCTCAGAATATCTTTGTGACCTCTTCTAGCCCTGATCCAATAAGTCCATGTTCTTCTGATGCTGTAGCCAGGTGGGGATCAGTCTTTTCTCCCAAGTTACAAGCAACAGGACAAGAGGAAAGAGCCTCAAGTTGTGTCAAGGCTTGGGTTGGATATTGGGGAAAATATCTTCTTGGAAAGGGCTGTTCAGCCCTAGCACAGTCTACCCAAAGTACTGGTGGAGTCCCCATCCCTGGAGGGATTTAAAAGCCACATGGACGTGGCATTTGGGGACATGGGTTAGTGGGGACATTAGTTAGCAGCGCTCAGTGAACAGTTGGATTTGATGATCTCAGAGGGCTTTTCCAACCCAAATAATTCTGTGATTTTATATCCTACAATTGTCAGAGCAATTTCCCACTTGAATTTCTGATTGCATACAAGCAGACATGGTGCCCTTCATGGTGGAGTCCCTGGACACTCATATTAAAAATCTTTCCTGTACACATTTGGGAGAAGTTGTATTTCCAAATGTGGTTGGTTTGAGATACTAATTCTTACACTTGGGGGGCAATACCAGTAAAAACAGTGCAAATTGGTCTCTCAGTGACTTGGCGATCTTTGGAGTTTTAGGAATGCTTTTCATAATAATTAATATCCAGGGACAAACACAATCAAGGCTTTCACAGCTAGGGCTGGAGCATGCTGAAGCTTCAGGCAGCCTGAGCATCAGATGGCCTGGGTCCTAGAGAGCATGCAGTGGGACTTCTAATGAGATTAAATCCTTTCAACTCTATTTTATTTTGCAGCTCTGCCATGGGAAGGATCTCCAGGGGACTTGGGCTGTAGAGAAAGGTTACACTTCAGGCTGCTTTGCAGATGTGGGGCATCATCCTAGAAGAACTTTTTTTGTCCAGCTGTAAGTAAATTCATGAACACCACTGTGTTCTGTGGATGTCCCAGGGTACAGCTAGGGTTTTCATTCTCCTAATTATGACTTGCTGGGAAATACTTTCATTTTCACATAGATCCTGGAGTTAAAGAGAAAAGATTCAGTGAAGCATTAATTTATGTAAAAAAAAATCTTACATTGATGCTATCTGAATTAATTTTTACTCTCTTCATTTAATTTTTTCCTAAAATTAAAGTAACATGTCTGCATGGTTTTTTTTAACTATTCATAGAATCACAGAATCACAAAAACACAGAATCACAGAATGGACTGGGTTAGAAGGGGTTGTTAAATGTCATCTAGTCCAAGCTGCTGCCATAAGCAGGAACATCTTCCACTAGAACAGGTTGTTCAGACCCCTATTCTCTCCTTCAGTAGATTCCTTTACAGGTTTTGTAGAGCATCTCCTTTTCCTACCTTGGAGGGAGGGGGTGGGAGGTAGAGGGGAGTTCAGATGTCAGCTCTGCGTTCACCTTATCTTCTTCCCCTCCACCCTGCTCCCTACTAGAGCTGAGCATGATCCCATACAGAACCAAACAAATGCCTCAGGAATAACTATCCCAGCTTGCCCCAGTTTAAAAAATTACTTACCACACCATCGATTAGGATTTTCAAAAGATCTTGGTAGGAAAATGCTCATTTCTTTTTATGGAGATAAAACACTTGGTGTCACTCTTCAGCTCCCCAGTTTTACCAAGCATGCACAATCAGTTCTTAATAAAATAGTAGAATAAGGGCAGATTAATAAATAGATATGCTATGAATCTGGTGAGTGAGATGGCTGGATCTAATCTGTATTTGGATGCCATAAAAATGCATTTCCCTACAGCATGTGAATTTTATACAAATCATCCTTAGAGCTCAAATTGTAAGAACAAGAACTGAGAGAGGTGCAGGGTCAGGAGGACAATGACACCCTCCTTCCCCCATTGTCTTTGTGTTTTTCCTGTGCACCAAGCACGTGCCATCCTGTTACAAAGGGGTGAAGGACTTGGTGATTCCCAAACGCAGTCAGTCTCATGCAGCTAATACCACACAGCCTCCAGGATGCTGTTCAGGTGATCAGCCCCAAATTTATAGGCAGAGATGTGAGCTTTCTGGGGAGTGGGTTGAGAGGTGGGTGTCAGTGGGTTGATTCATGGGGCAACTCATCTGAACAGCTCAGACTGGAACGATGGGGAAACTGAGGCTGGCAAAAAGCCATAGGACCTACTCAAGGTGCAGCTGTGGGCAATCCCAGCTCATACAAATCTGTGAGCCATGAGAACCCAGAACTGGGTTTCATTTTTTATTTTGCTTAGCAAAAAGTTTTCAGTTAAAGTCATTATTTTTAATTTCCTCACTTTGCCCAGAGATATGCCTAGAAATAAAATTTAGCTGGAGGCCCATGACTCTTGTGAGCTGCTGGGCTGCAGGATACGGGATGTTCACGTTTTAGGGCATTCCAGCTCCGGGACTTCACAGGCTCCCGACTGGCCTGGAGGAGTCTCCTCCTTCTGTGCTCTAACACTGCCACCCCCTGGCACATCGACATGTCCAGGGATGGGGAAGCCATAGCTTCTCTGGGCAACCTGTGCTGGTACCTCACCACCCTCACAGGGGAGAATTTCTTCCCAATATTTAATGTAAATCAGAGAATCACAGCATGGTTAGGGTTGGGAAGGGCTTTGAAAGCTCATCTCATTCCAAGACCCCTGCCATGAGCAGGAACACTTTCCATAGACAGGGACACCTTCCACTAGACCAAGGTGCTCCAAGTCCTATGAAACTGGCCTTGAATATTTCCAGGGATGGGGTATCTACTACCTTTCTGGGCAACCTAAATTCCCAAATTTTGCACTGTGACTCCAGGGACATCCAATGAAGCCACCAGTGGCTGCATCAAAACAAACAAGATGAAGTGGCTCTTCATGTGGTGTCCTTGGGTTCTGCAGCCACCCATGACCCTGAGACGTTTGGCTGCCCTTGACCCCTGACTGCTCAGCCACCTTTGACCACTGAGTTCCCTAGCAGCCTTTGACCCCAGGATCCCCTGGCCTCCCATGATTCTAGAGTCCTCAGCCACCCTTGACCCATGAGTTCTGCCATTGCCTTGACCCTGGTATGCCCTCAGTCCCCAGGTCCTTAGGTTGCATGTGACCTGGGTTCTTTGGTTTCTCTCAACCTCCAGGTCTGGCACCCACCCTCAAACCCTGGCCCCCCTGGGCCCTGACCACCCTCTGCGCCACACTTGAGCCCAGGTCCCCAGCTGCCCTTGATCCCAGGGTCCTCAGCCACCCTCCATAACCCTTGCCTTTTTGGTTCCATGACCTCTCTGGATCCTGGGTTCCCCAGTTGCCCTTGGCTTTTGTCAACTCCAAGATACCCAGACTGCACTCAACTCCTGGGTCCTTAGGCTACCCTGGCCCATCAGGTCCCCAGCTACCCTCTGCCATCCTCCACCCCTGGGTACCTCAGCTGCCCTCGACTCCCGGGTCCCTGGCCATCCCCCAACCACTCTGGACCCTGGGTTCCCTAGGCACTTCACCACCACCCTTGATCCTGGGTACCTGGACTGCACTCCAATCCTGTGTCTCCCAATCATCCTCAATTCGCAGGTCCCTGTCTGCTGTCTGCCACCCTTGACCTCCAGGTCCCTGACTACACTTGACCCTCAGATCCCCCAGTTGCCCTGTTCATGGGGTCTCCCACTGCCACCCTCGACCCCAGGTACCGAGACTGCACTTCTGAGTCTCTCAGCCATCCACAATCCTCAGGTCTCCAGCTACCCTCCACAGCCTTCAACCTGCAGGTCCTCAGCCTCCCTCTGCCATACTCGACCCCTGTGTCCCTTAGTCACCCTCAACCACCAAGTCCCCAGTTGCCCCCTGACAACCAGGTCCCCTGTCCGCCCTCAACCCCAGGGTCTGCTCCCTTGACCAGCCTTGACCCCAGAGTCCAGGGCAGATGCAGGCTGAAGGTTGAAGGCAGTGGGGACCTGAAGGTCGAGTGGGACAAGGGCCACAAAGGGCAGTGGGGACCAGCTGCTTCTTCCCAGCTACCTCACAGAGTCACCTCCTCTGGTGCACTGCATCTCTCCCCTGTGCTCCTCTTTGGCACATGGCTCATCCCTCAGCATCTCCCTTGAAAAACACACAATCTCTATATCCAGGTGCAAAGTGCTCCCCTAAACCTCTGTGAGATGATCTTACCATTGGGCCTTGAGATACCCACTTGGATCAGCCCTCCTTGGAGGTGTGCCCAGGCAACCTCCCACCCCTAAATGCTAAAACCTCTTACCATGGCAGGGTCTGCCCCATCATCCTCACTGGCCACAGCTGTCCCAGAAAACCCTCAGTGCATCCCCAAGCCCACCCCAAGACCCTATCACTTACATCCCCTCCAAGTCCCACTGCCCCTCTGAGCTGCCCCCCACTCATGGAGACTCCCTCAAAACCACTCAGTGTCCTCTCAAATTGCCCTTGTGCCACCCAAGACCCTCCCAAACTCCTTCTACCCCCTCTCATCACCCACATTCCCCCAGGTCACCCCAGCCACCTCCCCCACTTTTAAAGGACCCCCATCTAACCTGTCAGCAGGAAGTTGGGTTTGGCAGCCCCCATAGTGCCCTAGGAAGCCCCTGGATTTGGGTGAGATACCTCTCTGGGTCACCACAACAGGTTCACCATTGGTTCTCACCATTTTAGACTCCTTTCACCCTCACCACCATGTTGTTTTAATTTAAACCCCTAAAATAACAGAAAATGAGGGTTTCCCCTGAATTCCAATCTCCCAGATGATGGAAAAGGGGAATTTTCCTCAGTTTAAACCCTTAAAATGGTGAAAATTGAGTATCCCTCCTCAATTTAAATCCCTAAAAGGAGGGAAAATGGAACTCCTCCTCTGAATTTAGTTGCCCAAAATTTTTCCCCTTCCAATACCATGGTTTAGTTGAGATGTTAGGGCATGGGTTGGACTCAGGGATCTTAAAGGTCTCTTCCAGCCTAGTGATTCTGTGATTCTCCCCTCAAAAGCCACATTTTTTTTGCGGCGTTTTGACATCTTTTTCCCTCTTGAAGATGTGGGAGGCTGGAAAGATAGATGTCCTGAGAAGGTCCCTTAAAATAGAGGATTCACATATGTTCAGCTGTGACACAGCTCCCTGGCAAGTCATCAGTGCATGACCCCTATTCCGTGGCTCATATGAAAGAAATGCATTGCTCCCATTCCAAATAGATTTGTAGTCCTCCTTTCAAAAGTAAAGGGTTCTTCTCGATGTACATTTTAAAGTGGCATATAAAAGAGGTTCCTCTCAATTTAAATACTTTAAAAATGAGGGATTCACCCTCCATTTAACCCTGAAAATGATGAAAAAGGAGTATTGGCCTTTGATTTAAACCCCTAAAAGGTTTTCCCATTCCATATAAGCTGTAAAATAATGGAAAATTGGGATTCCCTGTCAATTGAAACCTTTAATACCAGGGAAAAAGTTGTTTTTCCTCATTTAAGCCCTTAAAATCACAAATAACGGAAGGTCTCCCTCAACCAAAACACAGAAAAAAATACTTAGGAGGTTTCCTCCTCAATTTAAAGCCTTTTTTCCTTCCAAATCCCCAGGTGAGGAGGATAAGGATCATGAGGGGATAAAGCTCCACACCTATCTCTGACTCTGCCCCCTTTGCATTGCAAAGTGAGATGCCCCCAGACCACCCCTCTGAGCTGCTATTTTGGGGGGTCCCCACCCTGCATCACCTCCTTCCCAGGGAGATGGATTCACTTCACCAGGAAAATGCGGAGCTGCCCTGTGCTTGGGTGACCCCCAAGTTCCCCCTTCCCCTGTACCCCCAAACTTCCCCCCCAGTTTGCCCCAAGCTGGTGCAGGTGCTGCTGCAGCAGCTGCCCTGCCCTGTGTGCGTCACCTCCCCCACAAAGACAGGTGAGGGCCCCCCAAATTTTTAGTGGGTTGTCCATCCCTTAGACCTCCTCCCCACCTCCTTCCTACTTCCCCTTCCTCATGGAGGTTCCCCAAAATTTCTCCCTCCCTTCTAGTGACTCCTCACCCCCATCAGCAGCTCTTTGGCCAGGTACTCAGGTAAGGGGGTGTAAGAGACAGTTCGAAGTTCCCTCATCTGCCTCACGGCTGTTGTCAAGGACAGAGATTGAAAACCCCTAGGACTGAGACTGAGACCCTAATACCCAACACAGGAGCTTCTGGCTTGGCTAAGGTGGGATGTCTGCCAAGTGTTGCCTGCAGGTGTGTTCGTTGGACCAATGCATTTCCATGGGAACCCGTGGAAGGAACAATGGACAAGTCACGGTGGACTAGCTGTGCTTGGAGCTGTGCTTGGACTGGGTGTTCACTGCTGAACTGGCCTGTCCTGTTCTGTTCCCACAATGGCAATGGGCCGCACATCGATCTCCCCCACCTTTTGGCCAGCTGCCTGTGGCTTTGAAGAAGAATATAAAGAGTCTCCCCGAAGTCCTAGTTTTCGAGATCTCGCCATGGAAGAACACACGTCTATTGGTGGATGACCACGAGGACTTCGTCTCATCCGTTGGTAGCCATCCCCCCACCCCCTTATTCTCTCTTTCCTTTGTTTCTTTTCCTATTTCCCCTTTATCGCATAACTGTGTTGTTGGCACTCAATAGGGGTGCACTGCTGTGATTAAACTGAGGTCCCCTTTGTGTGTCTATTGCACTCTGAGATCAGTGAACGAACCATCACAACCCCTGCTTGTGTTAGCGGATCGTGACAAGGGGCACCACGAATTTGGAGTGGGGGGTCCCCTAATTGCTTAGGGGGTCCCTCAAACCCTCCCACCTCTCCCCTGCAGCTATTTGACACCCCTGGAGACTCCCTGTTCCCACAGCACCCCAATATGACAGCTGAGATGCCCTTACCCCCCCCCAAACTGGTGGTACCCCAAAGTAGGGGGTGATACCCACAATGCTTTGCAACCCCCACAGGTGGGCAGAGCCCATAGGGGATCTGGAACTCCCCTGGCTTCCAGCAAAGGTAAGTGACCCCAAATCCATCTGGTTTTACCACAAAGCACCCCTCATCCAGGGGATGGAGGGCAGCTGGGGACCCCAGGGTCAAAGGCAATGGGGTGTGACTGGCGACCAGGGGGTCGAGGGTGACTAGAGGACAAAGGGATTGAAGGTGGCGCAGATCTGCTGGGGACCCGGGGGTTGGGGG
>VZSE01003437.1:93344-122725 GCA_013398275.1 Promerops cafer | reverse complement strand
AGCGCGGCTTTTTTCCTGCGCGCGACTCCGGGGGGTGCTGGACGGCTGCACGGTGTGCGGTACAAGCGACGATAGCGGGAGAGAAGGAGGCACAGACTCTCTCTGTGTAACACAATGGGGTTCATTATCTCCGTGGGTCGGGGACCAGAAAAAGAAGATATCAGAGGGTCCAAGGATTTTAAGGTCGAGCGGTAGGCAGGGCTGAGGGTCAGGGGTCCAGTAGTTTCAGGGCAAGGAGGAGGATCGGGAGGCAATTACAGGTGCTCATCCAACAGGGGTGAGAGGGTAAGAATACATTAGCTGGGAACCTATGGGGGTGCAAACAAGAAAGAGCCTTCAAGGGGAGGAAAAGACAGAGAGCCACTGTACTCAGGGGGCGGAGGAGGATATGTGGTGGTCTCCTCCCACGGCAGCCACTCCGGGTTGCCGTGGGATACAACACCCCCTCACTTCAGGAAGGATGTTGAGATGCTTGAAAGTGTCCAGAGAAGGGCAACAAGGCTGGTGAAAGGCTTGGAACACAAGCCCTATGAAGAATGGCTGAGGGAGCTGGGGTTGTTTAGCCTGGAGAAAAGGAGGCTCAGGGGAGACCTTATCACTCTCTACAGCTCCCTGAAAGGTGGTTGTAGGTGGGTGTTGGTCTCTTCTCCCAAGCAACCACTGACAGAATGAGAGGACACAGTCTTAAGCTGTGCCAGGGGAAGTTTAGGTTAGACATCAGGAAAAAATTCTTCACTAAAAGAGTGACTGGGCACTGGAATCATCTGCCCAGGGAGGTGGTAGAGTCACGATCCCTGGACATATTTTAAAAAAGACTGGATGTGGCACTCAGTGCTATGGTTTAGTTGATGAGGAGGTGTTAAGTCATAGGTTGGACTTTATGATCCCAAAGGTCTTTTCCAACCTAGTTCATTCTGTGATTCTCTGACTGTGCAGTGGAGATGACAGCTGTGAAAGCTGATGCTGGTTCCTTCCCCCCAGGTGCTTCTCAGCCTGGGTGTGTGCCTCAGCTGCCCATCTTGCTGTTCAAACGCTCTGCTGTTTTTCCCAGAGCCTGGGGATGGCATCACCACCTCATTGTTCTGGATGTGTGGTAAGGAGCTGAAGGCATGTGGCTTTCCGGGTTCTCTGCATCTTGCTGAGAGAAAGAGTGTGCGGATGAGGCTTATTTTTGTGGAAAACAGAGATGCCATGCTTAAAACAGAGGTAGGTCATATTTTCAGCTTCAAGCAAGGGTTTGCCAGGGAAAAGGTACCGATGCCAATTTCAGTGGGAATGAGGTTGGAGCATGAGGATTCAAAAGACACTCTCTCCCTCTCCCTCCCAGGTTGGATTGGGTGTCGAATCAGGAAAAGAAAACATTTCATGTGTTGACAAAAGAAAAGTTTAATAATTGAAACAAAGTAAAATATAATACTAATAATAGTGATAATAGTGATAACTATTACATTTATTTATTATTAACTATTATAATTAATAATAATTAATTTCTTATTATTGACTATTATAACTATAAGAACAACAATAATAATAATGAGAGCCCCAGACAGACAAGTGATACACAGGAGAGTTACTGACCACCTGCTGACCGATGCCCAGCTTGTCCCTGAGCAGTGACCGTCCCCTCCTGGCTGACTGCCCACAGTTTATATACTGGACGTGATGTTCTGTGGTGTGGTGTATTGGATTTGCACAGCCTGGGTTTTAATAGCAGGGGAGCCACAGAGGTGGCTTCTGTGAGAAGCTGCTGGAAGCTTCCACAACGTCTGGTAGAGCCAATCTGTGATGGCACCAAAGATGGACATGCTGCTGGCCAAGACTGGGCCAATTAGAAATCGTGGTAACGCCTCCATGATAGCATATTTAAGAAGAAATAAAAACAAAGGTTGGGGCGCAGTTTTAGTTCCAGTCAGAGAAGAGCAGAGTGAGAGTATGTCATACAAACAACAGTGCAGACACCAAGGTCAGTGAAGAAGGAAGGGAAGGGGGTGCTCCAGGCACTGAAGCTGAGATTCCTCTGCAAGCCATGGTGCAGCCTATGGTGAAGCAGCTGTCCCCTTGCATCCCATGGAGATCCACAGAGATACAGAGATCCACCTGCAGATTCTGGAGGAGACCCACGCCAGAGCGTGTGGATGCCTGAGAGAGGCTGTGACCCCTTGGAAGACCTGTGGAGAGAGGGGCCCTGCTCCCATGCTGGAGCAGCCTGTCCTTGAAGGACTCTACCCCACGGAAGAGTGACCCATGCAGCAGAAGTCTCAGGAGGACTGTTGCCCATGGGATGGACTCTGGTTGCAGCAGTTCACAGAGAGCTGTTACTCGTGAGATGGAGCCACGTCAGAGAAGTTCATGGAGAACTGTCTCCTGTGGGAGGGACCCCACAGTGCAGCAGGGGAATGATTCCTCTCCTTGAGCAGCGGGAGAAGCCATGGGTGATGAACTGTCCATAACCCTCATTCTGTGTCCCCTAGCGCTGCTGGGGTAGGTGGCAGAGCTGGGAATGAGGGGAGACTGCAGGGAAGATGTTTTAAAGGGCTTGTTTTACTTCTCATTATCCTGCTCTAGATTTTGTTAGCAATAAATTCACATTATGTCTCAAAGCTGAGCCTGTTTTGCCCTTGATGGTATTTAGTGAGCGATCTCTCCTAGTCTTCATCTCAACTTACGGACTCTTCATTAAATTTTCTCTCCTCTGTTCAGCTGCAGCAGGGGAGTGAGTGAGTGGGTTTTTTTAATTCCTGGCATCTGGCCAGTGTCAACCCATGACATGTGGCATATCACTCTGGCCAGTTTGGGTTAGCTGTCCCAGCCATGCTCCCTCCCAGCTCCTTCTGCAGCTCCTCACTGGCACAGCATGGGACAAGGAAAAGTGCTTGATTTAGAGTAAACACTACTGAGCAAAAATGTCAGTGTGTTCTCAACCTTATTCTCGTACTAAATCCAAACCCCAGCACATTGCTAGGTACTGGGAAGAAAATGAACTGTATCCCAGCTGAAACCAGGACAATGGGAAATGCTGGCAGCACAGAGAAACATGGGGCCTGCCAGGAGAGGAGTGAGGGGGGCTATACATATCCTTGACCACCAGAGCATCAGAGAGAAGAGAATATGAGGAGGCTGAATTGGGAGGGATAACACGAGGGAGCAGGATGTTGATGGAAAAGCAAAGGCTTATGTGTGCAGGGGAATCACAGGCAGAATATGAAGGGAGGTGGATGAAGAAGAACTTCATTCACTGCTCAGCAGGAAAGAAGAACAGACACAGGAAGATGCAGGGAATGCAGAAGAGTTTGGTAATTTCTTTTTTTTAGCTTTAATCTTCATAAAAATGCAGATGTGACCAGATAGATAATGAAAGGGGAGGTGAGAAAACAGTCCACAACAGGAGACGTGGGATAAAGGAGAATGTAGATGTATACCATGTGTTCAGTGTGGGGTGTCTGGGAGAGATTGTGAATATGCTGGAAAGAACAGGAAGAGGAACAAGCCCAGGCAGAAAAAGAGAGTTTATCAACCCATCTTCAGGGTCATATTGAATAACTGTTCACTGGATGCTTTTGCGTTTGAGACCATTTGTAACACAGAAAATGAACTCAGGTGGTTTTTGGCTTATGGCATGTCTGGGTGTCCCTGTCAGATGAAAATCCAGAGTCCCAACAGAACTATTGCTAAAACTCAGACAGAAAAGAGATCCTAGAGGTGTGCGTGTACAGCAATCACTGCATTGCTATGACTGGTGTATGAACTCTGGCTACTTGGGCTTGTGCTACATCCCCAGCCCCAGGGCCTCAATGCTTCCACCAAGGACCAAGCCTCCATTGGCTCCTGAAGAGGACGATAAGCTGGAGGCAGGCCAAGTTTTGGGCATCTTGCAGGAGTTTGCTGAGGGCTGTTCTGAAATGGGACTGGATTAAATCACAGTGCTGAAACTGTGCAGACAGTCACCTTCAGGTGCCAGTTCCATGCACACAAGATTTCAGATGGCTTCATGGAAGGGGTCATTTTTTCAAGGCTAAGGAAGTGCAACTACAGAATGAACATCTACTGTTTCTCCCTTAGTGGAGCCAAAATAGGGTATCATTCCCCACTGCCCCTGAAAGCATCAGCCAGGCAGACTTCCTCTCCTCATCCTTAGACCTCTTGTTTCCAAGTCAGTCCAAGGGAGAATTTGGGAAACTGGGCTCAGTCCAGAGATTAGGCAGGTCCCATGAAAATGAGGGGCTGAAGGGCCTGGCAAGAGTGCTCAAGGTGGCCAGATTGGATGTGTGAACTGACATGAGTTGATCATGGCAGGTACCTTGAATGGTCTATAGGGAGAAGCAGGAGCTTCCATGAGTTCATTCAGTCAAAGCAGATACAGGGCCAAGGACTAATTCTGACATATTATATCCACATAGGCCTGATGCCCAAATGAAGGCCACAATATGATGCTTGAAATTCCAGTTGGTCTTCAATATTTATTAAGGGTTAAAGCTTTTTTTGATATTGTTTGAATTTACCAAGCTGCAGATGTTCTGCAGTTTTCAAGTGGAAAATGGTCTGGTTTTCAAAGTTTGTTTGCCAGACACCTCAACGGCCTGTCTTCTGGACTGTCACAGTCACTGATTCCAAAGCAACCCTGGAGACAGTTTGCTTAGATCCAACCTCCACATCTGATTTCCTCCTTTATTTATTTTCTTGTTCAAAAGCTTGAACTGAAATAACATTTCCAAATCTTGAAATGCTCTAGGAAACCAACTGAATTTTCTCCACTCTAGTCAGAAAACTTTGGGCAGGAAGAGAAGGCAGCAAACTGACACTGCATGGCTGAAGCTCCAGCCTTGAGGCCTTCACTCACCAGGAGCAATGTCTGAGCATTGCAGAATAATATCTGATTGCAGATGTACTGAAATTAACATCTTTAATAACCAAAGTTTATTGAATATTTCTTCTGCTGTAGTACCAGATGACTTAAACCATGGACTATGAGTCTGGTGCTGTAAATCATAGAATCACAGAATATCCTTAGTTGGAAGGGACCCACTCAAGTCCAACTCCCAGCCCTGTGCAGGACGCCCCAAAAATCCCACCATGTGCCTGAGAGTGTTGTCCAAAGAGTCCTTGGGCTCTGGCAGTCTTGGGGCCATTACCATTCCCTGGGGAGCCTGTTCAGTGCCTGACCACTCTGAGTGACAAAACTTTTTCCTGATATCCAAACTAAACCTCCCGTGACTCAGCTTCAGGCCATTCTCTTGAGTCCTGTCACTGGTCACAAGAAGGAGGAGATTGACACCTGTCCCTCTGCTGCCCTTCATGATAAGATTGTAATGAAGTCTCTCCTCACTCTCCTCCAGGCTGAAGAGACCAAGAGACCTCAGCTGCTCCTCATATGGAGCCTTAAAGCCCTTCACCATCCTTGTTGCCCTCCTTCAGATGTTCTCTAATGACAATGTCTTTTCTATTTCATGATGCCCAAAACTGCCCCAGGACTCGAGGTGAGGCTGCCCCAGTGCAGAGCAGGGCAGGACAATCCCCTCCCTCGCCCAGCTGACGATGCTGTGCCTGATGCCCCCCTGGACACGGTTGACCCCCCTGGCTGCCAGGGCACTGCCGATTCATGTTCAACTGGCCATGGACCAGGAACCCCAAGTCCCTTTCTACAGCTGCTCTCCAGCCTCTTGTTTCCCAGTCCATACACACAGCCCTGTCCCAGCTGCAGAATTTGCTTACACACAGAATCACAGAATGGGCCAGGTTGGAAGGCACCACAGTGGGTCATCTGGTCCAACCTTTCTCCTCAAGCAGGGTCATCCCAGAACACATGGCACAAGGTTGTGTCCAGACAATTCTGGACTATCTCAAGTGAGGGAGATTCCACACCCTCTCTGGATTATCTATTCCAGTGCTTGGTCACTGCACAGGAAAGTTCTTCATGTTCAGGTCAAACTTCCTGTGCATCTGTTTCTGCCTGTGGCCTCTTGTCCTATTGCTGGGCACCACTGAGCAGAGCCTGGTCTCTGCTCTGACCCCTCCCTGCAGATACTGACAGACACTGATGAGGTCCCCCTCAGTCATTTCCTCCTGAGGCTGAACAGCCTCAGCTCCCTCAGCCTTTCCTCATAAGAGAGATGTTCCAGTTCATCATCTCTGCAGCCTCTGCTGGACCTGCTCCAGGAGCTCCATGTCTCTCTTGTCCAGAGGAGCCCAAAACTGGACACAGCACTACAGATATGCCTCACCAGGGCTGAGTAGAGGGGCAGGATCACCTCTGTTGACCTGCTGTCAATGCTTTCTCTTCCCACTGGGATTGCCCCATTGGCCTGTTGGCCAGTGCACCCCAATGCACCCATTGGCCTCCTTGGCCCCCAGGGCACTGCTGGCTCAGGGACAGCATGTTGTCAACCAGGACCTTGAGGTCCTTCTCCACAGAGCTATACTACCTTGCATGTGAACTCTGCTTAGGTACATTATTTCTTTAAAGAACAAACCTGAAAACTGTTAATCTAAAGAGTTCTGATTTAAAGGAAGTTCAGGCTTGGCTCTGAACATGCGTTTTGTGACTTGTGGCTGTTTGCAAAAAGAAGCATCACAGGAGCACAGCACTCCTTGCCAATCCTTGTTTTGAGCTCTCTCTGAAATCTTGGCACCGTGTCCTGAAAACACTGTATGGAAATAAAGCTTTTGTTTAACCTACTTATGTGGGCTCACCTCCCATGGAGGTGATTGTCTGCCTGGCCAAATCTGTAACTCTGGCTGCCTGAAGACCATCATCTCATAGAAAGCACTGGGGGGAATAACTGCAGGTTGTTATCCAAATAAGATGCCAGAGTTTATTCATGGAGAGATGTCATTGAAGTTGGTCTGATTGACTGCAACACAGCCAAGACAAGAGGGACATATGACCGCCTACTCATGGTGGGTTCAAGCCTCAGGTCCTGTTTGTAGGCTGACCCCAGAAACTCCATTTCTCACACAATGGAGGGGAGAGATCAGCCTGAAAACATTCTCCTCTTTACTCCTGCTACTGTAGCTTTGTCCTTGTGTCTGATACTATGAAGACTGCAGACTGTGCGCAGTGGTGTCTGTGTGTGTGGAGAGGAACAGAAAACATGAGAATAATGCCCTGACCAGGTGAGGTTAGAAGACAAAAAGGTCTTCATTTAGTTAGGATGAATCTGCCTTGGTTGCCCATCCAGGCACTGTTGTCCACATGTGCCCAGCCAGCAGAGAATGGGCAGGTGGAAAGAAAATGAGTGAAGAATCTCTCCAGACATGAAGTCCTCCAGCTGTAATGAGACAGTAGGTTTCACATCCTGAGAGGTCTCTAGCAGATCATTCCCCATATCTGGAACAACAGGAGGCCCTAAGCAATGAGAAGAAAAAGCTTTGCATGTTGCATGTTTCTGTGGACTCAGAAAAGGAAAGGCACAAATGGATGCTCCTCAGAAAGCATTGGACAATAAATGGCATCTGCTTGATACCTTTCCCTGGCACTGGAGCCAACTAATAAACTGCCTTCCCCTTTCAAACACCCAAATCACATGTTCAGAATATCCATGATCCCAGATGTGCCCCAAGGTTGTTTAGGATGGTGCTTCTTGGGCTAGGGACCATTGGTGGTAGCAATTTAACTGGTGAATACAGCACTCAGGAACTGGTGACCTGTTCAGATGGAGTCACCACAGAAAGGCAAAAAAGTACTGCCCCAGTCACTGGACAATGTACAATAAATGGTGTGTTTGGACAATATGGAATAAGAGATTAGAATCACAGAATATCTATCCTGAGTTGGAAGGTACCCACATGGATCATTAAGTCCTTCTCCTAGCCCTGCACAGGACCATCACAAGAACTCCACCGTGTGCCTGAGAGTGTTGTCCAAACACTTCTCCAACTCTTGCAGGCTTCGTGTTGTGACTATGTCCCTGGGGAGCTTGGGACTTCAGACATAATCTCCATGTTGCCTAAGGCTATGCAAGTCCAGAGACACAGTGTGCTGATCCCTGTACATGGCTTCAAAACAAAATCCCAAGTAAATATGTAATCAGGATGATAATAAATTCACTGAGTGGTGAATCAAGGTGTTGTTGAGAAGTTACTCTTGTTCACTTTCCTCTGGACATAGACAAGGCCCATCAATATAAATATCACCTTTGTTTTCCTTCTGACTGTAATAGGTCATCTGAAGAGAAAAGGTTGGAACACCTTGGAACACAGTAGGCAATACCTCTGATATTTATGTAAGTCATTCATAGGAGATGCAGTGTTGAACACATTTACCCTCAGTACCTCACACCCAGTACTGAACACATTTCTAGGAGATGTGACAGGCTACATGGCAAATCCCCCTGCTTTTTGCAGCTACAAGGGGAAATAAAGAGTCTAAAATGACTTGAAAATAAACCCCGCCAAAGGTGAATGAATATATCTTCTCCAAACTTTCACCTTCTGTGCTCCTGTGCTATCCCATACTGGCATTGTGTAGGAAAAGGCACATCCATGCTGTGGCAGTTGTTTTTATGCTGCCCTGTATTGGCCATAAGGACTGGTCCTAGAAAAACATTTTGCTCTTGATTTTGTACAGCTCACCCAGTTTCAGCAGAGTTTATAGAGAGGAAAGTAACACATGGAGGCCTCCCTGCTCTCTCCAAGCTGGAAAAAATATTTCATTATAGTCCTATTATTTTCATGCCGAAATATTTTATCTGAACTAAATTTTAACCAATCACAGGAAAATCTTCAGCATTAAAAAGACCAGCTACAGCCAATGGAACAATTAACTACTGCTCACTTCTGTAACATCAAACACAAGGTACAAATCTGACAAAAGTGTTTTCTGCTGTATATGTCACTGCACACATGTATATGTACATATATATTCATATGTGTATATAGAAATAGAGATGCATGCATACACTTAATCAGCACCCATTCGCCACGAGAGGGCAGGCAAAGAATATGAAAATCATTTGTCCTGTGTGTTCCCTGCAAATGCCAATGAGCAAAAAATTCAGTGGCCAGAAAATATCACCACTGTTTTCTTTAATCATCTCCAATGACTTTCTTATTATAGATTCATAGGATAGTTTGGTTTGAAAGGCACCAAAGTTACCTAGTTCACTCCCCGTGAAATGAGCAGGGACATTTTCAACTAGACCAGATTGCTCAGAGCCCTGTCCAGCCTGGCCTTGAATACTCCAGGGATGTGACAACCACAGTTTCTCTGGGCAACCTGTGCCAGTGTTTCACCACCCTCACAAAAAATGTTTTCTTAATATCTAAACTAAATCATCCATCTTTTGACTTAAAACCATTTCTCCTTGTTCTAGTGCAACAGACCCTTCTAAAAAGTTTTTATCCTGAATCTCAACCCTTACAAGAACCTCATAGGGCACCGTTTGATGGCTACTTTTTGTTTTGTTTACTTGTTTAGAAATTCTCTGCATTTTTCAAGGATGAAATGGTGTGAGCTAAGAGTAGTTCATCATGGGTTAACCCTAAGAAGTGTCACAAGCAAAAGGTGAGAGACTTCCTCAGTGCTGTGGCTAAAACCTCTTTCATGGATGGCATGGGTTTTGGCATGTGTATGTGTTGAGAAAGGGAGAGGTCAGTAGGAGCTGTATGTCTACCCACTTTTCATTTGGCATAAGTGGACATTCACTTACATATGGTAAAAGGACTGGTCCCTTATCAAGAATGTCTTACCTGAGAGGTGAAATGACTGAGATCTGGGTAGTGTTGTCCATTCTCATAGTCCTGAGTCCTGGGAACAGCTGATTTCCATTAAGTTGTGAAGTGTGCTGTCAGCAAGAGGGACCTTTTGAAAATGTCCAATGAGAAAAGAAGAGCTTCTCTTCTTTTCACTCATGATATGGAGAGAATGAAAATACAGTAATCTTTATGCTAGAGAGCAAATCCGAAGAAGCACACCCCTTCATCCAGGAAATGCTTTTAATATGGCATAGATAGACCTTCTAGATGGGCCATGAGATCTGTAAGGATCACTGTCTAAAACACAGTGCCTTTGACCTGAGGAGGAAAAGGGATGTACAATCTAACCCCAGAAGCTGCATCCCAATTTCTTAACAAAGATCTTTACATTTTTATATGAGGACATGCTTTATAGTGGTACTGAGGCTGTTCATGGAGGAATCCTGTTCAGGGCTTTGCTCAGTGTGATGATGGATATCAGACCTTCAAAGCAACAACAGAATGGCAGAATCACTTATAACATTTGTAACGCATCCACAGATACCATCATCAACTGGCTTCTCTCAAGGAAACCTGGATATTATCTTAAGGAATTGATACATCCAACCTGGGCTGAAAAACTGGGATTTACACCAGCAAGAGGTACACCCACAACCAGAAAAAAAATCCCCAAATTCTCTTTTTCCTGGCTACAAGAGGGACTGATTTCCCTTAATTTTGAATCTATGTCTGTGTTAGTCATTCACCACTCCCTTGTTCACAGGACAAAGTTGGAGCTCCTTGTGGGTAACTCATCTGCTGGAGAATGAGATGAATCACAAGCACGAAGAGCTTCTATTTCCCTCCATGAGCTGTAGAGGTTATCAGAATCAGTGTCCTTTGATAGATACTAACCTTGTACATGTCTATATTTGATCAGAGATATCACATCTTTTTCACCTATGACATCATTCTGGGATTACAATTTTCTATGAGCAAAAGGAGACCAGGAGTTTACTCAGCTCTTCAAATCTACTGCCATCACTTCTGCCTGTCAGGGAGCTGGTGATACATATTTGAGAATAATTATCTATGCTTCTGTGTTGCCCATATTTCATAATTCCAGTGCACTAAACTTCCTAGTGGAAAAGTAGCCTGTGCCCTGGCTCTGAAGTTTTTGCTGAATGCATCCCACCTCTGAAATCTAGAAGACATTCAGCAGCAAGTTAGGTTTCAGTGTTCAGAAAAATCAGATAGATGAGCAGGATTGTTTCCTTCAGATTGTTGCCCTATGTCTGCTTTCTCAGTCCATTGAACTAACTCCAGCATTCCCCTATGTCTCCCAGTGTATCCCCAGCTTCATTCTTTGGTCCAAAGGGGTTGTTATGATGCCTTAGGATTTTGGCCTTTATACTTTTCAAATCCTGTACTGCATCAGTGCATAACTCTAAACTCCATATAAAGTGTTAATTAACTGTCTTCACATTTTGGTCAGACAAAACAATCCCTCTAGGCCTGAAATTCAAGGACACCCTACAGCCTCAAGCCCTGAAAAGTATAAACAAAATTGAGTTGGGGAGGGAAGCAAACTGGGGATATATGACTTCTTTACCTGAAGCTGTAATTGGGGGATTAACCCCTTATATGTTAATGGACCAAACTTATAACTGTCTGAAAAACTTGTGACTGTCATCCATCTTGGGTGTAGCCTCTCTCAGAGGCTTTTGACTGCCAAAGGTACACCTATTTACACCCAAGGTGTGCCTTTAATAAATACCTACTTTTCATTCTCTTAATCTTTTCTAGCCTGTGTTCTAGGTAGCCACTCCAAGGCATCAGTTAGATGGTGCAGATACTTTCCTCCTCCAGCAGTATGTTCTACCTGAAGCAGTACACACAGGGACTGCCACGACAGACAGTCTGCACAGCAAGGACCATGCTCAGGGTTTAAGTCAGGGTTTCAATCATTTTCCTTCATGGAAAAAAATTCCAAAATATATAATTGGGGGTGGAAGTTATATTATTCAGGAAAAGCTAACACACTGTGCAGGAAGCAGAGGCGTTTTGGAAATAACACACCTGTAAGCTATAAAAAATGATGACATCATGATGGAACAAAGGCTTGTTATGGGAAGGATCAAAGGGTTTAAGGAACATGACAAAAATAGAGCATTTCTAACCAAATTCTTCTCTCCCTAAGATTATGATTGCAAATTACTTTTCAGTGCTTGCCTAAAAAAAAGACATAAAAGGAGCAAAACCACACTCTCAAACAACTGTGGTGAAATCCTTTTCTGCATGATCTGAAAATTACCTGTGTCATCATCAGCTTCAAGGCCTTGTACATAGAATGACAGTAATCCTTTCATTATAGCTTCCCTCCAGTAAGGTATCACCTAGCCAAAATAAGGAGGTGGAAAGGAGGAGCAACAAAAAGGGAAAAATGATAATTTCAATGGTGTTTGATAAACTGATTTTCATAAGGTCTGAATCAATAGCAGGGACTGAAAATGCCAGACATGAATGACATTCATTTCCCCACCCAAAAGGAAACGAAGGAAGAATGGATGACATTTCACACTTTAAATGGAGCAGGAGGTTTAGAGTGAAACATGATCTTTAACCCCATTAGCACAGACAACAGAGAAAACTGTTCTGATGCTTGTTTGGCACCACCTGATTCATAGATCCTCCTGCTATTGCAATGGTAGAGCAGAGCTATGAGAAATATTTGCAATACAAACCACATCAGTCTCATTTGATGGGCATTTCAAGATAAACCAGGTTTGTCCCATGGAGCACAGTTTCCCAAACCTGCTGGTTAAGCTTTGGGATGTTCAAACACAGGCTAGAAGATGTCCCTGGAGATAGTAGTGGGTGGAAAAAGTGGTGGGCAGATAGTAGTGGCAGAAACACCTGAAATCTGGGTTGGATGCAGGTTGCTTCCAACCATCTGAGCTGGCAGGGAAGTACAAGTCAGGCAGGAGCTCTCTGTCCTTATTTCCATCTTCTTTAGACATTCACCTGGCAACTCTGCTTGCAAGCCATACCTCAAAGTCTTGCTGGGCAGTGGTGTATGTCTGAGGTCCACAGGGGATGGAAAATAAAACCAGAGGGCCCTGGAGACAGTTTTGGCCCATCACGCTAATTCCATTTGCTCCATTTCAACCCTCCAAAAATTATGAGACTCTGAAACTCCTGTGATATGAGTTTACTTGTCCAGAAGTTTTGCCCACGTCTTTTTCCTCTCCCTTTTCCCTTACTGCCTCACTGCTGCATGCCCCAGCAACCCCCACATCTGAGGAGATATTTCCATCACAACTTATTTGTATTGTCTTCTGTGGTCACTCAGTCTGCAGAGGACCCTTATCAGCAAAGCCAAGTCATCTTTATCCTGCAGTAGTACCTACTTACACCAGGAGTTTCCATGATATCTGCCACTCCAAGTGATGTACATCATTCCAAAGCACTCCACAAATGTCTTGAGCACTGTGAACTTTGCATTCTTGATTGATTTTTTGTCATTGCCTGCCAGGGCATCAAGCAGTGCCCAGGGACCCTGTCACCTAAGAGTGACAAGATGAGCCAGGACTATGCCCAGGGCTGTGCTCATCCTTCCAATCACTGATTCATAAAATGGATGCAGCTGACTGCTTCATAGCTGGTCATATCTGGCTGGGTGAGTATGAAGTGCCCCAGGTGAACTGGACATGCATCTTTTACCCTGCTTTTGGGATGAGTTTCACAGCTATTTCGGTCACTGGTAGCTGATTTGGAGCTAATTAAGGTATATCTCTTTTGCAGTTGTACATGGAGCTATCTGCATCTTGCAACGCCAATGTCTTCATGGCCCAAGGTGAGGTGGACCTGAGGAACATTATGGCTGGGACCACAGCAGACTGAGCCAAGCCTAATTGAGGGAGATGCCAAGAGCAGCTTCTTCTTTGAGTTCAGCTGAAGACACAGTACCTGAGAGCTGTAGGCACCATATGATGAGAGTGATATGGGACAGGAATCACAGCTGACCAGGACAACTTCCCTGTTCTGCTCATCACCAGCATCAGCACCAAGACAAGCCAAAATCCCAGCATGTGATACATCATCATATTCCCAGCATCAAACTTTCCTCAACACCAGCAGCAATAGAAAATGGGGCCAGAGCAAAGCTCTTGGACCTCTTGTTCTTCTTTTTTTTTTTTTTTTTTTTTTTTTTTTTTAAAGAACAAGCTATAATCGGAGCAGGAGGAAATGGAGCATAAATATTAAACTTTGTTTAGTCTTGGGAAATATAATTTATAATTAGAGTTGGGCATCCTGTTGACATGATAGAACCTATTTTAAGTGTGAGGTGAGCGCATGGTCAACCTCTAATCTTTTGCAAGTGATTAAAAACTGCCAGTTCTTTTCTTCTTGTCTTCTTTCTTTTGTCTTATTTTTCTTCTTATTTTTTTTTCCTTTTTAATGTAATTTCTAGAAAGTAACTAGGCTAACATCAGTTCAAGATAATGATACTTATAGTGGCAGTGATGTCTTGGAGCATCTCAGCAGCTGGAAATTTTGCTTTCTGTTCATGCACTTCCGCTTGTCTTCATGCTGATGCCTTGTGAAGACTGACCTAGAACAGAGACTAGACAGAGTTAAAGAATAAAGTAGGTATTTGTTAGAAGGCCTCAAAGGGTACCCCTTGGGCAGTACAAGAGCCCAGCCAGGACCACACCCAAGATGAACCCAAAATGGCCACAAAATGGATGACCAGTCATGACCTCTCTCACTTTTATAAGTTCTGACCTATTATCATATTGGAGTTAATTGTCCAATTGTAGCTTTAGATTATGAAGTCCCATCCTTCTTGTTTTTCTGTCTTCAGTCCACCGTTGTTTATGCTCTTGGGCCTGAAGTTTGGATCACTTGTACTTGGTCCCCAGCTAGAGAAGGAATTGTTTTGTCTACCTACTCTGTGGAGAGAGCTTACTATCCCCTAATATGAAGCTCAGAACTACTCACTAAAGCAGTACAGAATCTGAAAAATGTAAAAAAGCTGAAACCTGAGGCATCAATGCCAGCCCCACCAACCAAGCCTGTTCACTTCTACTATGGAAGAATGGGAATCCCATGAGACTTGGAGGGTGAGGAGGTGGTGAAGATTGACTTTTTGTGACTAGCACTGACCTGTGGGCTTTTTGTTTTGAGGTGGCATTTGCCAATTGCCATGTCCTGCTGCCCTAGTACAGAAAAATGTAGGATTTGTGCATGGCAGGTACCAGCAGAAATTATGGTAGGACTGGTGCTTCCAAGCAGTTTTGGAAGCAAGATCCTATGATCTTGCAGGGGGTGGTGTCCCTCCTAGAGTCCTCAGGTTCTTTCATGGGGTATGCACATCAATGCTGTCAGATAACCCAGCTCCTCAAATCAATCGCATTGGGGGTTAGTTCTCTTGTGGGCACCCTTCCCCACCAGAACAGATTGTTCCTTCCAAGCTGGGTGTAGTCCTTGGGTTTTCTTCAGGGCCTGGATCAGGTTGGCTGCTTCTGCTTTGCACAGTCCTTCTACACTGTTCTAGGGCAGCTTTGCACACTGTCCCCACCTTACTCAGGGAACTCTAAAAGAAAGTGAAACAGTGATCTCAAGGTAGTGGGGTCACCATCCAGAGATAGATAACTGAGTGTTACACACCTGGACATGTCCAGCTTCCCCTAGAGAAGGGCAAAGTTTGTGTGGATTAAGCCAGGGATCACTCCCTGGGAGAGATATCTTTAGTGGGAGAGATGTAACTGGAAACGCCATCTGCATTTAGGTATCACTGGGAATAAACCATAGGCTGACCCAAGTTTCTGCTGCCCACACACCAGAGATGGAGTCTAACAACAGTACAATCTATGGGAATTATTCCTGCTGCTTCCATGCAGTCTGAAATTTTGTGTTGGGAGACTTTCTATCCTTTCTGTGATGGACTGTTTTCCTATTAGCTAGCCATTCACCACCTGGGAAATACAATTGGATCTCCACCTCTAAGCAGCAGGTCCACAGTGATCCTCCAGGCTTGGCTACTGTGACATCAAATTGGTCATCAGGTTGTCCTGCTGTGGTGACAGGAAGGGATACAATATATGCTTGTTCCTTGGTGAACTCACTTTGTCAATCCATCCAAATAAGATATTGTGGGCTATGAGGTGAGTTTTGGTTCATAATAATAATAGTAAAAACAACAACAACAACAACAATGCATATACAGCTACAGCTGTACATAGGCAATTGTTTCCTTTGTTACCATTATGTACATGTTGCTGTCAAATTGATTAGTCTTATTACAATCTTACTGCAACAACATGAGCAAAGTGTATTTACTGAGATATTTAACAAACCACGTTTTTCACATCTGTAGATGTTTTCTTCTTGAATCTCCCAGTATGGTGCAGTTCTGAAGTAACTCTGACTCAGAGGAGCTGGTGCTCTACAGAGAGCAAACCTGTCGCAGAGAAGCAAAAGCTGGAGCCTGCAAATGTTTAGCAGAATTCACGAACCTGTTTGGCACACGGTATAAAAGGACATAGCTTTCAGCTGATTTTAATAAACAGATCCGGGAGAGTGGGACAGAATTGATGCTGTCTGGGAGAAGGGAGCCAGCACCTCATTTTTTTTTGGGTGAAAATCCTTGGTCATTGTTGCATATCTAAGTGAAAAGGGGATAAAACACATTATGCTGAAGGAAAACCTCTCCTCTGAGGGAGATCACTCAGTTGAGATGTTCCCAGTATATGCAGGGGAGAAGGTGGGAGGTTTTCAGTGGTCCCTGGCATGTTTTCTTTGATCCCTGGTGCCTGTGGGAGCTCCCCAGCTGGGTGGCCCAGGGGAGGTCATAGCCTGGCTGGTGAAGCCAAGACTCAGTTTGGTCCTAAGGCATCCACTGAAGAGCTGGCAAAACCCTGTCAGGGGTTTACAGTGCTGCAAACAAACATGCAGAGCCAGTGAACACCTGCCCAGATATCAGGGCTTGTGTACACAGATGAAGACAACACAGGCAATGTGCATGTCCCCCACCAAGTTACACAAAAGCATTGGATCTGAAATAAAAGGGAGCTTCACACCCAAAGTAAAGAAAGCAAAATTCATCCTGCAGCCCTTCTTAGAAGGTATTTATGTTATTACCCATTCAAGCATTAAATTGAATTTATCCTTTTCCCCAAGGCTGTGTTTGGCCATCCCACTGCTATGCCCTGAAGACACAAATGACGTTTTGGGACACCAAATGTTATATGCTCGCCCTACTCCCATATACCCTTTTCCTACACACCCCATCCTGCATGGACTTGAAATATAAGGTTTGCAGCCAGGTCAGTGCCCCTGATTTACCCCAATCCCTGAGAATCTCCAGGCTGACAGCTGTGGGACAGGCACGGATGACTTCAGAGACAAGCATGTGTCCCCAAAACCTGTGGAGGGGATTTTTTGTGGTATTCACAGACTGTTTCATATGTCAATATGAGAGGAGCATAATTACCAGCTGAGAAACTGCAGGAAATAAGCCAAGGCTGAATGAACAAAATGGAGAATAAAGAGAAGTGCAGAGGACACACATATTTTAAAAGCATTACGGAGGTATGTATTCATATGCGCTGGGGAGCCTGGGAATATATAAGAGCTTATGACTGCAAAGGAATGAATTCAAGGACTAGTCTATGGGGAGTATTTTTTTTTCCCTGTGACTTCAAACTTCTCTCAGAGCTCACAGAGTTTTAGTCAGCTGGCATGCAACAGAGGTACAACTTCCCCAAGGAAACTCTTCTTCGGCTTGCACTAGAAAGGCTGCTGGGAGAGTCGGGGGAAAAAAAGGCTGCAAGCAGAGACGAAACCTCCTCCTCCTCAAGCCACATAGCAGGTATGTGGAGATGTGTGTGAACCTGGAAAGTTACACTTTCAACTTGGGAGAGATGAAGGCTCTGGTGACTTTGAGCTGCAGCCTTTAAAACTGACACAGATGAGGAAGGTACTGTAAAAATAAAATGTTCTGTGTTTATGAATAGGCTGAGAAACTGGCTAAACACACTGTGTAGATGGCTCTATATTTAATCCATCAGGGACTTGCACTGTGTGAGTTAGATCATTTATATTAAGGAGGCACCAGTTGTATAACAGTACAGTTGTCATACACCATATTTGTTGTTATTCTCTGTGTTTGCAGGAATAGAAAATGGGGAGATGATTGGTTTTTTTCTTTCTTCACAGGACTTCAGTCTATTTATATATTGCACTATAGCCTTCTGAGCTAGGAGTGCTGCAGAGATCAGCATTGTACACTAATTAAATGCCACTCAACCAGCTTTCCGACAGTGAATCCTAATATAGCCTTGGGCAAATCACAGAGTCCCTGGGTAAAATAGGCAAAATGCTGTTTGGCTTGTCTGCTCTTCTTCCTGTCAGTGCTGCCATTGAGCTCTCCCAGTTGGAGCATGAGGTGTGGGGTGGCAGGGTTGTTTTGCTGCTCTTACGATCCTGACATCTTGAATGTCACCTTTGGGTGAATGATGATTTAATGAGATGGCTTTGCTGCATCTGAACTCTTATAATGAGAATGAATGTTTAGGCAATATTTGGAAGTAGTAAAGTTTTAGAAAATCATAGTTTATATAAAAATCACAGTAAATTTTCTAAGGCTAAGCCCAGTTGTAATTTGGATAAAAGTATTTTTGATAAAAGACAAATATTTTTCCCTTAAATAGAAGCAATAATTTGGCTTTGCACAACAGTGATAATTTGGGTTTTTTACTATGATGTATTAATTTATACTTTAAAATAAACATATTTCTCTAAAATGCTGAAATCCTCTAGTTTTCAAGAAGAAAAATTTACAGCCTGTCATCTCTTTTTTAAGCAGATGGTTACATCTTAGTGACTGTATCAGTGCTTGGCCTTTTACTAATACAATGATGGGTGGATTCAAGGATGGATATCAGTATTACGTAAATCAAATCTATCAGAAATAATTTGCCTTACCTCATTTTGTCTCATACTGGATCTTATAAAACCAGTACACCTTTTCCCAAATACTGACCCCACTGTCTATAAAAAATAATATTGCTGAATTAAAAGTGCATTTTTTAAACTAGTAAGAAAATATCCTGGTTTGGCTCCTGAATCTGAATTTTGTTCTCCAGGGACAGTATTTAATGCCTAGATAGTTTAATCTGCAAATTATTATGTCAGTACATGTCACTTTTTGCTGAAGTAAGAGTTTTCATTTTCCCATCTCCCTCTGTCCCTTTGCTCATCCCCTCACTCACAAATTCTCCAGGCTTGTGGGTTTCATTCAGTTCTTGTTAATTTACATTTTCTTTCCTGAAGAGAGTTGGAGGAAAAAGGGTGAATAAAATAGGGAACCTGGCTAAAACCTCAGTAATTTGAAACGTTAATTTTTGGTGGGGAATGCTGTTGGCTGAACATCTGATAAAGATGCACATGGAGAGAGGACAGAAAGAGAAGGAAGGAAGACAGCAGCTTCAAAAGACAGGAGAAAAGCCTTCTTGGGTTTACAAGAGATGGAGGAGTCTCTATTTTGATCTGTGGACTTGACACCAGGAAGACTAGGGGCTGCATCTGCCTGTGAGATGCCAAGCACAGTGCAGATTCCAGGAGCAAAATAAACCAGGAGAATAAGCTTCTGGAGATGTTGTAGAATGTCAGGAGCTGGAGCTGTGCCTTTTTCTCAAAGTCTGTGGCTCAGGATGGCATTGGCTATTCTTTTTATAGGGTTAATATTAATGTTGTCTCAGCTCCCCTGTGGGATGAATCACCAGGGAGCTATTCCAGCCAAAAAGGAGCAAGACTTGTCCCACTCCTGTGTTTACAGTTCAGACCCACTTTCTAAGGCAGGAACTTGTTTTATTTGCTTCTCTAGAGAGTTTGATTCATAGTGCTTGACACAGGGCTCAAACAAAAGCAGTGCCTTAGAAAGCAGCAGCATTATGAATGAACAGACTCCAGAAGGTCTGGAGACTCAAGACACAAAATTGTCAAGACATTTTCTTGTTCCTCTGAAACCATTTGGAACCTGCAGCAGTTTACAGACTGACTGGTAAGAGTCAGCAGCTAGGATTGCTTTTCCTTCTTGCTCTGGGTCATGATGGGGAAAGGGTTTGGAGGAGAGAAGAGGTCTGATAAGGTGTCCCTCACTTCAGGTGACAGAGGATGAAATTCAACTGACATCGACAGAAACTGAGTAGGAAGTGACTGCTGAGACACCACTGGAAAATAAGGATTTTACAGAGTTGCAGGT
Source organism: Promerops cafer (assembly GCA_013398275.1). Lineage (NCBI taxonomy): Eukaryota > Metazoa > Chordata > Aves > Passeriformes > Nectariniidae > Promerops > Promerops cafer. The sequence continues at coordinate 102,786 of VZSE01003437.1, read as the reverse complement.
GCAAACCCTTTGGCGTTGTTGGGATGGGACAGCCCTTACTATTTTGTGGGCAAAAAAGCTTGATTCTCCAATCTGTGTGATGGAGATGAGAATGGCTGGGGCTTTGAGCAACCTGGTCTAGTGGAATGTGTCACTGCCCATGGCAGAGGGGCTGGATTATGTACAAGGTCCCTTTCAAATTGGGTCATTCTCTGATTCTGTGACCCAGTCTCTGACCGATGCAGGTGACACTTGCCCTGCAGACGTGTCTTACCAAGCCCATACCACGCTAAAGTTTCAACACCACTTTAAGGTGTAAACTGCTGGGTAGCCTAAAGCCAAAAATACTGAAAATTTGGGAAATCAGCCAAATGCTTTGGAGGCTTTGAAGCTGTTTGCTGCCAGATCCCCTTTGGGAAAGGACAAAGATGGCAAGGACAGGACTGATCTTTCCCACTGCAGCTGGTGTCCTCTGAGAGTGTGGTTTTGTTGAAGCAAAGCCCTGAGCAGTAGAATCAGTGCATGCCCTTCCCTCCTGCTTTGGCATTTGTTTCTGTCCAGGATCTTCTTTACAGTTCAGCTGGCACAGCTACCTGGTTACTCAATAAAACAGCTTGAGGAACAGAGCTGGCTTTTTAAAAAGCACAAAATCTCTGCTATTTTTATCCCTGTAAATCCAAACTTCCTAAAGTGCTCTGAACATCCAGGTGTAGAAAAATTGATGCTGCCAACACCCTGGCCACTTGCTGCTCTTAATTAGAGGCATGATATTTGTAGTCCAAATCAGATCAAAATATCCTACTTAAAAAAAAAAAAGCATTTCTTTTCCTTGGAGACCTCAAATATTTGAGGTTTGCCTTGCAAAGGTGTCTGTGCTTTTCAAGTGCTACTGCACACTGCTGACAAGGCAAACTCTAAACCCAGAGCATCAAAAAGGCATTGAAATCTCTGAATATCACAGTGGTACCCAGTTTCAACATGAGTTTCCTGCTTACCCCAAGGGGATTGCAGATGAAAAGCTTGACTCCAAGGAGTGTGCCAAAGGGGTGAAGTGAAAAACAGCACTGCAAAGTGAAGGTCAAGACATGACATGCTTGGGGGAAGGTGATCAAAACTAATGTGATGAGAGCCCAGTCAAGGAAAACTTTTCTGAGGTTGTGATAATCTCACCAGTGGACAATTCTCCTGAGATCTTAATGAGTATTTTTCTATCCATTGCACCTAATCATGCCCTCCCCTGTCACCTTGTCATAGTATTTTTATTGCTAGACATGCAACCTGGTCCATTGAAAGGTGTCCCAGCCCATGGCAGGGGGATGGAACTAGATGAATTTTAAGGTCCTTTCCAATCCAAACCATTCTGAGATTCTATAATTCTGTGATTTATATCTCTCATTTCAAGGTGCATTACCAAGCAAACTAAGAGCCCAGCTCTTTGGTGTAGTATTTCAGCCACGGGAAAACTGTGTTGTGGCAGTTCAGGCTTGTGTCTCTGGGAGAAAATAGCACGAAAATCTATGTAGAGGTGGGTTTTTCTGAAGCAGAACTTAATTAGCAAAAGAAAATGAGGAAACCAGCTGCTCCAGCTCTAGAGGGCAGCACAAAATAATAAATAAAAAGCTGAACTTGGGCAATTTGAAATTATCTTCTGCATGACAAAAGCACCCCTTTGCAGTGGGAATTCTTCCCAGCAGATCCTGTATATTCAGCACTATGTACTTACAGCCAAAATTTCAGCAGCTCATCTGAAAATGCCTTTATCCCTAATTCCTGCCTCATGCCATGAGAATCCATCAAGGATATTGTAGCCAACAGTGGTCCTCCGTCCTGCCAGCAGACTGCAGTCACACTCTCATTAGTAGGATGGCTGCAAAAAGAAAAGTTATTTCTTCCAGAGCAGGTTTCCAGATTCTGGGGTTTATAATTATCAGCCATGAATTTTAAACATTTAATCCTCAAGCACTGTTTCCTTAAAGATGCAGAGAGAGATTTAAGTGCAGGAGGCTACAACCCTCCAGGAATGTAACTTGCAGACACAAAAACCCAAAATAAACACACTGTCATGCTCCATCCACACAGCCAAACAGTGGCATCACCAATAAGTTACTTATTCTCCTGAGCAAACCCACAGCCCAATCCTGACAATTCGTCTGGCAAAAATCCCCCTGTTTCTCAAAGCCTGCCCCAAGGAAGGGCTTCAGGATGTTGCACAGTAGCTGACTCTGTCCAGAACGCAGTGGTGGCTAGGACCCAGCAAGAGCCTGGGGAGGAGTGGAGAGGAAGACAAGCAACATAATTTAAAGCAGACACTGTCCCAAATAAGGTTATTTGCCTGAATATGCCTTCATTCTGAAGTTATGAGTGAGCCTCTAGGTGTCCTGAATGGGTGAACATGAAGCTGAAGAATAATTGCATCGATACCAGGACTGAATCGATTTTGAAGAGCTGGACATGCTTTTTAAAGAGATGAGAAGCAGTGTTTGGGGATGCAAGAAACCCTTGAAACAAGGTAAATGTGAAATAGTCACTCTTTTTACCCCTGAAGGCTCTAACTTAGAAGGAAAGAATCTTGTGTGGAAAAGGATCAGACCCTGGGGAGTGTGATTTGTGTGCTGTGTGTTCTCTTGTATTTAACTTTCCCTGGCACAGGAGGGCATCTCCGTTTAGTTGTCTAAACAGTAACAAAAATTACATTTGGGGGAAATCTGGAAAGTGCTGCTTTTATTAGCTGCAGACAATATCTGTGAAGTAGTTTCACAATTAATATTGTGATAGAGATAGATACAAACTTTGTTCTGAAGTGGAAACTGGGAATAAATTGTTATTATTCCATGGTTTGAAATGTGTATTGGGGCAAATTACTGCTCTTCTCTGCCTTCTCTGCCTTTCCTATTTTTTAAGTGGACATGCTGATGTGCTTAGGGTACACTTTTTCTAGAATTATTTAACTGACCTTATTAGTACTTCTTGGGGATGATGTTGACTTAAACCACCTGTATTTTTCAGCTAAGGCCGGCACTGGGTGATTTTGAAGTGCTGTGATGGAAAGCTGTGGATTTAAATAGGGTTCAGAGCTCAATCCTGCTCTGAGTTATGCTGGGGTTTCTATCACAGCTTCCAGTGCGAGCAAACTGGCACTGATCATGACGCTGCTTCAACTCCGGGAAAGTGTCAAAGCAATAAAAACTCCTTTGAGTTGTTGCTACTGCTGCTCCAAAACTGTTTTTGTAAGCTATGGATAGAGAGATCAATGCCAGCAGGAAGGTTTTAGTGCAAGTAGATGTCCTCTCTCTCACCAAGGGAATGGGGGTGCTGTAACCCTGAACTTGGCACTGGAGAGGGTGGGGGGGGGGGCTGAGACCGGCCCCNGGGGGGGGGGGGGCTGAGACCTGCCCAGAGGGTAGAAAAAACTCTGATGTGTCACACTAGGGGTTGCTGAGAAGGATCTAAAGGTTGTTCAGAGAAAAGCTACACAGAAAAAGCTCCTCAGCTGAACAGGTGAACTGAAAACTACTCTAGGAAGGGAATCTCCTTGAGCAAGGAGGTTGGGCTGAACCATGACAGGCCAAGAGGAAGCAGCTTCAGGTTGTGCCAAGGGAGGTTCAGTTTGGATATTAGGAAACATTTCTTTACCGCAATGGCTGTTAAGCACTGGCACAGGCTGCCTAGGGCAATGGTGGAGACCCCATCCCTGTAGGGATTTAACAGTCGTGTGGATGTGGCACTTGGGGACATGGGATAATGGTGGCCTTGGCAGTGCTGGGAGAACAGTTGGAGTTGATGGTCTTAGAGGGCTTTTCCAAACTAAATGGTTCTGTGAGGGCAGAGTCTATGTTGTCGTATGCTGGAAGAGACCACCACATCCTTGATGAGCTTCAGGATGTGACAGCCACCTTAGAAACACCTTGAGGAACAGCATCCTTGCTTATTACAGATTTGCCTTACACAGCAAACCACTACATCCATTTTTTTGTGTTCAAATACATCAGTTTCCCAGTTGCTTTATAAACTTAATATTTAGGAAGTTACAAAGTATGTTAAGACTCTGAATTGTGTCCAGATTATTATTTAAGAGGCAAAGAGACCTCTTTTTGCACTGACAGTGTGACAAGGGAAGACATTGCAGAGCACATGGGCCACGTGTTGTACCTCAGGGTGGTGCCGTGTTGTGGGTAATATCCTCAGCTTAATTCATTTTGTCTGAACAGAAAGGATTTCCCTTTGAGAGCTTGGAGAAAAGCCTTGTAATCATTGGTATGTTCATCTTTTATCACCACGTCAGCAAACTAAGATTCAAATGATGAAAATTTCTCCTCCTTAAAGGAGGTCCCAGCTGCTCTAAGCATGGGGAATGAAGAACAGAGGGGGACAACAGAAACATTATAAATGGTGATATCGACAATTCCTCCTTCCATCAGATGATCCAGCATATTTTGCAGACATTGATTCAATGGTGGAGAATTAACATCCTTGGTTTGGTTTTAACAGGGAGGAACACACTTCTGATCCCATTACTGAGACCCGTTCTTTCACCTTGGGGTCACAAATCATCATCCATCACTGGGGTTTTCTTGTGAAATGGAAGGAATATGCAAACAGTACACAGAGTAGCTGTGGTCTAATCCTACCCAGTTCTCTAGTTCCTAGCTGTGTTCTCTGGTTGGGAAGGTGAGAAATGGGCAGATTCCCATCAGGAACTTGTTGGCATTGCTGTTCAGTGATTGTCAATGCTGTGAGGGGCCAGCAGCTGTATCCATCAAAGTGGCTAAGCAGAGGGATCTCCATTAGCTGAGAATGATCTGATCTCTTTTGTTTCCAGCTTTTCAATACTCTGTGGGTGGAAGCCACTAAGCAACAGTACATTGATGCCAGTGGCTTGTGCATAGGATTGGGGTTGCATTTGGAGTTGTTTGAAGCAGGAATGCTTGCCTTTGGCTTTGGTTCATTTTTTTCCCATTGTCCAGTGACAGGCCTCCCTGTGGTGTTTGCTCCTTTTGCAGTTCTGTGCTTTTTTATGGAGTGCTTTCCAAACAGTTAAACTCTTATGAATTCTCTGTTCCACACAAATCCATTCTATTTTATATCTGTCCCTTTGTAAGGCATCTGTCCCTGTCCATGGCAAGGGGATTGCACCAGATGACTTTTAAAGGTCCCTTCCAACCTAAGCCTGAGAGAGTTCAAGAAGCACTTGGACAACACTCTCGGACACAGGATGTGACTCTTGGGGATGGTGCTGTATAGGACCAGGGGTTGGACCCAATTATCTTTGTGGGTTCCTTCCAACTTTACATATTCTGTGATTCTGTGGAACATACGGTTCTATAATCTCCTGTCAAATGTATTTATAAGCCTGTCTGTACCTGGAGTGTGCAAAATGAAAAATCTCAGTCCACTCCTTAAGCTGTTTGCATTAACTCAACGAGGATACACATGTAAAAAGCTCTTTGACACTCTGGGATAAGAGGAGTAGGAAATGTTGTGGATGAAAATGAAAACTGTTCCCACTTCTGGTTGTTACTGAGCAGCATCTATTGGCTTTGCTCAGGACACAGCACCAAAAACTTCAGCCCAGTTGAAAGCATTGGTGCTGTGTCTATGGGGAGTGTGAAGACAACTCAGTCTTCAGTAGTTTTCTTTCTCCATGATGCCAGGCACCCTGCCCAGCTTGAACATCTTGACTTTGTTAAGTGTCCTGGATATCATTTAGGCAGCAGCTGAAAGCACACTGGGGGACACCCATGAAATGCTTTGGACCTTCCTTTCAAGTCCTCATATAGGTCTCTTTCCACCAGGCTGAAAGGGATGCAAAGCTACACAGGTGAGTCACTAGTGCTCTATGCTCAGAGATGGCTTAATTTATTGCACTGCTTTGTGTCCTTCTCCATGTTAGATGATGACCTGGTGCCAACTTTTGCATGTGTTGACCACTGTGTCCCATATGAAATCTAACTGTAATTATTCTTAACCGCAGAACCATGAAACTGTACATCATCTTCTTCCTGGCAGTGGTGAACAAAGAAACCTCTAACAATCAACCCCCCGAGGGGACATCCTGTGAAATGGTAAGGTTGTCTCTTTACTTAGGCCCCTTGAAATCCTGAGTGAGGTCGGGACCCCCTTGTTAAAGGCACTGCAGTAGCAGCTACAGTCTCTGAGAAGGGAACCCCCCAGCACCAGGCTTCCTGTGATGGCAGAGGTGAGATTTGCAGGCTTAGGGGATGCTTAGCAGTCTGTCTTCAGGTTGTATCCTTGTTGTAGTGACAGCACACAAAGGGGGGGGGGGAAGGGCAGCAAAGAAGGCTTTTTTCTTAAGCAGGAGCTGGTTAAAAGAAATTTGACTTGATTTCTGTAAGATTGTACCGGGTTTCTGTGGCTAAGACAGAGAAAGAACTTAGACTTAAAATCAACTTCTTTATATCATTTGTTCTTTGTGCTTTCATTAAAACATCTTCTGTGAAACACTTCTATACCAGCTCTTTTTTAATAACAAGTAGACTGACCTCCTCTGCAAAGAGAAATGACAAAGACTCTTGCTCCAGTACAAAATCTGCTCCTTGAATTTTTGCAAGCACCTAGTACAATATTATAAATTTTATTCGCAGCTGAACTTTCTCCCTTCCCTTTCCAAGTGCTTCTGACTGTACCAGGATGTTTAAAAATACTTTTTTCCCCCCTTGAACATTGAAGCTGTTCAGCACAAATCCTCAAGAATTTCCAAAAGAGGGAAAAAATACTTTGCTAGCTGTACACATCTCCCTTGTGGGACTCATTCCATTCCTGCCCGTCCTGCCTTATTGCTGCACTTCCTGAATTCCAGAAAAAATAAGACCTAGTGTATATATAAAAAGATCTTGGGAAGGTGACTCCAGCTCCTTGGCTGGAGAGGGAACACTGATGAAGCCACTGTAAACAGGACAGCCTGGGTCCCATGTCATAGTCACATGAAGGCTGGGTGAACCATGCAGTGTCATCCCATTTCTTGATGCGTCACAGACCAGGCTGATTGCTAAGAAGTAAACACATGATTGCTTGCACTACTCCACTGTAAACTGCTTTTATCAAGCCCACAACACAACTATGCTGGGATAAAATGAGCCCTGACAGAAAACATGCTGCAGTCAGGGGTCAGGGTGCTCATCTGATGTAAATCAACAGCTCAGCATTGCTAATGTCCATGCTGATTGCCTTCCTTCATTGGGCATTTGGTGGGGATCCAAACAGAGCTCAAAGAAAAGGAGCTACTGGATTAGCTGATTAGCTGTCCATTGACAGTCCTGCATTGCATCACAACCTCACTGTTTTATACTGTACTTTGCCTGTGGTGACACCTTTAGAATAGCAGAGGCTCAGAAATGGAAACTTTAATCTCAAATTTCATGGAAGAGGCATGAGTCAGAAACCTGTGCCACTTTCTGAGTCACCACTGATGGTTCTGTTGCTGAACTAAACTCTCATACAAAAGGTTTTAGGAAGTAAGCAGTCCCTACTAGACCCCTGACATGGGGGTGAACTGTATTGATTATACCAGTTATATCAGTTCTATCAGTTTGTGAGACAATGAGGAACAGATCAAATGTCAGGATGTTATTCCTAACTCACATTATTTTCCAAGGATAGGCAAAGCTTCAACTGTATCATATTTTACCTCCCAAAGAAAGATGATTTTGCTAATTCATGTTAATTGGCAAAGGAGGAGATTTCAAATAATTTATCGAAAGGAAGGGATTTTGGGAAATTCTATTTTACCTTGCTTTGAGGTGATGCAATGACAGATGCATAACCAGATGTCATAGGTCAGCTGATGTGTGGTACCTGGGCAAAATGCTAAGGTTTGACTGTGTAGCTAAGCCTCTACTTGGGCAGCTCTTCTAAGAAGGGTCAGGGACACCATACAAATACAGGTCAGTGCCAAGTGGCTCCAGCCCAAATTCTTGGTTCAAATGTTCATGAATTGATTAAGGAGAATTCAAGGGCAGGCTTGAGTCCAACTCCTTTTTGTAGGGCTCTTACTGAGGTGGCTGACAACTTCCACCCAGTGCTGAGCAGTGAAGAACTGGAGTCAGAAACCAAATGATGTCCGGCTTTTGAACTGTTGGGTCATTTTTTTTTGTCAGCATCTTAATGGGGCCAAGCGGTCCTCACCCTCCAGTACTTCTTGGCAATGGACCTGAAACAAACTGATGGCAGCACTGGCAGAGGTGATGAAGTCAGAACATGAGACTGACAAAAACCTCTTTTCCAGTCTTAGACTACCAACCCATTGGACTAAGGGGTGAGAGGCAAGGAGATAAACCAAACAGATGCTGTTTGGTCCATCCCACAGAGATGTGCTACATCTTTTTTTTTTTTTCCCCTACTGCTGATGAGAATGAAATTCATGCAGTTTGAGCCTTGGGGGAGAAAATATGGTGCAGAAAAGACAAGATAAGAAATATAGTGAGGATCAAAATAATCAGTGAAAAGGAAGGAAAGTTTCAAAAGAAAAATGAGAGGGGAAATGTTATAGGAACAAATGGCAGACTGTGGGAGGTGTAGATTTTATTAATCCCTTTTATCACTGAGAGGGTTCCATGGATGCAGATTAAAAGCTAAATCATGCAAGATGCACAGTGAACAGTGGCTGACCTCTCCCCCATCAACTTCAATGAAAAATGCATAGTTGGCATTGACAGGAGTTGCATGAGGACTTTGGTAAGATTCCAGGTGCCCAGGGGGAATGCAGGGTGCTCAGCACTTGCTGGGATCTGGCTGAAAGTGAGAGAAGAAACCTGGCATCTGCCTTAGGATGCAAAGCAGTTTCTGCTTTTTCACTCTGTATTTTTGTATCCTTCTGGCTTCTTCCTCTTCCACAAGTAAGAAAAGGTTTCCTGCCCTGCTATTCATGCCTCAGAAATAAGGCCAACTCTGGGCATAATTTAACTCAAAATGAGGAAGTGTACAGTGACTTTGCAGGAAAGAAATATTTTCAGAGAGAAGTCAGAAAATATAATTTTTTTTCCTAATTTTTTTAGCTGAGGGAGATTTGAGTGAGTTGAAAAGGGGAAGGAGTTTAAGTTTTAATAGTCAATTTACTTGGGATCTTTGGGAAAAATGTATCATGGGAAGCACTGTGGAGCAGCTTGTGTACATCTAGAGCTTGGATGAGCACTTGCGCTTCTCTGGCACATTCTTGTGTGGTCTCCAGAACTAAGATGATGCAAAAGAGATTCACAAAATGCTGACTAGTGCCCCACTTCTCCTAAACAGATCTGCCACTTCATTCACCTCAAAGTTCATATAAAACAGATGGGATTTAATATTTTTGACTTTTAATATTTGCTGGATTTCTGAAAAACATTGTGTCATGGAATCTGGATTCTGCTTCTCCATAGAAGTTAAAAGTCAACAGACTTTTTCCTTCCTTCCTTCCTTCCTTCCTTCCTTCCTTCCTTCCTTCCTTCCTTCCTTCCTTCCTTTCCCTTCC
>VZSE01003437.1:35536-93285 GCA_013398275.1 Promerops cafer | reverse complement strand
TATAATTTTTTTTCTTCATTCTAATATTGTATACCAGAGCTGTACTCCCTTCCTTCCTTCCTTCCTTCCTTCCTTCCTTCCCTTCCTTCCCTTCCTTCCCTTCCTTCCCTTCCTTCCCTTCCTTCCTGCCTCCCTCCCTTCCTGGATCTTCCCAGAACTTCCCAGAACTTCCCTTCCCTTCCTCTTTCCCCAGACACCCCAATACATTAATAACGAGACTTTTTCTCCAGTAAATTAAATGCTACCTAATCCTTTCACATTCCATTTCCTCCTGCTGCTGTATGTTCTCCTCAACAACAAAGTAGAACTTGATGATTATGTAAGGATGGTCATGTTCATGTTTCCAATGTTCCTTATGAACACACAAATAAATTTTGCTCTGGATACAGAACTCAGTCCTAGCTGCAATTAAATACAGATGCATCCAGAAGACGGATTTGACTTTGACACTTGGGGGGTTTTTTCTCTACCCTTCTGCTGAGAATTGGCCTGAAAAGGCCTGATCCTAACTGCACACCACACCTTTTTCCCTCTCAAAAACTGATTTACATCATTTGTGTTTTCAGTGTTGTATCACAGGTGTCTTGTGTGGGTGGCTTCATAAGGTGTGCTCCCCATACAAGTAGAAGGGAACTGTTGCCTTAGGAAAAGGATAAACATGGAAGATAAAAGTGGAATGAGTTTGGAGATTGGCATCAGAAATGTCTCAGTTGTTGAATGACCTTTTTTGGTTAAAGCTGCCTTTCTTAACTAAGCCATGACTTAGGCGTCTTTGAACATGCCACTATGAAGGAGATACAGGGTTTGTGCTATAGGATCCTTATAGGTTTTTATACCTCCTTGCTTTGGAACCCATGTTGCCAACAGAGTGAAGCTCTTCCAAGTACTGCTTACTACTGCAAGTAGAGTCTGCAAAATCTAATACAGTGATGAAAGTGAGAAAATTAAACATCAGCACAAGAATGAGGAAACTGTGCTTGATTGCAGAGAAACTTGGGACTGTTCAAATGAGTCCAGGAGAAAGGTACAAAAAGGAGAACTTTTTGTGCATATCACATGCAGATAAAACTCTACTGTTCGAAGTCAGAAATCTCTGTAAAATTAAATGAGTGCCGTTAGCTGCAAAGAAGCTAATTGGGATTGTTGTTCTTGCTGTCTGAATGCTCAGAAAAAGTGATCAGTGTTTCAGAAGCAGCATCTGCCTGGATGCTGAATGTTATTTTTCTTATATTTAATGCAAAGACATTTTTCATTTGTCACGTGACAACTCCTTTTCTCTCTTTTTCTGGCAGGCAAACTCTCAGGCATTTTGCCACAACAAAGACCTCCACCAAATCCCTCGTGAGCTCCATCCAAATGTAAACAAAATAGATCTGTCCGGAAATCTGATTCAAAGCATTCCTGAAATGTCATCATCATTTTACACTTCCCTTCAGTACCTGGATTTAAGCTCTAACCAGATAAGTTTCATCATGCCCGGAGTCTTTGCACACATGAAGAGTTTGCTGGAAATAAATTTAGCCAACAATCACTTATATGAGCTTGCTCAAAATAGCACAGAGGGGATTGGACTCTTACCCAAGGTGGAAACACTGGACTTGTCCCACAACAGTCTGTACAATGGGATGGCTGAGTATTTCATTAAGGAAGCTCCAGCACTGCAGTATCTTTCCTTGGCAGACAACAGTATTGTAATGATATCACACAATATGTTTCAGGGATCTCCCAGTCTTGTGGAGATAGATCTTCAGCGAAATATCATCATGGAAATAGAAGAAGGTGCTTTTGAGACTCTAGTGAGCCTGTCCAAACTCAATCTCTCAAAGAATTCAATTACTTGCATCTCTGATTTTAACCTCAGGCAGCTGGAGATACTTGACCTTAGCAGGAACAGCATTGAGAACTTCCACACCACAAAATCAGATGATGAATACAGCTTAAGGTGTTTGGATCTGAGTGAAAACAAACTGTTTCATTTCCCAGTGTTCCCTCAGGTAAATAAACTGGTAACTCTGAATTTATCAAAGAATTTAATCCAGCTCACTGCTGAATCCACTTATAATAAAATGGACTATGTGAAAAATGAATGGCTAAATGCTTCTTTCCATCTTCTTGATCAGAAGCAAAGTAGAAACAAAAGTTCTCTTTATTTATCCCAGCTTGTATATTTAGACTTAAGTTATAATGAAATCAAATCCATTCCAGATGAGTTCTTTGAATCAATGTTGTCCCTTCACACCCTTAATCTCAGTAAAAACTGTCTTCAGGCATTTGCAGTAAGTTATGACAGTGCATTGATCTCTTTAACTGTCCTTGACTTGAGCTACAATGCTTTGCAGAGCCTTCTCCTTGATGCTGGTGCATTGTCAAATTTGAAGGAGCTCTATATTCAAAACAACTATCTTCAAACACTGCAGTTTGACATCTTCTCAAATCTTCCTAGCCTTAGACTGCTTAATCTACAAAGCAATAATATCAGCCTTTGCAGCATGTACTCAGGATTAGCTAAGCAAAGACTTGCTGGAGAGGAAAGTGGTTGTGTATCATTTGTTGATTCTCCTACTCTTCAGTACTTGTACCTAGCTGACAACATGCTGAACATCCTACCAGCATACAGCTTCTACAAGACTTCTCTCGTTGTCTTGGACCTCTCCATGAACCCTGGACTGAAAATAGAACTTAAAGCATTATCAGGTCTGGAAAAGTCTCTGGAATGTCTGTATTTATATGGTAATAGCCTGATGGATTTAAATATTGACTTGCCTTGCTTTAATCACCTTAAACATTTAAACCTATCTGAAAATCAGCTGAACTGGCTGCCTAAGTGGGGTAGTGACTCTCCACTAGAAGTTCTGGACCTACGGAACAACAGGTTCAGTACATTACAGAACAGCAATATTTTAGCATTAGAAAATTCACTTAAAAACTTGTATCTCTCTGGAAACCCACTCAACTGCTGTGGAAACATCTGGCTTTCATCAATGATCCAGAACAAAAATGTCCAGATCCCCAACGTGGAGCATTTAATGTGCCAGCACACTCAGAATTTCGGGTACCAGGATGAAATGCACATCAGGAACATTAGACCAGAAGACTGTGAAAAAGAGGATCTGAGGAAAATCAACTTCCTTATTATATTAACATTTGTGTTGGTTTTATCTGTGATTGTCATTGGTGTGGGTTCATTTTTTTGCTTCCGCAGGCAAAACTTTACCCATCAGTTTAAAGCATAGCACAGCACAAAAATGCCTTGAAAACTGAAGAAATCGGGTGCTACACAGACAGTGTGTAGAAATGAAGGGTAAAATTCTCATCTTTGATTTTCAGCTGAGGATTTTAAATACTTTTGAAGTGCCCCTGAATTACACCACTGGTATGGGTTGCAGGGATTGGAAGGAGAATTTGCCATGTTTTGCAGATCCACGGTTTAACTCAAAGAGGAGAAATTTGGCCCTTGTGTGCAATATATATTTAACTGAGTTTAATGTGAAGAAAGTAATCTCTGGGGTGAAGGCTTTTCTAAAAAAATCCTGAAGCATGAATGTCAACCAGCTAACATTGAACTGAAATGTTTATATTTCTAAGAAAAACTTGGAAAATCACTGCATATGGTTGCATTTCAATGCAGAAGAATAGTATATATATTTTTAAAAGCCACGGGAGGTTAGACTGCAAAAAGGTGTTTTGAAGATACCAGTGTGAAATGATGCATAGGGAACACAGTCCTGGGCCATTATTCAGATCTGTCTTTCTACTGTCTTTCCCAAAAAATATATTATTGTCTAGAGGATGTGCTGCAAGAAAAGTCCTGTAGGTCCTCATTCTGTGCTGTGTTTAACATGGCTAGCCTGTGCGTTGCTAAAAGTTGACTCTGACAGATGTTATGTCCCATACTCTCACAGAAAATTCACCCTTTTGGAGGGAACATGACAGTGAGTGGGACCCTGACCTGCCAACAGGGTTCAGTGGCTTTGAAAAGGAATGATATCAGGTCTTCTGTTAATGCCAGGAACTGTCTATTCAGCCACATAAGAGAAATAGTGGTCAAACTGAAACCTGTCCAGGTAAATAACTCGGAGTCAAATTGCTGCTCCATTTCTGTTTCTTCCAGCTGGTGAATGTCAAAACTACCACACTACAAAAAGGTGTTTAATCATATTTTTAAAGCAGTTATGTATGAAACTGGCTGGTGGTTTTTGTTGTGGAATTTTGTACAATAAAAACAACTTTGAATTTTGTAAAAAGCACAAGGCTGTGGATATATTAAAGCACCAGCTTGGAATCCTCCACAGATTAAAAGAAATGTCTTCTTTTTTTCCTATGGTATTTGGACTCCACCTTAGACCTTTACCTTCTGGTCCTGAAGCAGAGACAGCCGCTCCATATTATAGAGTACAACCAATGGAGAATAAGGAACTGTTAGAGGTAGGCAAGAATTTGGAACAGTATGGCCAGAAAAGTTGTATCTGCCCCATCCCTGGAAGTATTCAAAGCCAGATTGGATGGAGTTTGGAGCAATCTGGTCTAGCAGAAAATGTCTCTGCCCAGGGCAGGGGATTGGAACAAGATGATCTTTAGGGTCCCTTCCAAACGAAACGAAACGAAACGAAACGAAACGAAACGAAACGAAACCAAACCAAACGAAACGAAACGAAACGAAACGAAACGAAACCAAACCAAACCAAACCAAACCAAACCAAACCAAACCATTTTGTGAGTTCTGTGATCCTATGAATTTGAACAAACCATCAGCAGCAAAAGGGCCTCATCTAACATCTATGAAAGCCAATGGCTCAAGCACTTAATCTTGTAGGAGAAAGCTTGCACAAGCAGCGATCCCAGGGATTAGTTGGGAGCTCAAAAGCAAGCCAAGCTATGCCAGATGCTGATTTGCCACAGTTCATGGCTTTTGTGTCAAACATGGCAAGATTATTTCTCCTGCTGTGAGAGCCAGTGTTAGCTTGGCTGCTGTGACTTAATAACCTGATGACAGAGCCAAACTCATTTAATTAACAATTTCAACACTGCTATTGTTTTACTCTACAAAAAGGAAGTGCTTGTTATTACTAAACATCTGGAACTAATTCAACTTCCATTGACTTCCCTGGGAGTTGAAATAGTTTTTGGAGGAATAAGTCTCAGAAGTAAAGTGCAGCATGGCTCATTTGGATTTTTCTGTTAGCAGCATATGCAACCAAGTAGTGATATGAGCCTGCTTCAGCCAATTCTTTTACTCTGGATGAGATGAGAAGCGTGACGGGAAGAAAATATGAATAAATTTACAAAGAGTGGGAAAACAGGGAAAATGGGAGCTCTACATTACATTGTTCAAAATTATTCAAAATAGGGATATGTAGATGACAGCCCCACCTCTTGCCTTTTCTGTATGTTACTGTGCCTGCAAGAAGACCAAATGCCAAAGTACGTGATCCTATATCAAAGGTAGCCATCATTAAGACATTACATATCTTTCCACCAGTCAGCTCCATTGTCCTCGTAGGTTGGTGTCATGGTTTAACAAAGCAGAATCTGAACCCTATCCCAGTTGAATCAGGACAGTAGGCATGATACAGCCCGTAATTTTGCAACCAAAACTGACACCCTCATTCATTGCTTTTTCATAAAGTCCTTGCAAAAACCTCTGTTGATGCAAAGAGCTCCTTTTGCTAAGCCAAGGGATATCCTTCTGTGGTTCTGGCATCTGTAATAGAGCATTTGGGATTTATGCAGTCAATGCAAACTTTGTTTTCTTTAAGTTGCCATATGTAACAAATGGCTTCCTTTCTGCAGCTGTTAGCATGGGACAGGACAATGGAAACACAGTCGTAAACTAGTTTGGGCTGGAAAGCACCTTAAAGACCATCTCATTTCAACCTCCCTGCCATAAGCAGTGATGCCACTTACTAAACCAGGTTGCTCAGAGCCCCATCCAACCTGGCTTTGAACACTTCCAAGGGCAAGGCAGCCACAGCTTCTCTGGGCAACCTGTGCCAGGGCTTCACCACCTTCACAACCAAGAATTTCTTCCTGACACTTAATCTAGACCTCCCCTCTTTCAGTTTAAAACAATTGCTCCTTGTCCTGTTACCATCTGCCCATATAAGAAGTCCATCTCTCTCCTTCTTAAAAACCCCTTTAGGTACGGGAAGGCAGCAATGAGGTCTTCCTGCATCTTCTCTCCTCCATGCTGAACAAGAATAGATCTCCCTTAAGAA
This sequence comes from Promerops cafer, assembly GCA_013398275.1. Lineage (NCBI taxonomy): Eukaryota > Metazoa > Chordata > Aves > Passeriformes > Nectariniidae > Promerops > Promerops cafer. The sequence goes on along the minus strand of VZSE01003437.1, from coordinate 87,070 downwards.
TTTCCTACCACAGTTTGCTGTGTTTTCTTGTGAAACAATCCTCTGTAGTGGGATCAAGTAGATGTAAGTACTGGAAACACTGGAAACATTCCTAGGGAGGGTCCCTATGGGCTCAGCAAGTCATGATTCTTGTTGGTCATCCATGGAAAATCAAGTCTCAGTTTCCAGAAACTTGATGTTTTTCTGCAAAGCCAAGACAAAATAACACACTCACAGGGTACCAGTCTCTGGCCACAGATTTCTGCTGGGACCCTGGTCAGCCCTAAACTAGGCACGATGGGTTAGTATACAAGACAGTAATTGCCTCCTAATATTTTGGGAACTCAAAGCATTTCCTCTCCCTATCTATTCCCCATGTCATTCAGTACTCTCTTATTTGCCTGTGGAGAACCAAACTGAAATAAAAGATCAGTAACCAGAGAAATACGTTGAAACTGAAATGGGAGGAAGAAGAAACTGGAAACATGTGGAAGAACTTTCTGAGGAGCACCTGTCAGGCTATACTACATTCTTTCACAAGCAAAGATATTTGGAGGCTGATGCAACATGATATTAAGCAAAATCTAGGCAAATATAAGGGAACAATCGTGCAACACTGAATCTCTTTTCTCCCAAGCTATTGATCATGGCTGTTCTGCTGTGTTGCAGAGCCAAGTTAGTTCCATAGGTTCCCTCCTCCTGTCCATCAGGCACATATTTGGGAGACAATGGGAGACCTGATTGCAGCCTTTGCATACCTAAAGGGGGCTTGTAAGAAAGAGGAAGAGTGGCTTTTTACACAGGGAGATAGTGACAGGAAAAGGGGGAACAGCTTTAAAATAAGAGCAGAGAGTTAGATGAGGAAGAAGTTCTTTACTGTGAAGGTGGTAAAACACTGGCACAGTTTGCAAAGAAGCTGTGGATGCCTCATCCATGGAAGTGTTCAAGGCCAGGTTGGATGGAGCTTGGAGCAACCTGGTCTAGTGCAAGGCATCCCTGCCCATGGCAGGGGACTGGAACTAGGTGTTCTTTAAGGTCCTGTCCAATCCAAACCATTTGGCGACTTCATGGTTTTCCAGTTCACAAGCAGTATACTCTATGAAGAAATATTCTGGAAGGTGACCATAGAAGAAATTCCTCTTTACTGTTCCTGACTTTCCCAGAAAAGGAAGTGGAGAAGGGAGTCCCTGGTCCTGAAGACCAGTGAAGAAGAGACTTCCATTTTCAGGTACAAAACTCACCAAAGGGAAGAAGGTTTGGAATGGTCAACGAGGCTGGAGGTATGGCACAAGGAGAAGAGAAGGGGAATAAGAATAGCTAAACCAGGAATTTGGAATCCAAATTACAGAATCACTGAATAGTTAGGGTTGCAAGGCACCTCTGGAGATCATCTAGTCCAACCCCACTGCTACAGTAGGTTCATCCAGAGCATATTGCACAGGATCGTGTCCACGTGAGTTTCAACGATTTCCAGAGGAGGAGACTCCACAATCTCTCTGGACAGACTAATATAGTACTCTGTCACCCTTACAGTGAAGAATGGGGAAGGAATGGTCAGGATGAAAATAGAACCAGAAGTAGGAACTAGGCTTGTTCAACCTGGAGAAGAGACAGTCTTGAGGAGAAGTCTTTTGTCATTACTGGATGGACGGCTACAAGGAAAATCATCAGCTCCTCCCAGTATTCACTGAAGGGACAAGATACAACTACTGCAGCTGGGGAAGTTCACATTAAACATAAGGGAAAAATTCTTCATAAGGAGAGAGGTCAAACTCTGGAAAGGCCTTGGAGACTTCCAAAACTCATCAGGGCAAGGTCCTGAGCAACTACTTCTGACACTGAAGTTGGCCCAGCTTCAATCAGGGAGCTGGACTGGAGTTCTCCAGAGGCTCCTTATGTTCTAAATTATTCTCCAACTCTTTGGAAAGCAAGAATGGGTCATGCACTTAGGTAAAGAGTAGAGTAGCAGAGAAACAGCCTGTAACTGTCATCTGTTCCCTGCACTGAAGCAGTGGAACGGATTTGGCAGGAGAAGTGTCCAGAAAGATGGCAAAAGTGGCTGATGATGTCAGATGTTGACAGAGCTAGTCAGCTCATGGAAGTCTGAGTTCACATAATCTTTCCTTTTTTTCCCTCCCAAGTTTTATAGCTCAAAATTAAAGTTAATATTTCCAAAATTTTCCATGAAAATTCTGAAAAATATGAAGTTGGCAAATGTCTCCTTTGTAAGGCCAGAGCTACAATTTTAATTCAGATATTCCTACTGCTGGAAGCACATACAATAAAATATTTTTTAAAAAATCATTGCTACATTCAGTTTGCTTTTATTATATTTGTTCTAGAGAAGATAAAGAAATATTTCAATCAGCTAATGCTAAATAACATCCCTCCCAGTTACCACTAAATTAAGCAGACAAAATAAATCAAAATAAAATAGTCATAAAATGTTAGGCTGTTGAAATTATATAAATCTTTTCATGTTTTAAAATATCAATTGGTGCTGGGACACAGGAAGAACTTAAAATAAAATAATGGTAGTTACCTTTTGAAATTCCAGAAGAGACCCATCAGGTAAGGTTTTCATTCAAAAATGCTTTATGTTGTAGAAATTCCTTCCATCATGAGTACTTACATAGTGATTCATGCTTTTTAAAATAATATTTACCAGCTTTATGTCTTCACTGCCTTTCACTTTAAAATATTGTTACAAAAAATTCTGACATGAAGCATACATTGAAGAGTTTCAAACCCGCATTTTCACTGATAGTTTACTCTTGGAAAACACTTTGTACCAGACTTAAGCATGAGTTTCTTGCCTCACATATGTGATTCAAGACTGCGTGTTTTCTTTAATGTGTCCCTGTGTTACACTACATGCATCACGCAAGTAATTGAATTGTTAAAATGGACCCATCACCCCTAAATCAAGCTCCTTTCCTGTTTGGAAAGAATGATGCCCACTGAGGTGAAGATCCAGAAAATTATTTGGGTGCTTTAATTGCCACTCTAGGTATTTAAACCCAAAATATAAATCTTTACAGTCCTTGTTTAGCTGCTGGTTCTTCCACCTGACGCCTGAAGTCTCTAAAGGACTATGTTTGATGCAGAAATTCCCTGTGTATTTCTGCTTCTTGGTATATTCAGAAATGCCACAAACAGCACAAAACCATTTTCATATGTATGTAAGCCCCAACAGAATTCTTACTTTGAACTTTACCAGGTCTCCTTAGTGGACAGATATTGCCAAAGCATTGCTTCTGGATAAAGTTCTGCAGGAAGTATAGCTGGAAATAGAGCTTCCATGATAACTCCATGTCTAGATGGCTAGTCTGGTTCTCTCCCCTACCCTCATGGGTGTTATCAATTCTTTAAGTGCTGTCCTCCTTTCCAGGCCAGGGGGAATGCTACATGGATCCTATCAATTTATCCTCAGTTTTGCCTCAATATTCAGAGTATTGTCCTCCTTAAAGGAGATTTAGGTAACCTCTGGAGGACAAAACTATTCTCTCCACACAAAAATCTGGCTGCTGGGACTGCAGAAGGCAGAAGGGAAGAGCTTGAACAAGACACTTGGGAAGTACCATGCTCCCATATTTAATGACATACTAATTAAAACAATTCCTTTCCTGCAGAGGAGGACATTAGGTCATGATGTGTCATATGTGCTCTGAACACTGTGTTATAGGAGAAAAGAGAAAGAAAAACCACCATAACCTCCATTTACTGTTTCATAAGGAAGGTTGAGGTGTGTGAGCCACCAGTGGTCAGTTCTGTCTCACTCTATAGCCCAGATTACAGCATTTAAATCACTGAGGGAGGCTAAAAAAGAAGTACTATCATGAAGGATTAGGACATATGAGTCCCCTGACAGACATCTAAATTCCCATATGGTCTCTACATCCACAAGCTGAAAACTGAGTTTGTCTGGGAGACCCATAGCCCTGATACAGAATGAACCAAGCCTCTCTTCAGCTTTATTGACAAGACCTCCACAAAGAGGTGTGGAGAGCTGTGACGGCTTCGGTGGTGAAGAGATTGTAAGTTGACCACAACCTCATATGGTGATGTTTGCATTTATGTGTAAGTATCTTAGAAACATGGAATTATTTAAGTTGGAAGAGACCCCTAAGGTCATCAAGACCAAGTGTTTCCCCAGCTACTAAGGCCACCACTAACCCATTTCCCCAAGTGCCACATCCATATAACTTTTAAATCCCTCCACAGATGATTGTCACCACTTCCCTTGGCAGCCTGTTCCAATGCTTTCAATTATTTTTCAATCTTCTTTCCCTGAAGAAATTTTCCCAGTAACCAATCTAAACCCTGGCACAACTTGAGACTATTTTCCTATTGTTTGTTACTTGCTAGAGGAGACCAACCCCCACGGGGTTACACCATCCTTTCAGGAGGCTGTAGAGAGTGAGAATATCCCCACTGAGCCTCTTTTTCTTCAGGCTGAGCCCTCCAGCTCCCTCAGATGCTCTTCATCAGACTTGTGCTTCAGACCCCTCCCCAGCTTCGTTGCCCTTCTCTGGACATGCTCTAGCACTTCTGTGTCCTTCTTATCATGAGGGTCCCAAAACTGACCGCAGGATTTGACGTGTGGCCTCAGCAGTGCCCAGCACAGGGCATGGCCACTGCCAGGTCCTGCTGGCCACACTATTGCTGGTACAGGCTTAGTCTTACCTCAGAGCTAGTCTTGAATCAATTGTCTAAACATAAGCAGCTAGTTCAGTCTATGGCAAGAAACTAGTGCCATTGGGGATGTTCCTGGTGTTTGGGCTGTATCAATACAGAATTTGCAGATATGATACAGGAGAGAGAGGCAAATGAGCTATACTTGACACTCAGCTGGATCTCAGGCAGCAAACCCCAGGGTAGCTCAAAGGCAACTGAACACTAATTTGTGGGTATCCTGTCAAAGTCACTGTTGGACAAGAAACTCAGAATTCGTTTGAAAAACAGATGTTCCAACTGCTTTGCTTTAACTGGTTGATATGTTAGATCTGATCTCTGAATTCTACTGTCAGCTTACCTTCTTAAAACTAGTCAAATCCAAAAATCAAGACCAGCTTTCAATGAGGAATGTTTTGCACAACTGTCTGCTGGTGCACATCCAATGTCACATCATCATCTTTTCTCACCATGTAATTGCTTTTCCAGCCTCCTGCTTCTTTAGGCTGCTCACAAGAAGGCTTCTGAGTAGATGCAATCAAATGCAATGGCATTACCTGTTTGTGCACTACAGAATGTGTCACTTCATTTGGTTTGCATCACACACTTCCTACTGCTCTTCAGCAGACCTTTGGACTCACCCACACAAAGTATTCTCAGGTATCTCCTAGCAGAGTACCAGAGTGATGCACAGTTAAACAAATCACTTACTGAGGTCTGTGGACCAATGCTTTCACCATGTCATCACCCAAACGGTGTTGTAGTTTTTTCTCACCACTTCTTATTTTTGGATTTTGGTCTTGTGCAACAGTTATTATAGGAATAAAGACCTATCTCAAAGAAAGATTTCACTTTATTTGGATGAAGTAAAATGAGCAGATCTCCCTTCCTTCCTCCAAAAACAACAACAACAACAACAACAACAACAACAATAATAATAATAATAATAATAATAAACAACTTCCTTAAAATAATAAAGGCCTAAAAGACATATCCAAGTTTTCCATACAAACATTCAAAACTCTCTTGCTTTTCCACTGCACTATTTCAGATATCCCACAAATTTGAACATGCTATGCGCATTGGAAAGGTATGGCAGTAATTTTTCTGGTTAAACCAGTGCAGTTTTTGAAGATGCTTCAGCTGTAAATGAATGAGGTCAACTTAAAATCTGTTCACCAGCCAAGCCCTCACAACTCTCCTCACCTCTCCATGCTTGTGAAGTAGTTTAAATCATCAGTTTAAATAATCTTCATGTCCCACTTGACAAATGGACCAGGCTAAGACTATGTCCAGTAACACTTACATACCGACTAGGGATAATGTATTAGGTCATGAGACACAGCTCTGTGGCAGTTGCTCCTATCTGCCTTCAGCTGTCTTGCTTTGCAGAGCTCACAGGTGTGGTTCCTCAAGATTCCTTTAGATCTCAAGAATGAGGTTATAAAACCTGGAAAAGTTTTCCAGCCAGACACTGTGAGACAGTTCAGAGGGGATCCAGCAGCAACTGGGAAAGGTGTGAAAAATGGGACCTTTGCAGAAAGGTTATGAGAATTGTTTCACAGTGGAAGGATGAGAATTAAAGCACATAAACAGAAATGGATATTTAAAAAATTCTGAATCAACAAGGAAGAAGGACAAAACACATAGAAAATGTAAGTCAAACGTTGGGTGGATTTTTACAGTCTCACTGGTGGCACAGATGTAAATATATGTTGGGATCAATCCTGAATCTGAGGAATCCAGCAGAGTCTGTCTCCTGGAAGAGGATTTATGCATGGGGAAGGAAGCAGATACTTTCCCATCAGTTTGGACTTACAGGTATAGGAATGCAAATTATTCAGGCCTTCAGAGGCAGCTCTCATTATCCTGGAGAACAGCATAAGTGTTTGAATAAAAGATGCCCCAGAATAATTAAATCAGCATTTCCAAATTCCTGACTGGGAGCAACCCTTTGGTGGGATAGTTTGTGTCACATCAGTAAAGGCACTACTGTTATTGGTGCTCACCTTTTGCTCTGCAAAGGGTACCAACAACATGTAGGGGACTGACGGTGACTGATGCTCAGCATCAGTTCAATGCATCAAGCAACTGTTTGGACTGTGCTCAGAGGACAATTTGAGTGAAAACCGGTGACATCATCAAAACTGAGGCTTTGTACAAAATATACACTCTTTTAATGCATTTGTTTTTCCTGTAGCTGCTGTGTTTATTCCATCTTGACCACTGCCTTCCTCTCCCTCTGTTTTTCACTGGATTCCTCTTATCTGCTTCAAGCTGTTTGTCCCAAACAGGACACAAACTCAGCAAAATTTGATCCCAAGCTGAACTTTTGAGCTGTATCATATTTGAGTGGACTGGAGATTAAGTCAAGGGAATTTATGCACACATACTTCATCAAGATGTGAGGCCTCTCTTCCTTGTTTATTATTTCTAAAATATTTAAATCTTTAGAAATAATATTATTGACTAGAAAAAAAAACCCAAAGGCCTGCTCTAATTAGAACAGTCATTTCATTGCACCAAATTAGTACAGTATCGGCCAAGTCTGTGCTCCAAAGGATGCAGGCAAACATGAATCACGGGCTGGCACTTGGTCAAAAATGCAGCTATTGTTCTCAAAAACAGGATGCAGACCAAGGGGAAATGGTGTCTAGTCTTGACTGTTCATAGCATAGGAATAAAACTCCCACCATAATCTTATTGAAAAAGAGAAAGGTCAGATCTTCATGGGAGAATTATTTTATAGACACATTCTTTTGAATCTGTTGATTTCCACTCTGGATCATCAGGCATAGATGAAAGCATTTGCTTCATCCATCATGTTGTGGAGTGTGTTATCCCTAACATACAGCACACTCAAAAGACTTGAAAGCAGCAATTGATAGCTTATAAACTTGGAAAGTACTTTTTAAGCCACATTTTTCATCAGAACCTACTTAAAATTAATGTAAAAATCAATGCAGTCTTTGGACCTGGATAGAGAAAGAACTGCTCCTTTTACATTCCTCTCATGAGAACTTGTCCATGTTACAGTCATACTGAGAGTCCTCCAGGGATCAGGTATATTTGGTATGTGTCAAAACATGTCTGAAGATCTTCTTGTCAAACTCAATAAAAAATAGGTGAAAATAAAAATAACCTGGCTTCTTCCACATATAGGGAGGTTCTGCGTAAGTTCCTCCAAGTACACAGAAAGACTACAAAATGCGCCTCCATTTACAGCATCCTCAGCAAGTAAATATTTGCTTGCACACAGTTCTCACCCTGCAAAGTGTGTTGGTAGGTCACACACCATATTTGCAGCAAAACACATTTTGCATTGGCCAGGGGTGAACCTGTGCACAAAGTGGGGGCTCTGCACTAACCTCAAGGCATATTTGCTGAATTTCTTTCAATAGCCATTTCCCAGATACCCCAGGACTGGAGCTAACTTGAGGCTTCCAGTTTAATAACCAGAGCAATGATCTGCTCCTCGGTCAAAGTTCAGTTGAATGGGACTTCCCTATATTGTTCTGGCAGGATGGCTGCCCTCCTCCCTCCCTTGGGTCAGGAAAACCCATGTGTAGCTTCCAAAAGGATGCTGGACCATAGGATATAGTGAGAGAGCACCTTTCTGTTGTTTAGCAATACTTAGATACATTCAAGAGCAGGTCCTCTTTGCAACAGAGGGAAGGAGGGAGGAATAGAGCAGGGAAAACAACCCAGGGGGCTCAGCAGCAGACTTGCTGTCCTTTTAGGATGCTTTTGGATCCAGTGGTAGGGAATAAATCATTCCAATCCTAGACTGGGCCTGCTCACTGCTACTGTTTTCCTTTCATTCAGTAACACACGTCACAAATAATTTCTTTATAACCCAACCCAATATCAGGCTGTGAGTATATTCCTCAATTTAGAAAACAGCCCCTTGAGGAGGGTTGCTCCAAACAAGTCCTGTGGGAAAATGCTTCTTGAGAAAGGTCTTGGGCAACCCTTGCCAACAGCTCTGTCTTTTTCCTTGACCTCCCCAAGGGTATGTCTACACAGATGGGTGCAGGCTGTGTATTTACTCCACCTGAGTGCTGAGCTGGTTGGCCTCAAGCCAGTTCTGGCTGGGATCTGCATGTCTTCATGTGCCAGAGCTCAGATTCCATGAAGGAGCTTTCATGGGTACACAGCCCCAGTCAGGGTCAGCTCATGCCCTGGTGTGTCTCTCTACACTGATAAGACCAAAGTAACATCAGGCTGAAGAGCCAGGAGGTGATGGAGCTGTTCTACAGCAGTGCCCTCTGTTAAATTGGGAAAAGTCCTCATTAAGCTGCAGCCATCTAGCCTCTTGGTCCTCTTGGGGTAGCAGTGATGGCTCAGTAGCCAGATAGATAGCTCTGACTGTCTGTTCAGCTCTTTCCATTCTGTTTTATCCAAAGTAAGGAGGCCATCCAAGAGGGGCAGCAGAGCATGCTAACATGTCTCACCACACCCAACTTGGGGATGATCCAGGCATTGTTGCTAACATCATAAACCCAGGAGAGCTGGAGTGGCTGGCAGCTGGCATGTGAAGGATGAGTCCTTACTATATATCATGCATGATTAGTTAACACAGGCAGCCCCATTTCCCTTCGAGGTCTTGGAGAAACCTGTGGTACTTGCAGGATAGCAATGCTCCAGGGAAGAACTAGGTTTGATGCCTGTGGATGAAGGAATAAATAAGGATGGGGCCAGTTTTGCAGTCAACTCACATAAATCAGTGGATGCCTTGCCTAAGGACTGGATTAGGTGCAGTCTCTTCCTTCCCACTCAGGAAAAGTGACCTAAACCTTGCCAGGCTCTTCTCTGCCTCTGCAAAGAAGTCAGGGGGACAGGGCTGAGGCTTAAGCAGTCCCTGGGAACAAACCACAGCCCTTTGCCCACTGTGTGCTGGAAAGGGGAGGTGGGCTGGGGGGGTGTGCAGGGAGGCTGTACAGCAGCCTAGGGGAGAGGTTGTTGGCTAATCCAGCAATGTTGTTCATGCAGAATTTTTGGCTGCCTGCTTCTGATTGGGGATGTTTAACAGATAACCAGTTCCCTGATTATCAGCAATTTAACAAAACAAGTATTACATTTTTCTCACAATGGAAGTATTGTCCGTTTTGGGGTGGCTCGGAAAATGCCCAAATGGGCATGAAAAATCAGGAGTGCAGGCAGAGGTCGTGCAAGATAGCAGATCCTCTTTTTCTGGGGTACTTTTAATCTTCAGCCTCTACTTGCGAAGTGTCAGGGACAATCTGAGTAGCCTGGGGTGCATGTGGACACAGGAAGCAGGGCAGTGCTTTTCACTGTTTTTTTTCTGTTGTCACCTTTTTTCTCTACCCAATTAGCAACTGTGTTTACAAAGCAAAACAAACAACTTTTCTTCTGGAATTGCTTTCCTTTGGTTGTGTCCTTGCTCTCTGTGCAGGTGGCTCTCACTTTCCGCAGAGCTAGCAGGACCTGTTGTTCATTTTTCAAATAAATTCTGGTTTGAATCATAGTGCACACAAATTGTACTGCTGGGAGGGCAGAGGTCTGGAGGAGAGCACATAGCTGTCATCACTGGCTAAGAATGGAAATTACAGCCAATTCATCACTATTATTTATTGATTTACAACATTTAAATTCATAAACAGCATTTGAATATCTAAGCTCCTTTCTTCCAAGGTTGCCGAAACCACCACACTCCAGACACGTCCTGTGGGACTGCAAAATACTGCAAAATACTAAAACTGAGCCTTGCAGGAGTTAATTGAATGGAGCAGTGTAGGTGGAAGCTAAATGGAGAAGCTGTGACTAACAGTCCCTTGCTTGTATCCCTGTATTATTTGCATTGCTTGTACTGTTTGCAGACCTCTGACTTCTGAAACCTGGCAGCTTTAGCCAGCTCAGTAGAAATAAACAACAATCTAGAATTAACATCAGAGGAATAAATAACCTAAAGAGTAAACAATACATATAAAAGTTAGCTGACAACCCAACTGTGAAAGGTTCTGCATGTTGGAGATGCTGCTCTTCACAATAAGGTTAATTGATAGCATAACCAAAGTAGGGCCACTTGGGGTTTCAGTTGTGCATCCAACTGGAGGGTGGCACAAGTCCAGCCAGGGCACCACTGCCAAGTCAGACAGGAAATTTGAGAACCCATTAAGGAAACTAAAGGGGGACGAAGGGAACTAGAAATTGAAACCTGATAAGGGACACTACTCATGCAGATGGGAAAAAAAAGTGCTTGAACATACACAGTATTTTCTTAAGGACTCTTAATCCACTTATGCTGCTATGGGATGAAAAGACATCTTAGAATGCTTTTGGATGACAGCTAAAGGTCATGTCATTTCAATCCACCTGCCATGGGCAGGGACACCTTCCACTAGACCTTATTACTCCAAGACCTGGCCTTGAACATTCCCAGGGATGGGACAGCCACAGATTCTATGGACAATCTGTGCCAGGGCCTCACCACCCTCACAGAAAATAATTTCTTCCCAATATCCCATCTAAACTTGTCCTCTGGCAATGGGAAGCTGTTCTCCCTTTTCCTGTCACTCCAGGCCCTTGTCCAAAGTCTCTCTGCATGTCTCTTGGAGCCCCTTTAGGCAGTGCCAGGGACTCTAAGGTCTCTCCAGAGCTGTCTCTTCTCCAGGCTGAATACCCTCAACTCTCCCAGCCTGTCTCAGGAGCAGAGGGGCTTCAGCCCTCAGAGCATCTCCATGACCTCCACCAGACTTGCTCCAGCAGATCAATATCTTTCTGATGTTGGACCCCTGAGCTGGAAGCAGCTCTGCAGGTGGGGTCCCACCTGAGGAGGACAGAGGGGCAGAATCCCCCCTCCTCTGCTGCCGACACGGTGGGATCAGCCTGGGGTATAAGGGGTTTCAGGGTGCCAGCACTCATGGCCTCATGGCATGTTGAACTTTTCATCCCTCATCATCCCCAAGTCCTCCCCAGGGCTGTTCTCAATCCATTCTCTGTTTTTCCTTTGTTTATGCTTGAGATTATCACAACCCATGTGCAGGACCTTGCACTCGGCCTTGTTGCACTTCATGAGGTTCATACCATACCACTTCTTCAGACCGTCCAGGTCCCTCTGGATGACATCACTCCAGCATGTTGACAAGCTGCAGGGATCAGGGAAAACAGCTATTTTCTCACTCTACTCTGCTCACATTGAATACTGAGTGTAGGTTTGGGTACCACAATATAAGAAAGACATTAAGCCATTGGAGAGCATCCAAAGGAGGGCAACAAGGATGGTGAGGGGCCTTAAGGGGAAGCCATATGAGAAGCAGCTGAGGCCACTTTGTCTGTTCAGCCTGGAGAAGGGATGACTGAGGGGACACCTCATTGCAGTTAGAACTTCCTTGTGAGGTGAAGAAGAAGGGCAGATACTGATCTCTGCTCTGTGGTGACAGTCCCGAGGGAATGGCCTGAAACAGTGTCATGGGAGGACTAGGTTGGATATTAGAAAAGATTCTCCCCCTAGAGGGTGTTTGAGCACTGGAACACCCCAGGGCAGGGGTCACAGCAACAGCCTGACAGAGCTCAAGAAGCCTTTGGACAATGCTCTCAGGCATCTGATGTGACTTTCAGGGATGGTGCTGTGCAGAGCCAGGAGTCAGACTCAATGATCCTTGTGAGTCCCTTCTAACTCATATTCTGTGATTCTGTGATATTTTTAGCTTATTTCACTTGAGATAGAAAAAATGAGTTTCAACAGATTTCTGAAGACTATCAGACTGAACTCCAACTGCAGAAGGTATTTTTCAGTGGGACAGCCATGGTTATTGTAGAGAAGCTGACATCATATAAAATTGAGTTGCATATGGCCTTTGTTGAACATTTGCATATGGGTAAAACATCATCACTTTGTGAGAGGTTACCACGGAAATGAGGAGAAATAGCAGCATCAGTCATCAACTCTACAGACTTAATTCAACCCAATCTGCCAACATTATCCCAGAACTACTTATATAGCTTCACATATGTATCATTCAGCAAAAAGGAAGGCTCACTGTGCATTATCCTACTCATCTGGGACAAGAAGAAGTGGAATGGAGCTTTGATCACAAACCCTTGCAGACTCAAGAGGCCTCACTGCACAGGTACATAGCTCCAACAAGGCTGAGATTATCTTTTTTCTTTTTTTTCTAGAAAAATCACATCAGGCTCACCTGAAATTGTGGCTGCACCTGTGCTGTATGGCCTGCCAAATTTCACCAGGAAAATTTGCATCAATAACCACATAAAACCAGCATGAATCTGCTGATACCATTGATTACTGTTGATGACATGTGACAGATTCCCAGATGCTACTACTGGATTTGCTGTCATAGGGCAGCCTCATCCAAGGGGACAGATCCTCATCCAAGGGGACAGATCCCATGACAGAGAAGGGCAGAAGAAGACAGACATGGCATCTCAATGCCCATCTCCCACCTCCAAGCCTGAACCCAGACTACTGTGCTACCAGGCACTCTGGAAAGGAGGAGGAGAAAGAAGGAGGAGAAGGAGAAGGAGAAGGAGGAGGAGGAGGAGGAGGAGGAGGAGGAGGAGGAGGAGGGAATCACCTCAACAGAAGATGGCTTGAAAATGTCATTTGAAGTTGATACAACATATCTGTTTAGTTTATTCTGTGGTAACTAAACCAGCAATATAAGTGATGTGATTAATCTTCACCAACCATATCTCTACCAGCGCTAGTCTAGACAGAGACAGTTACTCTTCAGAGCAGCACCTGCAGCCTTAGCTGGGCCCAGGAATGATTTGTTAGCCAGTAAGATGCCACTTACGTCTTTCATTTTGCGGAAAATACAAACAAAAAAAAACCCCAAACAAGCCAACCCCAAAAAATCCGACCAAACAAAAAACTCATAGGAAATTTATAGCTGAAAGTAGTTTTGCAGTAGTGTCAATGAAATACAAAGCAGATGTCTTCAAGAAGCAAGAACAGAGCAGAGCTGACTAATGCCTCAGTAGAGCAGACAACTTTAATCCTTATTTCAAAGACTGAACTGAGAGTAGATCAGCACTTCCAAACTTGGTTTGTGCTTCTTTAATAAAGCAATTATCCAAAACATTGTATTTGGCATTTGTTTTCTTATAAACAATACAAACCCCCCTTACTCATTGTTTCTTATAATCTCTTTGGCCTGCTGTTTGTGTTTGGAAATACTTGTTGCCAGTTTTGACTCCTAGCAGATATGTCTTTGATATTTTTTCTGAATGAATTAAGATTTATTGCACTCTAGTTTTGGTATTCCAGTCTCAATTATTTCTATAGCATTACTTGAGATTAGCAGGAGAGCTGGGATTCACATAAATCCAGATGAAGCTTAAGTACAACTGGTTGAGGACTTGAAAAGCACTAAGAGTCAGTCTTTAAGAAAGCCAGCACAAATCAATGGATCATTGCTATTAGAAAATGTGCAGTTTCAGTCTCAGAGTTTCCAGAATATGTAGACAGCATTCTGACACCAAGAGACATTTACAAACATGTGCTTGGGCTTTGACAGAAAACAAGAAAGCATCAGAAAACAGTTATTGGGAAACTTAGTTTAATTCTCAAAATTGTATTTCCCATTACAGCAAACCGTTGCCTGTTTCATAATAGGTTGAGCTACGAAAAACATCAAAAAGGGGGGGAAAAAAGTATAGATCATTAATGAGTTCAATAGCTGCAAAAAATGCACTGACCCTGGTAATTAGAAACATCACGAAGCATAATAAAAGGGACTATCATCAAAGGAATCTTATATTAAAAAAATATTCAGATTACAAAGGAAGACTGTTAATGATATATAAAAGTTGCAAATAATGTAATGGTTAACAAAGAGTCATATGAAATCTTGTCTTAGACACTTAAGTTATTCCCTTATTTATGTCCTCATTTCTTTCCACAATATTTACTTCCTCAGGCATTTTGCAAAGTTAGTAACAGAACTGTGAGGTTTTGGACTGTATGTTCACCACTGCTATTGAAAAATCCTGTATAAAAAAGAGATGTGGTTTGACCTAGCACCTCTGAAAGGATCAAGATGGGCCATTTACAACACTGAAACTGAGGAAAAAAACCCAAACAATTTCCAGGAAGAGCCTTTCACTTCACTTTGTAGATTCTTTTACATATTTTTTCTCCACCCAAACCTGGCACGATTTTGGTCTAGAATCTTAACATGTTCAGGGTAACTTTATGAAAATGGTTCTTCAGATCTGGGCTCTGGGTCCTGGCCTGATGGTGGTCAGATTCATTCCATCATACTTAATGCTCGGTAGATAATTTAGGGTGTTGGGTATTGGTTTACAACCAACAGCAATACAGAGTTGCCTTCAGAGGAGCTGCATACCGAGAAATGATTTTACTTATTTTGGAGTATGAAGGATGTTCATCATTCATTTTCTCTTTCCATGGCCAACAGTAAAAGTACAACTTAAAGCAGGTACAGCACTTTCCAGAAGCTGAAATTGTGTCAGATCCAGCCATTAACACTTAACCAATTAGTGTGGGATTAAGCTGTCTTAATGTCTTTTCTACTTCTATTTTAAGTCTTTTCTACTGAAGTTAATACAGCACCTGGTCTTTCCCTTTTATTAGAAAAACCTCAGAGAAGCACTTGCTAAGGGAGGTCTAGAAGTGCTTAATCCACCCTTGGAAACTGAGTGAGGATACTGGTGACCTTTTCAGGACTTTCCCAATCTTTATTTCTGTAAGACTATATGGGATCAGTTGCTGGATCAGATTCTTCTACAATCAGTCTCTAAAAGTACCTCTTTCTCTCCAGTGGCAAAAACTCTGAGCTCAGGCACAAATATTAACATCACATACATCTATATTTAATCAGGCAAATCCCACCAATTTGATTCAAATATGAAACATATATTGTGCAATTTAGTCTTGAATACTTGTAGTCTTGATAGTGTACCTGGATATCACCTATGTTCTAGTAAAGGAAGATCTCCAAAGCCATTGCTATGCATATGATGTTTATTAGAAGTAAAGTGTCTGTGATATCTGCTATTGAGTGATAATGTGAGAGGTTGAAGATCAGCCTGAGTTAATAATTCAATACACTTTTTCTGATTGTCTAAAGGTCAGTTGTTTAAGCAAGAAGATGATTAGCACTGAGTAGGTGGGAGGTTTGAGGAGAGAATGCTAATGTAGAACTGAAAATTGCACATTCTCCAGAATGTTATGTGACTATACGTCACAGTGGGCTTCTTCAGATTGCACCAGGAGCCAAATTCCATGTATGTCCTCCAACAAAATGAAAAATTGTAACAGTGAGAATAGTTACAGTCTGGCTTTGAACAAGCAGTTGTTAATAAACTCATGGGATCAAAGAAATGTATTTGAATGTCAAGGTAACATGAATAATAAAAAAACCCCTGAAGATCACACTCTACTATATTGTTACAATGAAGCTGAATGGAGAGATGAGTGCAGCACATAATCATGAAAGCAATTCAAAGAATTAATCTTTGGAGAAGGCAAAGACTTCTTCATGTGTGTATGAAAAGGGTTAATTACATCCTTTACTCATAGCCTGGGGTCTTCCTGTTGAGTCCTCTGCTCCTGCTGTATCTCTTGTCTCCTAGCTTGTCCCACAGGTCCCTGTGGTGCCCTTTGTAATGCAAGGGGTTGGTGCCAGCATGAGTCCTATTGCCTTGGGTTCCTACCACCCAGAGCTCACCCTCTAGCTTGCACACCGAGCCAAGCAACAAGAGGTAATTCCATGGGGGAGACTGTGACCACTGACGCATGGACCACGGACTTGAGAAACCCACCAACTCAAAAGAAGAGAAAGACTGAGTATGCAAACTAATTAGCATGAGAAGCAAGAGAATCATTCAACCAACAGAAGGTAGGATACTAATTAATAAGAGAACTAGGTAACTTGTAGCCAATGAACCAAGACTTCCTTGTTTGCTAAAATGTATATATGGTGTGAAGTTTTGAGACTGTGATAACTTTCTGTGGGTTTACTACCTAGCACCCTACTTTATATATTTGAAAATATAAAATAATCAAATAGCTCGGCTCTACATGTGAGATTGGCTGTCTGCACACCAGGTGACAAATCCTGCTTTTAGGGATACCAACAGTGTTATTATGCTAAATGGGCCATTAGAAAATGGGTGGTCACTTGCAGTTTCAAGATGAGGGCACATCTTGGGTTACAAATCCCAGCCATTTCTAGGAACAGCACCTTATACCTCAACTTAATTCAAAAGACATGTAACTCCTATTTCACTTCATTGCTAAGCCTGATGACACATTAACTTTACACTACAGGTTGCCAACCTGACATATGTTTTTTCTAACATGCTCAAAGCTAAATGCCAGTGGTAAAATTCTGGCATCAAGTAAGGGTAAGGGTTTTGATTTGAATGTGGCAAAATTTTCCCTCGATTTCTGACTGTGGACACTTCTCTCTCACTCCGGACATTTTTGATCCAGTTTTAAAGGTTGTGGAAGGACCTTCACTTAGGACTGTCTGTCTCAAGCCCTCAGACAGTGTCCTCTTGCAGTACTCATGTGCCACAGCAGCAATATCATTGTCCAACAGCAAAATGATGTGACAAAATGAGTTTTTCATAGAGACTGTCTTTACAGACCATAGAGTATTTTCCTTTAGAGATATGAATGATATAAACAGGATCCGAGCTTTCTTCCTGCAAGGATTTATGTATGTGTTATGCCTCATTTACCAGAGTGGGCTAATTGACATCAGACACTTGTGTACATAAAGTTATATATGTGTATAAATATTACCAGCACAAGGGGGTTGAAAAGTAAAAGAAAGCCCTTAGGCTAGCAGTTAAATATCATCAAGTGGGTGACTAAGAATTGTCATCTTAGCTCTGGTACTTGGCTTGTGCACATTCTTAATGTGTAAGAGCACAACTCTGCTCTGACACGCTGGCAGGGGAGAGATTCCAGCAGGAGCATTTTGCTGCACAGCTGAGCTGGACCGAGAGCAGGAACACGCATGGTAAGGACACCTTAACAACAAGCAGCATTTTGAAAAAGGTCAGGGGAGATATGCTGCCAAACCTAACCATCCTTCTTCAAACCCACTTCTCAAAGGTCATTGCTGCAAGCAGTTGGAGAGATTGTGCAGGGGATCAGGAGTGAAGTTCTATTTTAGCTCAGGGAGTCACACAGATCTTGCTGTAGGTTTGGGAAAAGGTCTTGTCATCCCCTTGAAAAATAAATCATGATTTTATCTCAACACTGTCTCTTTCCAGAAGGAGCAACACTCAAAAGATTTGCACAGCTGAAGTGATTGCTGACATTACTCAGAAGCATTTACCTTAACAACATTTGTCTTGACTAGTAGGACATCTAGAAGGGACACTTTCAGAAGTTTTTCTTTCTTAATCAGTTTTTTTTGTTGCACCTCTGCACTCCTAAATTTTAGAAATGGCATGCAAGCTAACAAACTTGAGTGTAAAACATATTGCAAACATTTTCAGCTTGTCTGAGTCTTCCTCGTCTATGTGGGTAAAACCAGATAGGTTCAGAAAAGAGAGGAAGACAAGAGAATTTTATATGACAGGCTATCATGGAGGGGAGGGAGGACTGTGTTACTCAGCAGTTTGTTGATACCAAAAGTGTACATGCTGAAATAGAAGCTTTCTGTGATTTTCCATAAAAGGCCTGGAAGGATGTAATTCCAATAAACAAATCTGACAGCACACTGGGTCTGGCAGCATGCTGAATAAACCTGAGTCATGTGAGTTACAATAGTTCCTTCACCAGAAATACAGGAGTGCAGTGGAAGAAAGGAAACAAGAAACAATTCAGGTCTTGGCACCATCAGAGAGTGCACACCAGACTGTGTCAGGATGACTCTCACAGCATATCTGTTAAATGAAAAAAGCTTGCAAAGGAGAGGAGATTAAAAAGAAATATTGCTCAAAACCACTTCTGATAGGTCTTGGGAATACCTACAAATATATTAATGTATATATATTGAAATAGACCTTCCCAAGACCTATTATGATTGGTTTTCATCTATTAATATATTAATGTATTCATTATAACAGATCTTTGCAAGATCTCTGAGGAGCAGTTTTGAGCAATACTTCTTTTTAAATCTCCTGTCCTTTGCAAACTATTTTTATTCTTTTTTTTTTTTTTTAATTAGCTTAAATATTGGTCTAAACTGCACAACAGGAGCTGAAGCTCTAAAAATCTCATCTGATTGAACTATTTAGTTCTGGGGTCCCCCAAGAAGAACCTGGACCAGTTGGAACAAGTCCAGAGGAAGCCATCGAGATGCTCCAAGGGTTGGAGCCCCTCTGCTCTGGAGACAGGCTGGGAGAGCTGAGGGTGTTCAGCCTGGAGAAGAGACGGCTCTGGAGAGACCTTAGAGCCCCTGGCACTGCCTAAAGGGGCTCCAAGAGACATGAAGAGAGACTTTGGACAAGGGCCTGGAGGGACAGGACAAGGGGGAATGGCTTCACACTGCCAGAGGGCAGGTTTTGAT
Source organism: Promerops cafer (assembly GCA_013398275.1). Lineage (NCBI taxonomy): Eukaryota > Metazoa > Chordata > Aves > Passeriformes > Nectariniidae > Promerops > Promerops cafer. The sequence goes on along the minus strand of VZSE01003437.1, from coordinate 67,937 downwards.
GGGATATTGAGAAGAAATTATTTTCTGTGAGGGTGGAGAGGCCCTGGTACAGGTTGTCCATAGAATCTGTGACTGTCCTATCTCTGGAAGTGTTATATGCCAAGCTGGATGGGGCTTGGAGCAACCAGGTGTAGTGGAAGGTGTCCCTGCCCACGGCAGTGGGGTGGAACTCGATGATCTCAAAGTTCCCTTCCAACCCAAATCATTCCAGGATTCTTTGATTCTGTGACTGTATGAACAAAAGGATGTGATGCGCTGAGCTTCAATGAGATCTTTTAGTTCAGATTTCCACTCAGACTTGCCAGGATCATTTCTGTGACCAGACGTCCTTCCTCAAAGATGCAAAATCATGAATGGCTGAGCACTTTCAAGACCCCAGAAAACAGAAGTCAGCACCCCAGCTGTAGTTGGCTACAGCTGATACCAGATATCCCACAGTGTTCAGGCCCAAACAACTTCTTTTAAAATTGCAAATATAAGTGGAAACCTGCACTTTCTCATTGATCTTAGAAAAAAACTTGTTCTGAGACCTGAAAGGTTCTGGAGAGGAGGATGAAAGTTCATCAAAGTGTGTACCCTCTGGAAAGAGGTTGGCACTTTGCTAATGAATTGAAGGGAACAGGATTTCCCCTTCCCTGAGCAGTCACACAATGATGAAGGTCAGAAGATCTTTGTTCTAATCCTGATTTCTACTCCTTTTATTGAACAATTAATTTCATTCTGTGTTCTCAGCCTCTATACCTCTTACTAACACCAGATTTTATGCACCAGGGTACCAGATTTTCAGGGAAAGTTTTATTTTATGTATGAATAGCTCCTGGACGCAAATGATGATTTGTTATAGAAATAGTGTACCAGTTCTTTCCTGGTGCATAACCTCTGCCTGTTTTGTGGGTTGGATTGTTCAGCAAAAAGTGGCAGATTAAACCCTACTCCTTGAAGCACAAATGCTGCCAATGATGCTCTATTCCTATCTCTTTTTAATGCTGGCCACAAAAATAAGAAGCTCAAATCTAAAATTAGAATTAAAAATTAATTAAATTTTAAAATTTAATTTAAAAATTAAAATTAGAACTTACTTCAAATTCAGGCTTTTTAGCTCTTGTACTCTGGCTTGGATAGATTACAAAGCCTCCATAACAGAAAGCTGAGGTCTTATTAACCAAAATAGTCCAGCAGTTATTGTTTACAGGCTGTGATGAATGAACAGGGGTTATATCCCTTTGTTGGTGACTTTGGACTACTTAGTCCTGGTCAGACCTAAAAAGGTTCTAAAATTCCATGTCCGTATTGCTTCAGATAACTTCTAGTCCTGACTCCTTTTTGTGCATATGGTACATAGTCCCACCTCTCTTTACATGTAAAGTAACAACTGTCTCCTTAATTCAGTGCTCTGTTGTACTGTCCTAAGGAGTGATGAGAATCATAAAATTATAGAATCATAAAATGGTTTGGGTTGGAAGGGATCTTAAAGCTCATGTCATTGTAACCCCCATTCTCCGTCTTTCTGTACCACTGGAAGACAGGGAGAGTTTAGGAAGAAGGAAGGGGTGGAGGGAAGGTGTTTTTAAGATTTTTTTTTTTTTCCTCATTATCTTGCTCTGATTCTGTTGGCAATAAAATCAATTAATGTCCCCAAGTTCAGTCTGTTTTGCTTGTGATGGTGTTCAGTCAGTGATCTCTCCCTTATCTCAACTCATTTCCTACATTTTCTCTCCCCTCTCCAGTTGTAGAGGAGAGTAACAGAGCAGCTTTGGTGGGTACCTGGCATCCATCCAGAGTCAACCCAGCAGCCATGCACACTAGACCACGTTGCTCCAAACCCCATCCAGCCTGGCCTTGAACACTTCCAGGGATGGGACGTTTTGTTCAACACAATAGTAAAGATCGTATATTTACAAAACTTTGCCCTTTCCTTTTTATGGTGTTTTTTGATATAACACTTAATATACACACACACACACACACACACACATATATGTATGTATGTATACATACACACACACTCTATATATAGTCTTTTGTTGCAGAAGAAACTAACAGCAGGGGTGATCTTGCATGCTTCGTTAAGCACTGCAAAGCAATGACATTTTTTAATCAGAATATAATCTCTTGTCCTGGATAAATATTTTTCCCTTAAAAATAATTCAAATTAGTCACAGCTTCAATATATCTGAGTGCCATAGTTATCTTTGGCTGGTTGCAATTGTTAGTATGAGTTAATATCTTAGTATTTGAAAAGTGACTAAGAAGCCCTGCCGGTCATCTTTGAACTTTAACATAGCTCAGAGGGCCAGTACTGTCTCCTCAGTAAGTATTGGTGGGCTTTACACTGCTCATTTTCTACGAAAGAAAAGTTGTGGATGAGCAGAAGAGCAACACAGGTCTTCAAACTCAGCAGTAGGTTATCCTTCCATGGGACCCAAAGCACTGCATCAAGTGGCATCAGATACAGTCAGAAAATGCCTTTTCTGTACATAGTAGTTTCCTACAACTTCAAGCCATAAACCCACTCCTTAAGGCTTCAATGGCAAAAGATCACCCACAGCTCCCCGACTTGGAATATTTCAATCCTCTGGCACTGCAAAACTTTCTAATAGAAGAGGTATGAAATACAAAGCACTCTCAGTGGCCAGGATGGAACAAGCTCCCCATAAAGAACCCTCCCAAACAGTCCAACTATAACACATTTCTGACCTCTCACCTCTAAAATAAGTACAGAACACTAAAAGCTCCCAATAATACTTCCAAAACAAAATAGTCCACTCTATCTCCTTCTTCCCCAGAGAGAATGAGAGAACAAACACATGATACATTAGTCATAGGCTCTAAGATCAGAGGACACCAAGGTTGATCATCTTGTCTGACTTCTTGTGTAAGAGGTCATTAGGATTTTGGCAGTTAATTCAGGCTCAAAATGGAGAAAAATATCCTGTGGTGATTTGGAGTGTTGTTAGCAACGAAAATGCAACCACATTCTCTGTTCTAAGCTGCTCCAATGACTTGTAACACATCTGGATCCAACCTCCATCCTCTAGGTCTCATTCTACCATTTTTTCCTAAGACTGAAAATTCTCCTGTCATCTTCCATAGCACTCTAAGAATATGATCAAGACACACTTTTTTCTCCTAGCTATGACAGCTACAGTCTCAGTAGTCTGTGACTTTTGCTACAAGGCAAATTTTTAACACCTTAATTATCCTTGGTTCTTTCGCCTGAATGTTTCCAAACTTGGTTGTTGTGTTTAGCTCCCCTACTAATACATCCTGAGATATCATGAGATGGTTATGTTCATCTAAGCAGAAACCTCACAAGTCTCTTCCAGCCTTGGTGCTTTCCATAATCTTCTTCATCATGTAAGTGTGCCTTTCAGTTTTGATACTGTATGATTTTATGTTTTCTTATGGTATTAATTTCCCCCTTTATCCTTTGCCTTTTTGGAGTGTTTTTTGTCATCTATGAGTAACTGATCATGGGTTTCAGTGACATCAAGGCTCTGGTAGGATTATCAAACTGCAAACGGCCAAGATATCTCTCCCAAGACCTGGTATTCCCTAAGAAAATGAGTAGGGAATGATGACTGAAATAGCAGAATATGGAAAGCCTTGCTTTGATTAAGCTTAGTCATTTATGAATATTGTCTCTGGAAACTGATGCTATTCTTCATATGCAGATGGAAGTTCTTTGCTTCTCTTTGTGTTACATGGAACATCAGTGCTGTCCACTGTCATTATCTTTTCCCATCAAGTTGCATCAAGAGTACTTCATTTCAGTCCTGGATAGATCAACACTTGAAACATGACAGGTTTTGTGCTCTGGGAAAAAGCCCAGAGGTTTGTTCATGGTGCCCTCTTTGCACAAGGGTTGTCCTTGGTTCTGTAGTTTCCCTTTCCTACAGGGAAGATGCTCACTTTGGCTCCTCTGCTGGCTGTGCAGAGATGGGGACAATACAATGTTCCTCCTTCATTCCCTGCTCATGCTGGATCTCTCTTCATCTGGACAGATGTTTCTGAGCTGTTCTGATGTTTGGCATGAGCCTGAGGCTGTCTAAATGAAATTTATCCTCCATGAGAGGATATTCCCTAAGGATGTGTGTTGCCGGGGCATAGGCCTCATGGGATGCTACTGCAGGCTGGCAAGCAAACTCCTCAGGCCACGGACCCCTGGGCCCCAGTTGCAACCTTGGTTCACACTGCCCCATTTGAACACAGAAATCTAGCACCCCAGCACCCTACCAGCAATGGGAGGAGCAGCCTTTTGGTGAGTAACTCTCTCCTCCAGGCTCTTGGCCACCTGGCAGTAGAAGCTAGGTCTTCTCCAGCATTTAGGTTATTACTGAGGTCCCAGATCAACCTCACTCCTTTTTCAACTATCAACCACTCCAGCAGCTAACAACTCCACACAAAGCAAAACAGAAACCTTTCCTTCTGCTATGGGACCTAGAGCAGCTGTTCCAAACACATGGTTTTATCATCCTTCAGCCTCCTTCAAGGAGTTCATCAAGTTCAGCTGGCACAAAGCAAGCCATTAACACTTGCATTTATTAGAAGCAAGCAGAAAAAAAGAGTATGTCAAATACAGGAGTCTCATATTCCCCACAAGCTCATTTCCAGCAAATGTTGTCCACAGATTTTTCTCCAAATTATTACAAACAACACTATTTTCTTTGATCCCAAGTCATTAGAAATTTCTACGTGAGTTGCCTTACCACAAAGCCCTCCTGCACGCACATAGCTTTGACCTCAAAACCAACCCATTGATTTGGTCATTGAAGAGACAACTAACACAGCCCCTTCACGTGAGAATGTCCCAGAACAAAGACTTTCAAACTCTGAGTGTGGGGTCTGATCCAGCAAGGAAACAGAACGGACCCCAAATTACCAACCTCCCTGAAACACAATTAAAAAAAAAAAAAAAAAAAAAAGAAAGAAAAACACCCCAAGGCAAAAAATGTGCTTAATTTACTTAATTTGAGAACAATGTCACAGCTTTCAGAAAAGGACGTACTTTGTTGAAAACTAAAAATCAGCTCTTGGCATCCTTCAATGGCTATAAATTAGTTAACTGAGGATCTGATACACATGTATAAATAATATAAATAATGCAGGCAGATAGCAAAGTTGTGATAAAAAATTAAAGGCTGTTCCCAGCTGAGAAAAAAATATGTATGCAAGGAGGTTGAATCATGGCTCTGAGGGTGTACTGTGTGAATTGCTGCTCTGAGCCAAAGTGGAAGCAGTGTTTTTGTATTTGGAAACCAGACTTTGTAGAACTTGATGCAGGATATTTAATTTTTCTTGGCTTTAATTCATTATTTTTCTCATTACAAGGAAAGAAGAAATATGCAGGTCAAATTTTCCTTCCATTAATACCATTTCAACCCAAAGGGGTCTGCAGAACCCTCCAGAAGCTCCTCCATAGGCTTGTCAGGAATGTTAATGTTGAGCATAACTGACTCATCTGCCTCTTCAGTTCCTGGAAATCCCAGATGAGATGCCTAATGCAAGAGGAAGCCCTTTGTGTCATGCTTGTTCTTGGAACTGCTTGTCTTTGCTATCACGGCTTGTTGTCCTCTGATACTTACAGGACAGTGAGTTCTGTGGAGCTTATGCTTGAAAAACACCCACTATTAGACCGCGGATTTCCTTGGCAATGCCAGGAATTGAGGTTTCTTCAGGATTTCACCTTTGCCCTATTTTTTCACTAATATTTTATTAGTTATGTTAAGCAATGGTTGAAAGCAACTGGACGACCTCTACTTTGCTTGAAAGACCATGTCTCTGCCCACCCATCCAGGAGGACTGGACTAGTTGGATTCAGAAAAGGACAGATACCTGTTTAGGGTCTGGTGATGCTTGCTATCCATGTATGACTTTGTTCTCAATCACACTAGTAAAATGGAGTTTGATTCATAGATTACAAGACCAGAGTGGACCAATTTGATTTTTCAACCTGCTTACCTGCATAACGCAAGGAACAGGCTCCTCTTGGCAAGCTTCTATTTGCACAAAAGAGTATTAGTAAGAAAAACATTCAGTTTTGGCTTAAATATGGCCCTGATTAAATGTTACGAAAGATATCTTTTTTCCTGATTTTTTTCCTGCATGCTGTTACTAATGTGTATTTAATTGGTTCTACACTGATTTAAAAAAGAAGATTTAATAAGGAGTGTAAGGAATGTTTCAGTCTAACATTATAATTTGCAGTTCTTTACTTCTGGGGAAAAAACATGCTGCTAATTCATGATCGAGGCCAAAGTATTTATTCTTTTTAAAACACTAGGGAATCCAAAAATTTCAGAAGCGAGGACACACTAGTCCATACTATTCTTGAGTTTTTCGTGACCTTCCTCCAGGACTGGTAGTGAGGATCAGACTGAGTTCACAATTTTTTCCTGATCTATGAACATGATCCTAACATAAGATGCTTGACTTGCATCTTAGCAGATATTCCCAGAAATCTTTCATATCCCGTACATTTGTCTGTCCTAGCAGCCACTTTTAGTTCAACTGGTATATTTTGAAGTCAGCAGGATGGAGGAACTGGAAGGGGTTTGTGCTGTTTTTATTAGCTTCAAACATTTCCGTAGTACCTTATATCATGTATGTCATCTGGAGACAAACAAACTATAATTCTAACGACCATGAAAGAGTAAAAATAATTAATAAATCTGCTGCAATGAAGTTCAAAAATCAGTGGGAGGTTCTCCCTTTGAAAGGATGGAGCTGTCAGGGATGGTGGTGGAAAAATAAGCTGCTCAGAAGAGCTTCAGAGGGTGTGGTGTTCTTGGTAAAAGCAGAGATTGAGTCTCCATTTTCACAGCAAGACTAAACCACTGAACGGCTCCAGGCAGGACTGCTGTGATACTGTCTCTTCATCATTACATTAATCTCCTGCTCTAAAGCTTCCTGTTGAAACTGTCTGGCAAATTCTGCCAAAATTTGGGATTAGTTTGAAGATTAGCAAAATAATTTTGTCTGGTGCTTAAAATTATCGATAATATTAGCTTTCCCACTTCAGTTCTTGCAATATATAATTATAGAATCAAAAAATACCAGCCTGGTTTGGTTTGGAAGGGACCTTAAAGCTCATCTAGTTCCACCCCCTGCCATGGGCAGGGACACCTTCCACCAGACCAGGTTCCTTCAAGCCCTGTCCAACCTGGCCCTGAACAGTCCCAGGGAAGGGGGAGACACAGCTTCCCTAGGCAACCAGTGCCAGGGCTTCACCATCCTCACAGCATTTACTGCCCAACCCACGGCTTGCCAATAGGACCTGAGCTCAGGACTCTGACTCTTGTTTCCAGTATTAGGTCTAAGGGATAGCTCTTACACTCTCTTAAAAATCACCAAGAGCCACATTTGACCTTGAACATTTCAGCAAATGATATAACATACCCCATTATTATTATATTTGCTGACTAAGAAGTCTCTTCTCACTCCAAAATATGCTTATCTGTCTCATTTGTAATCTTTTTGAGAGAAAGACTGCCACTGTTCTCATCTTTCCACAGTTCCTTGTGTAGCAGGATCCCATTTCTGAGCACCTCTGTACAAGGCTATGGCCAATGCCACTGAAGTTCTGCCAGCAGGTTACACACACACATCAAAGGGAACATGACCCTCTGTCCTGTATGCCACCTAAAGACTGTAAAATACCAGGAAAAACAGGTGCCAGTGAGAAATTTAGAGCAAGGAGACTGCATGTGAAGAGTTTACAATAAGGCCTACAAATATGGTTTAAAAGAAAAAGCATGGTTTGGAGACTTTTTATCTGTTCTTTGAAATACAGAGCCAAGGGTATTTTCCTTTCACGTTCCATGCTCTCTGGGGATTATTGGGATTTTCTGCCAGACTCGAGACTATCTCATCTTCACTTTCCAAAGAGCAAATATTTTATGTGAATTGTGCTTATCCAACAATGATACTCTAAAAGCTCCTTTGAAAGAAAAAAGAGAGGAGTCATCTCTTTGCCAGACAAGTCTCTTTACTTCCAGAGCTCATTACCCGGGAAGCCCTTCACCTGCTCAGTCTTTGCCAGGGATGCTCCCAGCAGGCACTTTTAAGGCAAAGTTCCCAGCAGAGGACTATTGCTGAGAGAAATATTGTGAGAGAAAAAGAAAGTACTCTTGTATTTATTGCTACTATCACATCCTTCTCTTGTTTCAGTTTTAAGTTGTTTTAAAAATTTCTCAGTTCCCTGGGAATTTTCTTCTAACATGGCAGAAAGTCATTACAGCATTAGGTTTTGAGAAATTAGAAAAACAAGCTTTCAGAACTTAGATGCTAAATTCCACTAAAGGACTAAGGATCTACTTGTTACTTCTGGCACTAGAGCAATGCCAAACCCCTTTAATTAGTTGCTTGTTAACCCTAAAGATCCCTAAAATCCCAGTTGTCTCTGTTCCCAGTAGTGGCATTCCGTGGCAGCCTATGATAGTCTCTTGGTGGTAAGAAAAGGACTGTATAAGTTTTGGCATCAGCCTTTTAATACCCAGTTGACTCCTAAAATCCAATGGAGCTCATGAACCAAATGTTTTACTGTCTCCTCTTGAGCATCTGCTCTAGTAAATACATAGTTGCCCTGCCCCACAACAGTAGTGGGGAAATGTACTGGCACGCTCTTGAGCAATACTGCAAGGCCATTCTGATTTTGGAGGAGTTTATTCTTCTAGTCACCTGAGAGAGAGGAGGAACTTGGATCCAGCATGTCATGTCTTCATGAATGCTTTAAGGTCACCTTGAGTTAAATGGGAGAAACTTTACCCTTTCAACATCCCATATCAGAAAGGATTTGGGCTGCACAAGAAGAAACTTGATGAATCCTGAGAAGCATCTTCCACCAGGTCAGCACTGGTAGGGCTGGTCCTCTTCAGAGCCTGAAGACAAAGCCCAGTCCTCCCATTACATTTTTGGGTTTTTATTGTAGGTAACTCTCTACTCAGCAACATAAGCCTTGTCCTTGATGCACTTCTTACGGCAAATCCAGCCACAGCTGCCCAGGAGAGGTTAGGCATCTGAATCACTGCTACACTGAATAATCCTCCTTGTAAATCTGACCCTGATGAAGGCTACTTACTGCTGGAATTAAAATAGCACCCAGAAAATAGAATCTTAGAATCATAGAATATGCTGAGTTGGAAAGGACCCATCAGGATCATCGAGTCCAGCTCCTGGCCCTGCACAGGACACCCCAACAATCCCAACCTGTGCTTCAGAGCATTGTCCAAATGCTTCTTGAACTCTGTCAGGCTTGGTGCTGTGACCACTGCCCTGGGGAGTCTGCTCCAGTGCTGAAAAACCCTCTGCGGGGAGAACCTTTTCTAATATCCAACCTGAACCTCCTCTGATATAACTTCATGCCATTCCCTTAGGACTGTCACTGGTCACCAGAGAGCAGAGATCAGTGTCTGCCCTTCCTCTTCACTTGACGAGAAAGTTGTAACTGAGATGAGGTCTCCCCTCAGCCCAGGCTGAACAGACCAAGTGACTTCAGCCACTCGTCATACAGCTTCCCCTTCAGACCCTTCCCCATCCTCATGACCCTTCTTTGGATGCTCTCGAATGGCTTAATGCCATTTTTAAACCATGGTGCCCAAAACTGCACACAGTATTCAAGGTGAGGCTGCTCTAGTGCAGAGCAGAGTGGAACAATACCCCCTGTTGCCTGGCTGGTGATGCTGTGCCTGATGCCCCCCAGGACATGGATGTCCCTCCTGGTTGCCAGGGCACTGCTGACTCATATTCAACTGGCCATGGACCAGGAACCCCAGGTCCCTTTCTACAGCTGCTCTCCAGCCTCTCATTCCCTAGTCCTTACACACAGCCAGGGTTGCCCTGCCCCAGAGCAGAATCCGGCACTTGCCCTCGTGAAATTTGTGAAACTTGTGATTGTCCAAGTCTCCAATTTGTCCAGGTCTCTCTGCAGGGCCTCTCTGCCCTTGAGGGAGTTGACAACTCCTCCCAGTTTAGTGTCAATGGCAAACTTACGGCGTGTTCCATTGAGTCCTGTGTCCAGGCTGTTAATGAAGATGGTGAGGAGCACAGGGCTCAGGATGGAGCCCTGCAGAACCCCACCAGGGACCAGTGCCAACCTGATGTCACCCCAGCCACTGTCACCATTTGTTCCTGACCCATTAGCCAATTGCTCTCCCACCACATGATGTGTTTATCCAGCTATGGGCTGCACATTTTTTCAGAAGGATCCTAGCCTGTCAAAAGCTCTGGTGAAGTCCAAGAGGATTACATTTACTGGCTTTCCTGTATCAGCTGGGTGGGTTACCCTGTCATACAAGGAAATCAGTTTTGACAAGCAGGACTTTCCCCTCATGAAGCTGTGCTGGCTGTGTCCAATGACTGTGTTTTTCTCTGTGTTTTTCAGCATTTTTTCATGATTTTACCGGGGACTGAAGTGAGACTGGTAATGCACTGCTTATTTAATCCTTGCTCTGTGCATCCTAAAAATGCATTCAGTTTTCTGAAAGCCAGGCCGACATTTTCTTTTGGTCCTCATCCCATTTGTGCCATCTCCTCTCACAAAGTTCCATGAATAACCCTTTGCTTCCTTTTATATTCACATCCTTCACATCTCAGCTGACTCCTGTAATCCTCCTCGGTCATCTCTGTGCCAAGTTTTACATATAAACTCCTTTAATCCTTTCTCACACATCCCTAGCTATCCAGGAAGATGGTTCTCAGAAATAAATGACATGCTCATGTGGAGACCTGCTGCAACTTGGAGCACACCCACAATTGCAGCTTGGGAATGGGGTGCAAGAAAACCTCTGCCTAAACCGTCTTCATGTAGTCCCACCCTGGACCATATGAAGCATGAAAGACACCTGAAAAGCCTTCTTACAGACATGTTTCAGAGGCTGTGACAGACTGAGGTCTTCTAGACAAACATCCATTGAAGTTTCAAGCAGATTCTAAAGCTATTTCATAACATCAGTGGCATAAAGGCTGCATCTCTGGTTTCAGGTAGGGTAGTTAGTGATTGGAATTGTTTAAAGCAAAGTAGGTCCTTTAGCTAGAGCAGAAAAAGAGACAGAGAACTAATGGGGAATCCCTACATGGCCCTCAGAGAAGAGAGGACATCGCTTACTGCTGAATTAATGCATTGAATTTTGCATTGACTGGGGCTTAAGGCAGAAAGGGTGAGATTCAGCTGACCTAAAGCAGATATGTAAGTTATCAACTGAGCTGATGATACTCAGAACTCCTGGGGATGCCTCCATTTCATAAACATCAAAATAAGGGAATTAATTTCACCTAAAGTGCTGCAGCTACATCAGAAAACTAATGAGACAGTGGTATATTTCTGAAGAGCAGTGGGATAACAATTGATAACCAAAGAGCAGAATACTGACCTTAAACAAGAGCTGTAGACATGCCCTTAAATTAAAACCCAGCTCTTAGTTCACTTTGCCTAACAAGGTCCTGTAACTGGTTATTGGAGGATTATGAGAATGAGACTGGTAATTTGAAAACAAACTGTAACATTTATTGACTTGAAAATTACCACTGAAACTGTATTTTGGGACTGTGGTCCTCCTATTTAAGTTGTGAGCAACCAAGGAGCTTAATGATACCATATGAAGCACATGTGTAAAAAAACCCCACTGGTAACAAAATCAGAAACAGAGGACAGTACAGACCAGAATGAACAGCACAAAACAAACCAAAAATCCAGCAGTAGCTCCAACTGAGTTATAAATGTTACAAAGTTATGAATGTAGTTATGAAACGAATGGAAATTAACTTTTACTTTAAAAATGAGGACATCAGAGTGATTAAAATGGAATTAAATTTCAGAACTGGAACAACAAGAGGAGAAACCACAGAACAAAATTTTCAGTGAAACTCTTTTCTTTAAAATAACGGAGTATCAGAAATTTCAAGTACTTGAAGAACAACAGTTCAAGGATCAATTTATGATGATGATATTTGATATAATTGCATTGTTACTATTAGAAATAGCAAAATCCTCTTTTGGAAAAATTTTGATAGATGCCTCCATATTTTCTACAGCTCTGGATGAGTTAAATTAATGTCTTCCTAAGACTCAGACAGTGAACATCTGGTTTGCATCACTAAGATCTGAAGTGTGTGTTTGCATGTGTACAAAATAACTTCATTGCTGACCTCCCCCTTCATTGCTTGTCTCCTCTCTCTGCTTTGAGACCAGAAGAAAAAAGAAAGAAAAAACCCCAAACACATGCCCTGTGATCTCAACACTTCACTGAAACAAGACCTCAGCTTCTCACAGGTTTCCTCTGAAAAAACATTCTAATAGAAGCATCAATGAGGAAAAATGAGACAGTCACGAAATTAGTCATAGCTATATATTTTCCATCCCCAAAAGACATCAAATTCGGACTGTATTTTCCAGCTGGAAATTTGTTTCAGAGAGTTAAAAAATCTTATTGGAACTGAGATTGTTTCTTTCTCCCAGACTCTCCAGCTGTATCCAGCTCTGCTGGTCTGAGAGGCCCCCAGGCTGGCTGGGCTGTGTTCTAGTAGATGCCCCTTTACTTCAGATGTTTATCTGTTTTATCAGGAAGAGAGTCTGTGAACTTAGAGCTCAGGAAAAAAAAGCTTTCAGATCTCAGAAACTTTGGACATGGCAGACAATAAAAATGAGGAAAGGAAACAAAATGAGAAGACAGAATTTTAAATAAACACTGGCAAAAAGATTTTGCTGGTGGCACATATGGCACTTGTATTTATATATGCATGTATATCACATATACTTTATATTGCTGATTGTGAATTCAATTTATGTATATAGTCATTTGAACAAATCACAACCGTCTTGCAGGCAAAACTTTTTCCCAGGCCTGGTCTAGTACTGAATTCTTTACCCAGGCACTGTATTGAAAATGCTATCTTCATAACAGAGTGTTAATTCAGCCAAGAGGCACAGCTTCAGAGAACTAGAGGAATGGGACACAAAATCCCAATGTCCTGACACCAATTATTGTCTCATTTATTATTCTCTGAGGAACTAACTGACAAAAATGGAAGGAAAAAAATTACCTGCATTTTGCTTTTCTCTCTGCTTTGGCTGCTCTATGGTAGGTAAGGCTCAAGGTTGGGACAGTGCGAATACTGAGATCCACTCTCCAAATGTGAGCTAATGACCATGGATGCATGTAAAATATGTCACAATTTCTCTTGCAGAACCTATGATCTTCCCTTAAATCCCAGACCCACCTTTTTGTATCTCTGGGCCAAGGATTTCAAATGGGCAACTAAGATGCCTCTGATGTGGAGAGCTCAGTCCCAAGCATGAGAAATCTTTGCCTTGAAGGTGACAGGCAGGCCTTCCCTGTGGACAATATGTCTGTCCAGGTGCTTAACACTTCTGGCATCTGAAATTAGCATTCCCTACAGGGACTTCCACACACTCCTGGAACCAGCAGTCAGCTGCATGAATAAAGCAACCTCACCATCTGCCTGCTCAGAGGTAGGTGCCATTTAGATAATTGCATTGGAGAAGAAAGGGCATTTCTAAGGACAATCGTGAAGTAGTACTTCATTTTTATCAACAGTGTTTATTCATAATTGATTTCTTTGCCAGTATTAGTACATAAAATCCGGCAGATAAACAGCTTTGCTTTTTCTTTCAGTTCTGTGGAGATACATATGTTTCCAATTCATCTGCCTCAAATATAAGAATATTATTCTCAATATGTGTCCTGGTATGCACATTGCATCTTCTACCACACCCATGGGGTGATCAACTAACCCCATGAGAATATGCAGCAGAAGAGTGAAGGGAAAGAAAGATTATTTCTGAGCAAGAGGATACCTTTCTCTTAAAGGAGTCCCACTGAACCCTGGAAAAGTAACGCATGTCTCTGGCCTGGAGACCATCAGATACTGAAAAAATAGTATGTCAAAATTAACATCTTAATTTGCCTTGTCTTCTGGACAATGGCAACAACAAGGATTTTAAAAGGCAAAAAGCTATCAGACAACTATCTATCTGCCAATCACTGGGAATGAGTACCACTGCTGTCCTGCCCTGTGATCCTGTCTCAGGAGCTGGCTCAGCTCCTGGTGCAATGAGATAAGCAAAGCAGAACTGGGACTTTTACAAACAACAAACATACTGGTATTAACCAATCCATAAATAGATGGCTTATAGTAGATCCACCCAGGTGAGCAACATAAGACTTTAAGAAGACCAAAAGTCAGGTAGGGAAACAAATATGATACCACAGCTTCCTCACAATACCCAAATGGTATTTCGCCTCCCTTACAAAATATATTCTTTTAAAGTGAATGTTGGATGAAACCTCCAATCTTTGTACGTGACAGACTGAGGATATGTCACAACTTTCCTTAGTGTGGGTGAAGTCCTGTTCCTGGAATTTTTGTTGTTATCAGTGCTGTTTGTTTTTGATATGTGAAATAAAGCTGATTTTTCCTCTAGAGCATCAGTCTCTGATGGCATTTATCTGCAGTTGCTGATGTTAAACTGACAGCTTACTCCACAAGCCTCTTCAAAACAAGGTTGTGAAGGGAGTAAATGACCTTCAATGATTAAGAACAATTTTCTCTTGACTAGCCTAAACTTTCTGGCTCCAGTATTTGAGTATTATTAATTTCTTCCTTAACTCAGCTTGAATCCTAAGAATTTCTACAGGCTTCACTGCTTGAGATGTTTTAGCTAAGAATTACTCAATTTTTTCTGTATCCCTGTATGAAGTCATATTGTCCCCATATGAAGTTGCTTAAATACAGACAGACAGAGACTGCAGTTAGTTTGAAGTTGTTCCATTCACCTCTGTGGGTTTTGGATTAAAAAAATTCCCCCAGTAAAATTTATCAAACTGTCAGGGTCCACGGTTTTTCAGGCAACAAGCAACTATGTTTTAGTTTGCAGCCACTCCTTCTGCTCAAATAATAGTGATGTGATTTTGATAGTAATAGTCACGACGAGTGTCTGGGAGAGCTTTTTGAATCTTTAGCATCTGAGTTTTTGCGGGACACAGGTCCCTGCACTTTGGTGAGGAGGGGAGTCTTTATGTTGTGTTAATCCTTCAGCTCTCTAAGAATATTGTGAGACATTTAGGATCTGGTTAAACACGCATTCCCTTTGACAATCACTGTGAGGGGAAAACGTCCCATACTTTTCCCCTATTCAACCTATCTAATAAAGCTGGTTGGTGTTATTATTTTGATCATATGTCCTACCTATGCTGCTCCTTGTGTGCTCTTGCACAGCAAATTGTGATGCTGAAAGGGGTCTGTTCATTTGGACTACCTTCAGATTTCTTACCATTATTATTGTTCTCTTGTTTAGAGGGCAATCTTCTTTTCCAGAAAACAAAAGATGTAACAACTACCATCAAGCGCTGTGCTGGTACAAAAGTGCTGTAGGCCACATCAGATCTTTTCCTTTCACTTGCAGTAAATATGCTGTCCTAAAGTAACCTTGAGTGCTCCTTCTGGCTCAAAGAGGACACTCTGTTGTTTCATTACCTTCATGGCAGCGCCTTCTATGTGTATGGAGAAGTCTAAGGTAGAAGAATACCACACTAAATAGAAAGTAATTCCAAATGTCTAAACAAAGATGACGTAAAGATGTCTCATATTTCTCTAGAGGTTTGTAGGATAAGCTCCTGGCATGTAAGCACACAAAGGGGATAACATAGAGCACCTGGGCTTACAAGCAAAATTCCTGTTAATCTCAATGTTTCCCCAAAGGACTGAGTAGGTCTCTAGGAAACAAACACCAATAAACTAGAGAGACAGCATCACCTTTTACTAATTTCTCCCAAGAACTCACCCTGATGTGTACATGCTGCAAGAGCTCTTTCACTTTTCAGCTGTGGCCAACAGAGCTGCCAACAGCTTCTCTATTTTTGTCACAGACTCAACATTGCTCATTCCCATATATGAACATTTGTGTGCAATCACTAATATGTTCTCCAAGGAGTGCAGACTGTGAATCAATAGACAGCTTGACAAGAAGTCCAGCCCATCAAAACTGCCAAGTCTAGAGCATGACCCACCAATACATTATCTTTGATACTTTTTCTCCAATTATTCTTAAATTCTATCATCCAGTTTTTGTCTCTATAGGCATGACACTTATGCATGTCTTATAATATTCTTCCAGGGATAAAGAATTATTCACTTTCTTACGCTTGTTGAGTCCATCAGGGCAGGCTAACCACATCAGGATGAGTTTACTGAAGCCTAGCTCAAGAAACCATGTAATAGTTTGAACTGTCTAGGAACACAACTTACTAATACATGTGTGAGAAAGGATGTTCTGGTACTATGAGCACAGGAGCTCCCATGTGAGCATTTCTGTTCTCCTGGGGCACAGCAACGAGCCTACCTTTGCCACACTGTACTAACAGGATGTAAAATTTTCTCTGTACCACACTTGTGCTGGGAGGGTGACCATGTGAGTCATCAGAAGGGGGTGAGATGAGGTGATGACACACACAATTTGACATGCAGGGAAATAACCACTAAATCACATTAGTACTTTGTACCATGATAGCTGTGAACATGAACAGGACATCAGGTCTTAAAGCATCTGTCTGTGTGTATGAATACACTCCTAAATAAATGTTTACTACAGACTGTACTGAAGAAACTTAAGCCTACAAATCTGGTTTGCCCATCCTTGCTCATTTTCCCCTACTTCTCTGGCTCTGTTGAGGCTTGAAGTTGATCCAGGAGAAAAACCAGTCATGAAGACTTCCAACACTAGTTCAAAAAGCTTTGTACCTTCAAACACCTCCTAATGGCCTGATCTACCACCCAGAGCATTTGAAACCTTTGTGTTTTCATCTCACTGCCACACTCTGCTGATGGGATCAGCACAGACTGAATGGAAAAACACACAGAATCATAGAATCATTTAGGTTAGAAAAGACCCTTATGATCTTCCAGTCTAACCCTAAAACCAGCACTGCTAATTTGGGTTGGAAGGGACCTTCATGACCATCCAGTTCCATTCCCTGCCTTGGGCAGGGACACCTCCCACTAGACCAGGTTACTCCAAGAACTGGCCAACCTGCCCTTGGATGCTGCCAGGGATGGGGCAGCCACAGCTTCTCTGGACAACCTGTGTCAGGGCCTCACCAGCCTCACAGCCAAGAATTTTGGCCCAATATCCCATCTAGCCCTGCAATCTGGTAGTTTGAAGCCATTCCCCGCTGTCCTGTCCCTCCAGGCCCTTGTCTGTTGTGGTGTGTAGCTCATTTAAATGGTTTGTTCCCAGGCTTCCCTGGAGGTCTCTTCAAAGTTGGTTTATCCCCTGCAGTTGTATCCTCCTCCATGCTGCCCATCATTGTAACCCCACCCACTGTTCCAGAATCTTCTGTGTCAATCCCAAGTTACTTGAGGCCCCATAGGGACATGTGACTTGTTTACCCCTCCCCTCTACTCCTACTGGATCCCGGACTGCAATCCCCTCCTATTGCTCCTCTCTCCCAGATTCCCTATTGGTTCTAACTCTGTACCCACCCCTGGTTTGCTCTGAGTATAAAACCCCATACACAGTGGTGTTTGGGGTTCTTCTGTCCCTGATCCCTTCAGCTGCAATAAATCCATCCCTGCAGGACCCTCATATAGAGAACCTTGTCGTTCTCCTTTACCAGGTACTTGACAACCACTGCTGCTCGCTGCTTTTGCTCTTTGGGGCTCATTGCTCCAAAGGTTCTGCCTCGTGTTCTCTTCTATACCAAGGCAGTTCCCCACACTCGGCACGGCACCGGTGTGCCACACGACAGAGCTTGCCAGAGGACCGGCGGCAGTTGGAAATGCATCACTTGTCCAAAGTCCCTCTCCAGCTCTTGGAGGCCCTTTAGGCTCTGGCAGGGGCTCTGAGGTCTTCCTAAAGCCTTCTCTTCTCCAGGCTGAACACCCCCAGCTTTCCCAGCCTGGTTCCAGAGCAGAGGAGCTCCAGTCTTTGGAGCATCCTTGTGGCCTCGTCTTGACTCAGCAGCTCCATGTCCTTCTGATGTTGTGGACCCCAGAACTGGAGGCAGAACTGCAGGTGGGGTCTCACTTGAGTGGGGCAGAGGGGCAGAATCCCCTCCCTTGTGTTGCTGGTGCTTTTGATGCAGCCCAGAATATGGTTGACTTTCTGGGCTTATGACAAGTTGAAGACACTGAGTTCAGAGTAGAGTCAAGGCTGGGCAGGTTCAAAGCAAACTATTGATTCTGGAGAGTGATAGCCATAAACCACGAATATCAGCCTTACACCAGGTCTCTGTCACTGCTTCTCTGGCTTAGTGGCATAGAAAGTATACATGCTGTATTATTAGGAGACAGAGCCTAGAATGACGTACTTGTACATGGAAAGCACAGCTCATTGCCTATATTTAGGTAGGATGAATCCAGGCCCTTCTAAAGTGTTTACAGTGCCTTTTATTTGTGGCTTGAACCGGAAGATAGCAATTACACCCATCCCAGATGGAAAAAGATGTTTTATAGGAGACTTGGTTATACCAGGAACGCTGTTGCTTGCTTTTTCTGTTTGGCTGTTTCTTCACTTCTCTTACAGAAGCAGCAGGAAATCTTTAGGGACTGGCTTTCCCTCCTCCCATTTCCAAGAAACTGCATGTCTTTGATCTGTTTTAGTAACAAAACCTGGGCCTGCCCTTTTTCCAGCGGAAACAAGTGACAAACTCAAAGGTTCACATCCTTATCTGGGTATAAATTGGCAGAGTATCTGGGCTTCAAAGAAATTCCCCTGATTCACACTTCTTGCAGACGACAATCCTCTAGGTCTTCATTGTAGGTGGAAGCCTGTGCTGCCAACCTTGGTCAGCAAATTACTTAATTAAAAGCATCATTAAATAATCTTCAGTCTAATGTTTATTTTTCCAGGCTGATGAGGTTACACTGCTTGTTCCTGCATTATGCTAGAGAAGGCTACAGCAAAGCTGTTCTGCCTTGGTGGTAGATTTCAGTGTCCATGCTGCTGGGAGTCTTGGATGTGTTTGCTCACAAGAAAAATTGAAGTTTAATGTTTAGGTGGGGAGAGGGAAGCAAAAAACCAAACCACTGCAGAATTTCATAGTGGAAAACTTAAGTGAGCAGTTTCTTCTTTTCTGCCTTCCTCCCTCCTTTTCAGTGACCAAGTTTTACCTTTCATCTAAGATTCCGAGTGAAATAAGCCCATGGTTTCCTCCAGAGTGAGGTTATGCAGGTGATTTCTGTTGTCTGGGCTCATTTTACAGCTTTTCCCTTAGCTGGACCCTTTATTGAGACTTTGTCTGAACAGTTGGTTTTCATTGTACCGTGTTGAAGCCCTCTCGAGCACATTCACTACTGGGTTTTTAAAGAAGGGTCTGGCAAACACATCCTTCTGCTATACATAGATGCCAACTCACACAGTCGCACTGCCCTAGGAACCAGCCCCAAAGCCCATGTTGGCCATGCTGTGTTGCTAACTTACAGTAAAAGGGGTGTATTCCCACCCCTGAGTTGAGAGGGACCATGCCATGAAAGTGCTTAGACTGATTTCTGAGGTCTCAGTTCCTCAGGCAAGTCTATTTCAGAGCTCTCCAGGAGAAATGATTTGCAGAGAGCTCCTTCCTATGACCACTGACTTTAACTGCCCACGACCAGGGCCAGGTCCTCCAAGTATCTCACCCAAAGCTCAGCTTTCTATTCTCAGTTCACTGTCCCAGGAGCAGCCCCACGACTCTCTGTGCTCTTCATCACCTCTGAAGATGGGAATGACAGGAGGATGGTCTCCTTAGAACATGCCATTTCAACTTTTATCTTTTGTCCCCGCAAAAAGTGTGTTTATAATCTTAAATCTCAATTCCTTCCATGCAGGTATACCTTCAACCTCCTTACTGGGCATTGGAGGAGAAAATCTTGGTTCATTCTTCCCTCTATGAACAACTTGTTGCCAGTTTGTAAGAAAGAATGGGGTTATTGACGCATGCTTTTAGGTATATTTTAGATGAGCCACTGAAAAATGCAGTTTCAGATGTAGTTCTGCTGGGGATGGGTTCTCAAATGTTGAAGCTATTCTTTCAGGAAGGTCATGCTGTCATAACAAACAATTCACCAAAATAGAAACAATACCCTGGGAATCTGAACATCAGAGTGGAAAGTCAGCTTCCTGGCAGATACTTGTAAAGTGCTTTGAAGATGTGAAGAATGACACTGCGGCTAAGAAATATTTGTTCCCTTTTTTTATACTATGATGATGCCGAGCTTAAGGGTTTTTTTCAATGTGTAATACAACAGAAGCAGCATCTACTCCACACTTGGGGATTTTGTAAAAAAAGAACACAAATCAACCCCTCCCCACAACACCTCCCCCACTTGCTATCAGCAGAAACATAAACAGTTCTATGTATAGATTTTTCCATAGTTCGCACTACTGTGGTATCTGAATGACTCTACAAATATTTAATAGCTACAATAATGTGAAAGAGTGAAGTAGTGTTGTTTATATTTTGCCCAGAGGGAACTGAAACACTGAATAACTTAATAACTGAATAACTTAAGCAGCACAAAGTGAAACAGAAAATTAGATATTAAATGCTGATCTATTGAATCCCAGCTTATTGTTTGTTCTATAAAATAATGCCTGTTAGACAAAAAAACCCAAACCAAAACAAAAGCCCAAAAGCACTTTAATCCAGAAACCATTTAGTGTAGTTTTTTGGCCTGAGTTGCACAACCCAGATAAGATTATTTCAAAGGTTCCAGGTAGCCCCAAAGTCTTGGAAATTACGCATTTTCTCAAATTCCTTTGTATTTGGTTGTAAATCATTCTGACCATGTACAGTCCTCCAAAAGAAGGCTTTTGTGAGTTGTGAGTGCTTGTGTCTATTTCATGTCTCAGCTGTGTCATGTTTCCATCAGGTGGGCAGGAGAGACATCCTCCAAATGCTCATCTGAGAATGGGGTAAGAGAGAGAACATTATAAATGACTTCACAGCAAGAAAAATGTGAGTTAGAGCTCACTAGCTTTAGAGCTCACTAGTTTTACAGGAGCCAAAGGAATCAACCAAAAGCTGCAGCTCATTAGGAAACTGGGCTTTATAATTTCTTGTGTTTGTAGTACTCCTGGCATTTCAAAAAGTGAGATGGACCTTTTAGACTGTGAATGATTTCTCCTCTGGAGAAGTTATTATCACACGTTTAATTTTTAGCACTAGTGGAGAGTGATAGCAGAGTCTGGCTGCAGATGAGGCACCATCTGATCTTCAGTCATGGCTCAGCCTGATTAGTCATCCAGAAGGCAGATTTGGGGATGGTTTATGTTCTTCACCTCTGATATGACCTCCAGCTACTCTGAAACAGTCCTCCCGCAGCAAAAGCTTTGCTTTCCTTGGCTGGTATATCTCAAATAATCCAGCTGTCTATTAGACTTCATATTAGGATGGGGAGAGTCATGGCCTGCTATCTGCTGAGCTTCATAAGAAGGCCTCTGAGGGGATGGGTGGGTCAGTGCTCCCCAAGTCTTAACACAACTCATGCCTCTGCTCTGGGGTGACAGCTGTGAACTCTCACAAAGTTCAAAGAGTAGCCCTGGTGCAGAAAAATGCTATCAGACCCTTGACATGACTGTAAGTGAGCAGTCTAAGGGATTCAAGTCAAGCTTCATACTGATGAAGTGGTTCCTGTGACTATGGTGAATAAAGCTTATTACTCCCAAACTCAGAAGGGAGATATCCATACCATACTCACCAAAGAGAGGATGGGAATGATAAACTTCCCTGGATACTTGGAAATAAGCTTCAGGCCAAATCCCAAAAAAGATTTTTTTTTCTTTGCTTTGGACCCTTTAGCTAGAAAAAGACTAACAACAGATTAACCTGTCAAGATACCTTGAACGAGCTTTACCAGCTCTACTTAGGTAGTAGGGGGTTTTATGAAGAATAGAGAGGGAAGCAGCTTTCTTTTCCAGTGTTGCCCTTGTTTGCTGCCTGTTAACACAGAGGCTGTTGTCAGAAGCATTCATGTTTTCATCTGTTAATCAGTCTCTGTGAAGGAGATTCGGTTGATCATAAGTTGGTGTCTCTTAAGCTGCTCCCAGCTGTTCCACATAGGAGCATGGATGAGAAGAGACAGAGAAATAGTTTTATATGACTGGGTGGTTTTTCAGTTCTTTTCTTGTTTGCTTTTCTATGACTTTTGAGAAGTTTAGGAAGACTAAAACAAGATACTTCTTTTGTTTTAATCCTGCCTAGCAAGAAAACCATTTTCTTGATCTGTAAATCAGACATGGTAGGAGGTCCTTAAATGCTGAAGCAACCCACACAAACTGTTTCTTTTCACACTTCAGAAATGGTTATAACTGAACTCTTTCCAGAGATGCAATTAAGAAATTATCCGGCTCCCTACCTGCCAGTAAGGGCTTTCTTTGAGACTTGCCTGGAAGGCTGTTGTTCATTGTGGTGATAAAGGAGGTGAAATTTCTTCTAATGCATGAGA
The DNA here is from genome assembly GCA_013398275.1 of Promerops cafer. NCBI lineage: Eukaryota > Metazoa > Chordata > Aves > Passeriformes > Nectariniidae > Promerops > Promerops cafer. The sequence goes on along the minus strand of VZSE01003437.1, from coordinate 45,497 downwards.
AGAATAGATTGATTTATTGGAGAAATTGTGGCTGTCCCATGCCTGAAAGTGTTCAGGGCCAGGTTGGATGGGGCTTGGAGCAATCTGATCTAAGGAAGGTGTCCCTGCCCATGGCAGGGGGATTGGAACAAGATGATTTTTAAAGTCCTTTTCAACTTGAACCTTTGTCTCATTTCATGTTTAAGTCCTGGGAAGGACAGAAAAGCATGATTAAAAAGTGCTATGCCTCTGGTTCAGTTCGTTACTTTGCTGTGGAATTGTCCTTGTTCCAGTACCTGCTCACCAAGCCAGATGTTGCAAGCAGAGAGGAGTTTGCCCACACTCCCCTACTCCAAGCAGTCACTGCTGACCAATGCCAGAGGCAGGAAAATGCAGTAGATGGACTGGCAGGTATCACATAAGCTGATATTTCTAGTAACTCAAGGAAACTGCCAAAAGTATGAGTCGTATTCCATTACATAACAAATTCTGTAGAAGGAGTGGCTTAAAGATAAAGATTAAAGATGAAGACATTAACTACTATGTTGTGTAGATTAACATAAACAACCCTTTTTTCCTCAAAGAGAAGGTCTCTCTGAAACACCCTTTAGCATTCAGTAAAGAAATGCTGGGGTCATACAAAATGAGTTCTATGAAAATGTCAGCTGAACACTCAACTACAACTAAAAAATATTCAGGAAAAGCTATTATGGGGAAGTCATTACCTGGGAAGGGATAGAGAAATACAGGATGATGTCACTTAAGAAACCACAGAGTACACAAGTTCTTGAAAGGTCTTTTGCACTCTGAGCCTTACTCCTCATCAAAGATATAGCAGAATTAGAAAAGATTTTAAAGGATCAGAATGAAGAATGTTATTTTCAGAAGCGTATGAAAATATTATGACTGTCCAGTCTCATAAGAGATTACATGGGACAGACACAATAAATATCTCTACAAAACAGGGTACTGCAGATCATAGAGAATAATCACACATTATTTCTAGTAATGACAGAATTTGGGTCATCAAATGATTTTATTGGGCAGTAGGCTTATAATTATGTCAAGATTCACAAGGTCTGGAGTCCAGTTATGGACATCCTTGTCAGCAGGTATTACGAACACTGAGCATTTATACAGATCCTAAAGACAACTGTTTAACTAAGGGAAGAAATATTCTTAAGAGTATTCTGATACTCATATTCGTACACAAATGTATAACCTGGGGCTTCCTGAGTCCCCAAGCCACAACTCTGTAGGCACAGAGGAGTTACTGGGGCAGTATCACTACCTACTGGTGTTGTTTGTATGCTTCTTTCTCACCCTTCCACCCCAGAAGGGATGGGGAAAGGGAACAGACTTGATCTGATTCAACACGGCCATCCTTATGCCCTTAACCTGCTTGTAAAAGAGCTTGGAAAGGTCTCTGGCCACCTCCAAGTCAGCAGAATCACTCGGTCGGTGACCCAAACCTTTGCTTTCTTTCAGCATGTTGAGCCCGTGCAAAATCAGCTTCTTCCCAGGAAGGTGGAAGACGTGGAGGAACCCAAGGCACCCCTTCAGTAAGGTTGGCATGAGGAGCGTATATCTCAGCAAGCAAGAGAGACCAGGACAGGTTTTCATCTTCGTTGTAGAGTATCAGAGCTAGTTAAGCAGTCTGGCCAAAAGCTTTGCAAGGTGGTGCAGGAAGGATTTGGATGCCAGTTTCCCAAGTTTTGATCTCATGCTTTTCTTCCTGCGGGTCTGTGATACATCTGTGATGCTCTGCAAGTAATTAATATCAATTCTATGCTAAAATAAAACCAGCAGTGACTGAACAGTGAGGATTCAGACAGGAAATGCCTATTCATTGACCTTTCAATCCACTTGCATGTGAAACCTAGAGCAGACAGCAAAACCAATTCAGCTTCAATCCCTCTTACTCTATGTCATCACTGGCCATTGTTGTCTTGCTCTAAATTAATATTCATCTCTGCTACCCGAGAGATTTCTGGCTGTTTACGTATTGAAATATTATCCCTTTTATCCCTTGTGGTGGCTTAATGTCTCATTCCCTCTTGGCTTCCCTCCATTTCTGATTCAAAATTTCTCCATATGGGACCATTTCAAATAAGAAACAGCTCTGACCAAGGCAACTGCTGCCTTGTCAGCTTTAATTTCTATAGATGATGACTAACACTTCAGCTTATGATTGCGCTGGATTTTTGTTCTCTACCCCTGTGCTTGGAACACTGATACGGGATTTTCAGTCTACAAAGTTCTCAACATATTGATCCCATTAGGACCTCATTTGTGACTGATGGCATCTCTGGAAATGCCTCTTTTCCCACCCACCCAGTTTAATTCCTGTTTTTGACTTCTGTTAACATGCCCTTGGTTTGTCCTGAGCAAATGACTGGGATTGGCATCACACCCTCCAGTCCTTGTGTGGGAACAGGCTACTACTCTCTGTCCTTTGGGATCTCCCCCAGCTCCACCCTTTCTCCTTTTGTATCTTCCAGTCATCTCTGGAGCCACCAAATGATGATATTTTTCTGTGGTCTGAGAATGTTAGTGATGGCTCACCCAAAATGCTCATCATGGTGTGTGTGAAAGTTGCTGTTAGGAAGAAAACTCCTACTGCTACTGGCTGCAGATCCTCAGTGTGAAAGCTTCAAGGCAAATGAAGACCCAAAACTTACATCCAGAAAGCTCTCAGGGAAAGAATACTTAAGAATCTGAAGGGGAGACATGACAGACAGGGGAGTTACGCAGTAATGTCCTTCACAAAACAGCTCTGATTGTTCTGACAGCTGTCTAAGGGCTTGTGGCATTTGCATACAGATTCCTGACAACATCATAGAATCATAGAATAGTTTGGTAGGAGGTAACCTTTAAAGGTCATCTAGTCGAACACCCTGCCATGGACAAGGACACCTTCCACTAGACCAGTTTGTTCAGAGCCTTGTCCTCCCTGGCCTAGAGTATTTCCATGGATGAGGCATTTGCCAACTCACTGGGCAATCTGTGCCAGTGTTTCGTCACACTCACAGTAAAAAAATGTTTTCCTTACATATAGTCTAAATCTACCCTCTTTTGGTTTAAAATCAATACCCCTTGCTTTATTTCAACAGATCCTATCATAAAGTTTGCCCCCATCTTTCTTATAAGCCTCCTTTAGGTTCTGGCAGAAGCTCTGAGATCTCTCTGGAACCTCCTCTTCTCCAGGCTGAACACTCTCAGCTTTCCCAGCCTGTCTCCAGAGCAGAGGGGTTCCAGCCCTCAAAGCATCTCTGTGGCCTCCTCTGAATTCACTTCAGCAGCTCCATGCCCTTCTGATGTTGGGGACCACAGGGCTGGAGGCAGCTCTGCGGGTGGCATCTCACCTCAGTGGGGCAGAGGGGCAGAATCCCACCCCTTGAGTTGCTGGTCATGCTTCGGGTGTTCCAGCCCAGGGAATGGTTGACTGTTTGGTCTTCAATCACAGACTGCGTTGTCATCTCCAGCCTTTCATCCCCTACTACCTCCCAGCCTTCTCAGCAGGGTTGGTCTCAAGTCATCAGCTGCATTAGCAACAGATGCAGGTTGAACTCCAGCAGGTGTTACAAACACTGAGTAAACATCGGATAAGAGATTTATTTTTCTGAAGGATCATCCCATGTACACCAGACAAAGGTCGCATTTGATGTATCTCCACTTTACAGCTGATGTGCTGAGCAGGTTTAAGAGGCTAACGGCACCCAAATACTATGGAAATGAATAGGATGTGGGCATGTGTGTACTTCTGAGGACGTCACGTTCTACTTTTAAAAGAATTTGGTGACTGTTGTAAAATACGGCTTTTTTTGCCCCTTGCCACATGATGAAATCCTCATCTGCAGGGTACAAGGTGCTGCTTTCCTTGAGACAATATATACAGAGATCTCCAAAGTTGGAGAAACAAAGATCTTTCACTAGTTAGGTCAGAAAATGGAAATACGCTTTGAACACCTCTAGCCAAGACACTACCCTTCTGCTTCAGTACCAGGCTTTTTATCCTGGCTGCTAGATTCCATTGCCCAAAATTTCTGTTCAGAGAATACTTCCCATCCCATGACAGTAAGGATCTTGACAACATGTGTCCCAGGAAAGAGTGAGAAAAGCCTTGGATATGTCAGGGTATCAAATCAAGTCTCTTCCTTATATCCAGTGGAGCAAGAAAGAGATCCTGGGTCACTTGTTGTGAAGAAGTAACTATCCTTAAATGAACTTTGTCACCTGGCTGTCCCTTGTGCAGGGTGTCTCAGCNAGGCTACTACTCTCTGTCCTTTGGGATCTCCCCCAGCTCCACCCTTTCTCCTTTTGTATCTTCCAGTCATCTCTGGAGCCACCAAATGATGATATTTTTCTGTGGTCTGAGAATGTTAGTGATGGCTCACCCGAAATGCTCATCATGGTGTGTGTGAAAGTTGCTGTTAGGAAGAAAACTCCTACTGCTACTGGCTGCAGATCCTCAGTGTGAAAGCTTCAAAGCAAATGAAGACCCAAAACTTACATCCAGAAAGCTCTCAGGGAAAGAATACTTAAGAATCTGAAGGGGAGACATGACAGACAGGGGAGTTACGCAGTAATGTCCTTCACAAAACAGCTCTGATTGTTCTGACAGCTGTCTAAGGGCTTGTGGCATTTGCATACAGATTCCTGACAACATCATAGAATCATAGAATAGTTTGGTAGGAGGTAACCTTTAAAGGTCATCTAGTTGAACACCCTGCCATGGACAAGGACACCTTCCACTAGACCAGTTTGTTCAGAGCCTTGTCCTCCCTGGCCTAGAGTATTTCCATGGATGAGGCATTTGCCAACTCACTGGGCAATCTGTGCCAGTGTTTCGTCACACTCACAGTAAAAAAATGTTTTCCTTACATATAGTCTAAATCTACCCTCTTTTGGTTTAAAATCAATACCCCTTGCTTTATTTCAACAGATCCTATCATAAAGTTTGCCCCCATCTTTCTTATAAGCCTCCTTTAGGTTCTGGCAGAAGCTCTGAGATCTCTCTGGAACCTCCTCTTCTCCAGGCTGAACACTCTCAGCTTTCCCAGCCTGTCTCCAGAGCAGAGGGGTTCCAGCCCTCAAAGCATCTCTGTGGCCTCCTCTGAATTCACTTCAGCAGCTCCATGCCCTTCTGATGTTGGGGACCACAGGGCTGGAGGCAGCTCTGCGGGTGGCATCTCACCTGAGTGGGGCAGAGGGGCAGAATCCCACCCCTTGAGTTGCTGGTCATGCTTCGGGTGTTCCAGCCCAGGGAATGGTTGACTGTTTGGTCTTCAATCACAGACTGCGTTGTCATCTCCAGCCTTTCATCCCCTACTACCTCCCAGCCTTCTCAGCAGGGTTGGTCTCAAGTCATCAGCTGCATTAGCAACAGATGCAGGTTGAACTCCAGCAGGTGTTACAAACACTGAGTAAACATCGGATAAGAGATTTATTTTTCTGAAGGATCATCCCATGTACACCAGACAAAGGTCGCATTTGATGTATCTCCACTTTACAGCTGATGTGCTGAGCAGGTTTAAGAGGCTAACGGCACCCAAATACTATGGAAATGAATAGGATGTGGGCATGTGTGTACTTCTGAGGACGTCACGTTCTACTTTTAAAAGAATTTGGTGACTGTTGTAAAATACGGCTTTTTTTGCCCCTTGCCACATGATGAAATCCTCATCTGCAGGGTACAAGGTGCTGCTTTCCTTGAGACAATATATACAGAGATCTCCAAAGTTGGAGAAACAAAGATCTTTCACTAGTTAGGTCAGAAAATGGAAATACGCTTTGAACACCTCTAGCCAAGACACTACCCTTCTGCTTCAGTACCAGGCTTTTTATCCTGGCTGCTAGATTCCATTGCCCAAAATTTCTGTTCAGAGAATACTTCCCATCCCATGACAGTAAGGATCTTGACAACATGTGTCCCAGGAAAGAGTGAGAAAAGCCTTGGATATGTCAGGGTATCAAATCAAGTCTCTTCCTTATATCCAGTGGAGCAAGAAAGAGATCCTGGGTCACTTGTTGTGAAGAAGTAACTATCCTTAAATGAACTTTGTCACCTGGCTGTCCCTTGTGCAGGGTGTCTCAGCTCAAGGCTCAGAGCTTCTCTGTAGAATCAGGTAGCAGAAGGAACTGACTTAAGACTTGTCTTTAGGGCTTTGATGTAAAGTCTAATCAAAGCCTTGGCTGGAAGATATTAACGTGCTAGTGCCAAACAGCAGGAATGTAGTATCCTCAGGTCTAAACAGTAGTTGAGTAGCATTTCTGTCATGTCCATCACAACAGTGACAGACAATTACTAATGTATTTAGTCCTGATCTGGCAAAGCATTTTAGCCAAGACCACAGACTACTCCGTGGCAGAGCTGGAATCAAAATCTGACCCTTTGACCTCCAGTCGAGTGCTTCAGACACATGAATACATTTGTTGTGCTATTTGCTCTCCCTTTTCATGAATGTTTCTGTATTTTTTATACCTAATTTGTCCCTGCTCATAAGGAAAAAAACTCTCCCCTTTCAAATGCAAATTGCAATTAATAAAAAACATATTCATGGTCCTCAAACCCTTTCTTTTTTCAAGTCTCTGTAAAATGTGTTCTTTGGGTGCTTATTCATTACAAAGGTTGTGAGACAGTAATATTAAGTACACTAATAAATGTATTCAGTTAAACGATGGTACTGGTAATTTCATCCAAGCAGGGGTTTATGACATTAGATTACAGAAAAAGTTTTCTGAGGCATGTGGAACAAATCTGGGGCTTCAGGTATAAGCCATGAATGCGCTGGTTCCTCACACACTGCAGAACAGTTAAGTGGGCCAGAAATACTGCAGCCTGGGCACTAAGGGGCTGCAGGATGGCTGGGAACTTGTTGATGGTTAGGGACCAACAGATTCCCTAAATTAATCAAAGGTTGGTCATGGGAGGTCCATAGGTAGAAAGAAGCTCAAGCAAAACAGGAAGAAACGCAGAGATCTGCAGAACCTGAACGTTTTGGACAATGAAATAACATCCAAAACTGGAGCCTGGACTTTATGTGCTCTTCACTACCTTGATCCTTTAGGTAATGCATCCTTAAAGAGCCTCAGTATTTGGTATTTAATCTAAATACTTTCTACCAGTCCTACAGATATTAACGCAACTTCTTGTCACTGCCCTGGTGGCTGTCAACATGTTCAGAGTTGCATTTTTCTGCGTCTCCATGATAGCCTTTTCTATGACTTCCCACCAGGTCCTTTTCAAGTCCCTCCTTCCCTCAAGGGTTAAACTAACTGCAACAAAGATAAGCTACCAGTGGGGACACCTTCATGTCTCCCTTCATGTCTCTGCAGAAATAGAGACTTTGAAGCACAATGTGTGTATGCTGCTGCTTCATGTCCTTGCAGACTTCTGTCTTGGGGACTCCCACAGTCTATACGACTGCTTGCCCAAACTTGTTTGCTGTGGCAATTCCAAGCACCTTTTGCCTTCTCTTGGAAGAAAAACTCCTCACAAGTGCTGTTTCAGATGCTCTCCCTGCTCCCTGTTCTTGCTCTCTACAACTTTTGGTATTTTCCATCTGTGCTATTTCAGCCACTTTGACCTGTGTCTTTCAGCTGGGTGGGGCTAAGCTATAAAAGGGATCTGACTATCTTCCCTCGTTCCTTGGCACAGAGCCTTGGGCTATAGACAGCTTGGCTAAATCATTCCATGCATTCCTTTCACTCTGTAGTAAGAGCATAATACATTACAGAGGTCTTTTTCACCATGCCCTCCTGTGACAGAAAATTACTGTTTTGCATCTGCCTTGACTCACAGATCTCGGGATGAACTTATCTCAAGCATCTTGTGTGCAGAAAGATTCCATGGCAGCACTGAATAATAAACAGATGTTGAAAGTGTGTGCAATGTGCAAGCAGCATGAAAATGCTTTATGTTCCTAGACAGACATATCTACCCAGATCTTCCTCCTGCTGTCATTTTCCAGTTAGAAATACATGGTTTCACCCAGCTGCTCAAATGTCAGAATTTTATGAAACATGCCTCAGTTACCATTTGGTGGACCACGACCCAGCTCTGCCTTTTCCGACTCTGATCAACCCATGGTTTCTGACAAAGCAGACATGGTCACATTGCATAAAAGCCATGTCCCACTCCAAGGATAAGGACTAGCCACAGTTTTAGCTTTTCTCTACAGAAGCTTGGGAAGCAATATAAACCCACACAAACTTCATCATACCTACTGTCTTCGAAAGAGGGTGTCAGGATTAAGAAGGGCATTTGCCTGATCTCTAAAGCCTTTTGCAGGCATCGAAAGTCACAACTACTTTACTAAAGGTGTTCGTCCTAAGGAGAAGGCCTAGCCTTAGGGTGGGGGCCATGGGGAATCCTATTTCTGTCTCCAGTGCATAGCTGTTAGCACTATATAGTACTTTGTGCTGTGTCTTCTCAGAAAAGCATTTGAATCCATCAAATCCATACTGCAGCCCCAGATGATGTTTTACATTGTGGTGGGCAGGACATGTCTGTCTTTGAGTGCACATGGGGTGTCCCAGAGGGGACTGTGCATGCAAGATTTCCTGGGCAGTGCTGGAAAACTGTGTGAAGTGGAGGGTGAAAAGTAATAGAGTTGGCTTATTCCTAAAGATAAATCAGCTTTTCTTTACTCGGGATGATCAGGGAGGTGGAATTGGGAAATATTTGGGGAGATAAATTATAGGACTAAATTGACTGCAATTAGAGAGAAATGTATGGGAAAAGGTAGCTAGAGTTTTCCAAGTGTTTTCACACCTAGTTTTATCTCCCAGAAGCTTTCCATGCCAAAAGCCAAACCAAGTCCCTTATCACTGCTCATTTCAAGCCCAGGCTGGATATCCAAAGTGCAAGATGGCTAAAATTTCCAGGATGCATCCACAGCCTGGTTGTTTCACTCGTCCTGGAAAAAGAACTGAGAATACTCAAAATTTGTCTGATCATTTGGACTGAGAAGTTACATCATTCAGCATCTGGTGTCATGGTGAACATGGGACTCTACTGAGAGTCTCACATCTCCTTCCTAGAAGATGACCAGATGTGGTGGTTTTGCATGGGAAGCAGTTAAGGAAGTGACTTTCTAAGAGAAGCTGCCAATCAGTAATTAACTTTGAGAATTGACAATCTGTTAAACCACTAGAAAGCTATACACACTTCTGTGAAAAACACGTGTTAAAGACGAAAGAAACCTCAGAACTCTCTCTTTTCCTTTCTGGCACATGGAAAGAGAGGTTCTCCCCCGCCGCGCTCGGCCCGGTGGCCAGGTGAGGGAGGGGAGTCCGCAGGGCCTCCAGCCAAGGTAGGGTCGGGCCACAGCTGGTAACATCTTGATGACATTAGGTCCTGCCCTGCTACCCGGCCTGGGCCAAGCCAGGGTCTGCCAGGCCCCAGGAGCAGCTATGGGCGGTGCCAGCCCCCCCCCCCCCCCNTCTTGATGACATTAGGTCCTGCCCTGCTACCCGGGCAGAAAAAAAATCTGATGGATCAATTAAATTCTTCTCCATAGCTCTACAAGAGGATTTCAGCCCCAAGATCAAGGCATTTCCTCATCCCTCCCATCTGGGATTTGACTTCCTGTTCACTGACCTCAGTGTCTTCATGTTGTTCCTTTGCGTGTCTGCACTTTGTCCTGTTCTCTCACTCAAGGAAGGATTGAAGCACTGAAAGAGTTAACATTTCGCCCAGGGCCTGCAGATGGTCATGTGATCCCTGCCAGGCGGTGGCCACAGTGGCAGTGATGGATGTTCAGGCCATGCTCGGAGCTGTCAGGATCTCAGGGGCCTGGGCTAGAACAGCAGCAGCCACTTTGGCCACATGGCTGTTTTCCAGCCCCCTGCTGTGTTCAATTCCACATCAGCAGGGGCTGATGGTTTTCCCCTCTCCTCTCCAGCAACCGCTGGGCCAGGGCCAGGCCCCGCTGAACCATGTGGGCTGCAGTTGGTGGGGGGGGGGGGGGGGGGGGGC
>VZSE01003437.1:24518-35209 GCA_013398275.1 Promerops cafer | reverse complement strand
AAGGAGAAGGCCTAGCCTTAGGGTGGGGGCCATGGGGAATCCTATTTCTGTCTCCAGTGCATAGCTGTTAGCACTATATAGTACTTTGTGCTGTGTCTTCTCAGAAAAGCATTTGAATCCATCAAATCCATACTGCAGCCCCAGATGATGTTTTACATTGTGGTGGGCAGGACATGTCTGTCTTTGAGTGCACATGGGGTGTCCCAGAGGGGACTGTGCATGCAAGATTTCCTGGGCAGTGCTGGAAAACTGTGTGAAGTGGAGGGTGAAAAGTAATAGAGTTGGCTTATTCCTAAAGATAAATCAGCTTTTCTTTACTCGGGATGATCAGGGAGGTGGAATTGGGAAATATTTGGGGAGATAAATTATAGGACTAAATTGACTGCAATTAGAGAGAAATGTATGGGAAAAGGTAGCTAGAGTTTTCCAAGTGTTTTCACACCTAGTTTTATCTCCCAGAAGCTTTCCATGCCAAAAGCCAAACCAAGTCCCTTATCACTGCTCATTTCAAGCCCAGGCTGGATATCCAAAGTGCAAGATGGCTAAAATTTCCAGGATGCATCCACAGCCTGGTTGTTTCACTCGTCCTGGAAAAAGAACTGAGAATACTCAAAATTTGTCTGATCATTTGGACTGAGAAGTTACATCATTCAGCATCTGGTGTCATGGTGAACATGGGACTCTACTGAGAGTCTCACATCTCCTTCCTAGAAGATGACCAGATGTGGTGGTTTTGCATGGGAAGCAGTTAAGGAAGTGACTTTCTAAGAGAAGCTGCCAATCAGTAATTAACTTTGAGAATTGACAATCTGTTAAACCACTAGAAAGCTGTACACACTTCTGTGAAAAACATGTGTTAAAGACGAAAGAAACCTCAGAACTCTCTCTTTTCCTTTCTGGCACATGGAAAGAGAGGTTCTCCCCCGCCACGCTCGGCCCGGTGGCCAGGTGAGGGAGGGGAGTCCGCAGGGCCTCCAGCCAAGGTAGGGTCGGGCCACAGCTGGTAACATCTTGATGACATTAGGTCCTGCCCTGCTACCCGGCCTGGGCCAAGCCAGGGTCTGCCAGGCCCNCCCCCCCCCCCCCCCCCCCCCACCAACTGCAGCCCACATGGTTCAGCGGGGCCTGGCCCTGGCCCAGCGGTTGCTGGAGAGGAGAGGGGAAAACCATCAGCCCCTGCTGATGTGGAATTGAACACAGCAGGGGGCTGGAAAACAGCCATGTGGCCAAAGTGGCTGCTGCTGTTCTAGCCCAGGCCCCTGAGATCCTGACAGCTCCGAGCATGGCCTGAACATCCATCACTGCCACTGTGGCCACCGCCTGGCAGGGATCACATGACCATCTGCAGGCCCTGGGCGAAATGTTAACTCTTTCAGTGCTTCAATCCTTCCTTGAGTGAGAGAACAGGACAAAGTGCAGACACGCAAAGGAACAACATGAAGACACTGAGGTCAGTGAACAGGAAGTCAAATCCCAGATGGGAGGGATGAGGAAATGCCTTGATCTTGGGGCTGAAATCCTCTTGTAGAGCTATGGAGAAGAATTTAATTGATCCATCAGATTTTTTTTCTGCCCGGGTAGCAGGGCAGGACCTAATGTCATCAAGATGTTACCAGCTGTGGCCCGACCCTACCTTGGCTGGAGGCCCTGCGGACTCCCCTCCCTCACCTGGCCACCGGGCCGAGCGCGGCGGGGGAGAACCTCTCTTTCCATGTGCCAGAAAGGAAAAGAGAGAGTTCTGAGGTTTCTTTCGTCTTTAACATGTGTTTTTCACAGAAGTGTGTACAGCTTTCTAGTGGTTTAACAGATTGTCAATTCTCAAAGTTAATTACTGATTGGCAGCTTCTCTTAGAATGTCACTTCCATAAATGCCTCCCATGCAAAACCACTGCACCATGTTTGCTTATTCACTTGCACAGCAAATTTTTCTTGTATTCAGAGTGATAACCAAACATGTTGTGAAGTGAATGCACATCATCTCTGTGGTCTACAGAGCTTGTTTACTGGGAACTTGGAAAGGTCAGTACAACAACATGCCTTTTTGTTTCTTTGTATTTCAAACTTCAGACCTCTAGTTAAATATTTGGCTTATGCTATGAACAGCTGCTGGAATGCAGCTTCTGGAATACTTGGTCAGGGTGATAGGGCACTGCCTTCAAGGGTCTTATAACTGGAGAAATATCTTCTTGGAAGAGCTTTGCCACTGAACATTGGATGTGCTGGATGGTTCCCATAGGATGCCTAGAGGAAATGGCTTTTCTCTAGCAAGTTACAAATGTGACCTTGCAATGTGTGCTGTGAGTGATGACCTTGTTAGGAAAAGGGCACTGGGATTTTCAATGAGAAGTTCAAGCCAAGAGGGCATATATAATATACTTTTTGATCATTTGCTCTAGGGCTTATAGATTACATCCTGTTTGAAGTGTTCATTTTTAGTAAGCACAGGGCTTAAATTCCATTTGAAGTGCAGGGGATTTAGCATGGGCCTCTCTACTTTGACAAGTCTGAAACACTTAACATGTACGCAGTGTTCTGGTGACTTCAATGAGAAAAAACTTCTGGGCGTCCGCTCAAGTGTTGACTAATGAATTACGATCATACCAGTCCAGATGCTTTTTCCTCAACTCAAATCTGAGTCAGATTTCTTGTTGCTGGCTCTATCTCCATTTCTTTACTAATGTACCTGCAGCGCCGCGAGCTCTCCGCTCCGTGCTACCGTTCCCGGGAGTGGCTCCTCAGGAAACGCAGGCAGGAGGTTGGTGAGCTGCACCACGCAGGTGGAGCAATAGGTAAGCAAGCAGCAGTAGGCTGACACAAGGGGTTTATTAACACCTATGGTCGGGGCCCAAGAGCGGAGAACAAAGGAGGGTCCAGGGATAAATACAGGGAAGGAGAGGTGTGGTCTGAGGGTAAGGGACCAATAGGATAGCACATGGTAGGAGGGTCCAGGGAGGAGCGAGGGTCTCTGTGTCCTATCTGGACACAGGGAGAAGAATACATTAACGGGGGACCAACCAGGGGAAGAACTGGGGAGAACCTTCTAGAACGAAGGAGGAAACCAGGGATGATTGAGGGGATGATTGACAATGAGCAGGGAAAGATCTGGAAGGAAAGGCGGAGAAGGGATTATATAACTGGGGGAGGAGAGCAACTGCTAGGGGAGGAGGAGACTACTAGTCTCCTCCCATGGAACCCATTCAGGATTGCCATGGGATACTCCATGTACCCACTGAGGTCTATAAAGTGCTCAGAATACTAAGAATTCAAAGATTCTTGTCTGGAGATAGCACTACTACAGATTTGGCTTCAGTGATGCATGAAAAACTTAATATTTAGTATCAGACAACAAACCTCCTTGCTGATACAAAGCAATTCAGAGAAAAAAAGGTGACCTGTGAGGACACTTAACCACTGCTTAGGTTTCTAGGCCTTGCCGCAGTGACAGTGCCTGTGTTTAAGGGAAATGGCACTTCAGGTAGTGCAGGATCTGTATTTATGGAATCATAAAGTCATAGAATCATAGAACAGTTTGGGTAGAAAGAAACTTTAAAGATTATCCAGTTCCAATGCCCTGCCACAGGCAGGGACACCTTCCAGGAGACCAGGTTGCTCCAAGCCCCATCCAACCTGGCCTTGAACGCTTCCAGGGATGGGGCAGACCCAGCTTCTCTGGGCAACTTGTGCCAGGGCCTCACATATTAAGATGGAATTTAGTTAGTTAAGGAGCTGATGCCCATTCAGGAGGCTGCTCTTTTGTGGTCTGAGTCTGCCTGCAAAGAAGAAGGCAGATGCCTACAATCTGCTCTCCAGGCTGTAGCATAAATATGGGACTTGCATTTTGCATCAGTACGTCTCAAAACACCTGGGGGAAAAAAGTCCTTTTCATCCACCATCTTCAGGAGAGCAGGCCATGAACAAACACACACAGAGAAGTCCCAAGGGCACTTGGCAGCAGAGAACATGGTGCCCAACACACAATGGTGAGAACAATCCACCTGGCTACCTTGGTTTGAGGTTCTGCATGGACATAAGCAAGAGCATCCATCTGCCCACCAGACCAGGACTGTGGTCAAAAGGCATAAAATACTTATAATTCATTAAATGCAAATGAGATGGTTTTTTTTAGGTTATAAAAAAGATGAGGTCAGGATGACCTGGGAGTCTGGAAGTTATCAGCATTTTCCCACAGTGTCTTCTTCAGCATTCAAGTTTTTCTGAGTTTTTCCATCTAGGCTATATGTAATTTTGCACATTCTTTCAGTTACACATATTCATGCTATGGCTCCTCCCAACCATGCCCAACAGATACAGTATTTTCAACATCTTGGTGCTTCAGTTATTGCAACTTCCTCTACTCTTGTTTTGATAAGTGCAAAATAAGGGTTTTTAGAAAACAGTTTTAAATAAATTTAACCATTTCTCCTAACTTTATATACCAACATGGGCTTCTTTTTTTTTTCTTTAGCTCATAATCAAAAATCAGATGGTTGTCTTAACTCAGTCCTCTTTATGCTTATCCTACCTTTTTTTGAGTCTAAAAGTTTGGATTTCACCTACATTTGATGTATTTGCTATGTCCTAGGCCTCTAAGAGAATCATACGTGGGCCTGGATGGCATGTTTCAGTTCCTGGCTATGTTCCTCTTGGGAGATTTTTTCTGTACTTCTGTTCCCACACAGTACACAGAGGAATAAATCTTCTTTGCCCACAATTTTTAACTACTTTCTCTAGTTCTGCCATTGAGTCCATATTTGTAGAACATTTCACACAGCCCTGATCAGAGATGAGACCATCAGACACTACCAGAACCTTAGCAAAAATGACACTTTTAGGAAAATTAATTCTATTATCAATGAGGAATTTCCAATGAAATTAGTTATTTGGGTGCAGAAATGCCTTCAGAAATAGTGAAAGTATGTAGGTTACGGTAGATAAACTATAATAAATATTGGACACTTATTCCTGCTGTCCTGTAGGGCTGGAGCAGAGAACATCAAGCTCCAGAGGGTCTTCGTTACGAAGTTCAAGAAAAGAAATCAAGACCCCTCAGCAAGAGAAGAAGGTATTGCCAACAGCAGACTGGACACACTGCAGATGTGTGAGTTCTTCTAATACTCTCTCCAAATCTTCAAGAGGAACAGTTAGCATTTCTGAACCTTGGGATATTTTAGGAGTATGCGTATTTGTACTTTATTTACTTACATAATTTTTTTCTACTCATAACCTGATCACGTTCACGTTCCAGGAAAAAAAGCCAACAAAGCCTCAGTGCAAACAATTACTGCCCTAACAGTCAAGATTGTTTTCATTTATTTCCTTACAGCCAGACAAGTTGGGAAAGAAGTCTTAGTCATGAATTGGTGCTGCAAGAAGGGAAATTCCTGGGGAGTGAATTAGCACAGCAATATCCCAACAATTTTTTTTTTTTTTTTTTTTTTTTAATGAGCACTCTACAAGTCACCATCAACTAAACTTTTTTAATGATTTGTCATCAATTATTTGATCACCACTTCACATGGAGTGATTCTCATCTGCATGGAATTAGCTTGTGTTGACTTTACTTTTTTGGTATCACAATGAGGTGACTTTTTGCTGGAAACAGCAAAAAAAGACATGATTTCACACCACCACCACTAGGCCCCCTAACTTGGGTGGGTACTGGTAGGACATGTTTCAAAACCTCATGATGGAGTGATCACCTTGCAGCCAGGCATGTTCCTGACTCAGGTGTGAGTTTGATTTAATAATCATAGAATGGTTTGGGTTGGAAGGGACCTCAAAGATCATCTAGTTCCACCCCCTGCCATGGGCAGGGACACTTCCCACTAGACCAAGTTGCTCCAAGACCTGTCCAACCTGGCCTTGAACACTTCCAGGGATGGGGCAGTTTCTCTGGGCAACCTTTGCCAGGGCCTCACCACTCCCACAGCCGAGAATTTCTTCCAATTTAAATCCACTCCCTTTCAGTTTCAGCCATTTCCTCTTGTCCTGTCAGTACATGCCCAGCTTAAAGGTCCCTCTCCACCCTTGTAGGCTCTCTTTTGGATTTACCCATGGTTAATCCACATTTTTATCTGACAACTTGACAGAAATTTGGCCAATATAAATAGTGTTATCAAGTCTTAGTATGTCCTATTCCATGGAAGAAAGGCTTTAAATGGTTCAAAAAGAAGCCTGCAAATTGTCCTGGGAAACACTATAGAAAACAAGTTATCAATAGTGAACTGCAGATAGTCCAATGCCTGACATTTGGTCGTAATTTCTGTATCTGCTGCTCAAAAACTGTAAACACAGCAGAAGAGATTGGGGAAACCTGAGAATATGTTTATTGAAGGTAAGATAGAAAATGTGGCTTCTTAAATGTCTCTCCATTCCCATTTGAAATGATTAAGGTGGAAACAGCTTCAAACTGACAGAGGGCAGGATTAGATTGGATATTTGAAAGACATTCTTGGCTGTGAGGGTGGTGAGGCCCTGGCAAAGGTTGCCCAGAGAAGCTGTTGCTGCCCCATCCCTGGAAGTGTTCAAGACTAGGTTGGTTGGGGCTTGGAGCAACCTGGTCTAGTGGAAGGTGGCACCCCCATAGCAGGGAGGTGGAACTGGATGATTTTTAAAGTCCCTTCTGCCCCAAACCCTTCTATGCTTCTATGAAATCAGAGTTCAAATAGCACTGGAACCACCTAGATGTAATACTCTACGCTATTATATTTCATCCTCCTGGCTTCTTAAGCACTACCACAAATTAACTTTTAAATAACTTTGTCTAACACATTCCATACCACTTCTGACCACCCCAGGGCCTTGACAGTGAAACCACCAGTTGTGAGGTGCAAGTCACTCCCTGCATTCAAAGAGCACTGACATCAACCAATATTTTATCAGTAGGAAGGTGGGCCCATTTTAAAGAAGGGGAAACGGAGGCATACACAAGGTTGAGATCAGTCTGACCAAAAGCATCCTTATTTTTAAGTCACTCCAGGCTCTTCTTGTAACCCAAGGGAAGACGCTCTTGGGGTGCGATTCACCTTCTTGGGAAGGCAGTGTCTAAAAGAAATCAAATGAACCACAGCCTGAAGTGCCTTCTCTCTACTGATTGTAAGGGCAGTCATGGATTACTTAATCAGGAATAGACATCTACACAAATATCTAAAGTCATGTGTGAGAAACCACATCTTCTGTGGCCTACCCAGGACCTGACAGCCATTTAGCAATTGCAGCAAAGTCAGAAGCTCTTCTTTAAGATTAAAATAAAATAAAATAAAATAAAATAAAATAAAATAAAATAAAATAAAATAAAATAAAATAAAATAAAATAAAATAAAATCTCTGTAGCAATAGGAAGTCAACACACTGTGGACTACAGGAAATGCAGCAACTTTCTGCTGCAATAGTATTGCAAGTCCCAGTGAAAACTCTGGGGGATCTGTGTGGAATAAGGCTTTGTGTACTATGCATGCAGGTGATGCCATTGATACACCATGAGTGGAAAACCTAAACCCAAATATTCTGCAATGTATGTTTTGTATTACTTTCTGTTCCCTAAGTTACTGCTACACTCCTGAGTTCAAAAGAGCAATGGAGAAGATGGACTGCTCTTCCAGCTTCCTCCTGGAAAAGGAATAGGAATCTGACAAATCCCCCATGGATTTGACTTGACACAAATGAAATATGCTCTAGAGATGGAACCCAAACACTACCCAGTCCAACTTCTTCTATGATCTGTGGGTTTTAGGAGAAAGTCAGTGGTAAGAAGAGGGCATTTTCATCTGGAGATGGTCCACTGACATGTATTCAGTGGTCTCATGGCATTTCAACAATGGTCAGCTGCCTACAAGAAAAATCATGACCCAGCTGATACTCTTCCAGGGCACCTTGCACTTGAAAAAGACTGCTTGGAGCAGGAGGTTTCTTTAGCTCAGACACTTTTTTTTTCTTTTCATGGGGATGGTTCCAGCAGACATAGCATGGAGAACTGTAAGAGATGAAGAATTTTGCAGTGTCTCCAGATTGAAACCACCAGAAATCTTGAAATGGCAGAAGGGTGCCTTCAACTGAAATAAGGTGGAAAAGACCCAACAAAGAGATTTTTCCCCATCCTGGTAGGAGCTCTGCTCTTTGCTGGGGTAGTCCTGGCTGGATTCAGAGCAGGGTGGGGAGCAATGTTCAAGTGTTGCTTGATTCCTTATGATACAATTTCTAAGGAATCAATACCAGCCTCTACATTCTGGGCACACAAGAGAGTTAATAAACTTTGTTACTGTTGGTTACCTTTCTTGGAGGTGCCTTTGCCCCAGCTTTTGTGATCAAATTCCTTGGTAAACCTACATTTCCCTGTAAAGGATCACAGCTACCATGTACATCTTTCACAACCCCCTGAAGCATTGGGGTTTACTTTACTTTAGAGCTCAGTTTAGTTTGTCTTTAGTTTAGAGACACAGTTTTACTGAGTGAAATTTGCAGGCATATGAGTCAAAACTGTGTTCTTACAACCATGTTTAGGTGTTCTGAGAAATGTGATCTCATTCAGAGAAGTGTCAAAAAGCTTTCTGTGGCCATGGAAAGCAGAGGTGCTCAGCACCTTTGAAATGTTATCAGCCTTGAAGAGTCTAAATACGGGTTTTAAGGTCTAATTTGAGAACATGGTTTAAAAAGAAAGATAATTCTGTGGTTTTTCTTCCCTTGAATACCTACAGAATATTAAAATTCTAGTGCAATATACTATCATATACTTGTAATTTTGATTATTTTGCTTACCAAGAAGTTCCTTTTCAGTAGTCTTAAGATATTTGATCAAAATTAATTTGATGAAATATCTATGTTGTCCCATTGCATTTTGGGGAAATTTCATTTTAAATTACTTTAAATCACTATTTTAAGTGAATGAATAAAGTCCTGTGAATCCCTTCAAGACACAAAGTATGAGGACTTTTTTTTTTTTATATAATAAAGCAAGAATAAAGAAGTTGTACAAATATATGTACATGCCTTATGTCAGGTTTCAAAATCAGAGAACACAATTTGGGTAAGATGTCATTTAACTGAGACATCTGATAAACTTCCACTGAATGGCATGCATTTGCATTCTTAATTTAGTGAAACATTCTGTCCTGTGCTTTTGTTGGGAAATACACAGAAGAGCGATGCGATGATTTGAGATTAGAAAAAAAACCCCACAAGAATCTCTCAAACTTTACCCCTATCCTCAATAACACAATATGACAGGAGAATGTTGTACCAGGGATGTCACCCAGAGACTTGTACAGCACACTGAGTGTGATCCATGGCCATTATTTCATGTGGGCACCAGGGATGGAGCCAGGAGAAGTATGAGGAGTATAAGAAGGATTGCAGAGCTCTGGGTGTGGTGGTAAGAGACTTGAGAATGCAGATAGTTTTTTCCTGAATGTTCCTGGTCAAAGGGAAGGGGTTTGAAAAGTCCAGTTGAATCTGGGGAGTCCACAAATCCTTAGAAGACTAGTTCCACAGCCAGGTTTCAGATATTTGGAATACGGGACTTGCTTTGAAAAACCTGCTCTGCTGGGGACTGATGGGGTCCTTCTGTCAGAAAAGGGAAAAAGCAATTTTGGTTATAAGTTAGCCAACCTGGTGAGGAGGGCTGTAAACCAAAGTTGCTGGGGAAAGAGAACCTTAATCCATCCCACTCCTACCAGTTTGATGCCAAGACCAGCAACAGATGCCCAGAACCTGGAGAGGGATCACAGGTCACCAGAAGAGCACCTGAAGAGCAGTACAAAGCTGCTCCAGCCACTAAGTCAGCTTAAATGCCTCTGTGCAAATGCACACAGCATGGGGAATACAGGAGGAGACATGCACACACATGCAGCACTGCAAACTTATCAGGACCACGGAGATGTGGTGGGATAGCTGCTATGCCTGGAGTGTCGGATTGGTGGGATACAGGCTCTTTAGGAAGGACAGACAGCAGTGGGTGTTGTCAATGACTGGCTGGAGTGCATGGTGCTCTGCCTGGGGATGTATGAGAATGAGCTCATGGATCAGGATCAAAGGAGAGAAAGGGACAGGTGACATTGCAGTGGGGCTCTGCTACAGGCCACCTGAGCAGGAAGAACAAGTGGATAAGATCATTTATAGACAGGAGTAGCCACACATTCAAGCCCTGGTTCACATGGGGGTCTTCAATCACCCCAATACCTGTTGGAGGGACAGCACAGTAGGGCATAAGCCAGGAGGTTCCTAAAAAATAAATTCCTTCTCCAAGTGATAGAGATGCCAAGGATGAGAGGTGTTATGATGGACCTGGTTCTCACCCACAAGGAGAAGCTGGTGGGGAATTGGAAGCTCAAGGACAGCCTGGGCTGCAGTGACCATGAAGTACTGAATGGAGCTCAAGATCCTTACAGAGAGGAGGACACACAGCAAACTCACTGTCCTGGATTTCAAGAGAGCAGCCTTTGGTGTCTTCAGGGATCTGCTTGGAAGAGTATCATGGGATTGTCTTGGTTTGGGAGGAAGGGAGTTTTTTGGGAAGTTTTAGTTAAACCAATCAGTGGTCAGATTCGAATATTGACACCTGGTGTGACCACTGAAGACGTGAGTCACCTCTGAAGACACACGGGGTTAAAAGCAGAGAATTCCCAGAGTTCGCTCTCTCTCGCCCGTGGTAGCCCAGGGAGCGGCACCGTCTCTGCCCCGCCCGGCCACATGGCTGG